>CM071948.1:7500-247500 GCA_036784905.1 Acrossocheilus fasciatus | reverse complement strand
CGGAATATACTGCGTCTCTTCCTCAGATGATGCTCATCATTTCTGATTTTATCCTGTGTGATTGGGTTTGAATGCATGTACGGTACCATTCAGGGGTAAAAGTCTACTTTAAAACTAACTAGGGGAGAGCGGAGTAAGTTGAGGGCTAGGGTGCGTTTAAAGCGAGCACATGACAGTATGCTTTCACATAAAAAAATAGAGAAAGTGGTCTCTTGGCTCAACTTGCCCCCAGTGAGGAGTGAATTGAGCCTAGGGATACGGTAAGTTGAGCCACACGGAGTTAAACTGTGCCACTCATGTAAAACTCAACATTTTCACCTCATTATATATATGAAATGAAGAGAAATTCAATAAAAATGACTTCTTAAGATCTATGTGTGAGCCTTTCAATTCAATTCAAGTTTATTTGTATAGCGCTTTTTACAATACAAATCGTTGCAAAGCAGCTTTACAGGAAATTATGTTTCAAATATATTGTAGAAACTTAATATATAACTTTTGGCAAAATTTGGTAATTCTGTACAGGGGCGTAAATTTCATCTGAGTTAGAGCTCATCTTGAGTTAGAGCTCTAACTCAAGATGGCGCCGTGTATGTTGGCTGGCCGTCGTTCCGTTTTGTCTATTTTAATGTTTTTTGTTTTATTTGTCTGTTTTATCAGCCCTAATTACTCTCTCTGGACTTATGACTGCAATACTTTGTTTCACATTCGTGCAGTGATGGACGATCTCTCTCGTAGTGGAAAGTGTTGTTTTTACCCGCGATTCATACCTTCTATGCCAGTTGAATCTTGGCTAGGCCTAGAGTGTGGGCACCGGCGATCACGGCGGATTCGGAGCAATCGCCGTCGGAAGCGGGGCAGACGGGCGGGTTTCGCTGTGAAAGCTAGAGCATCATGGATGTCGGAGAGTCGCCTGCTGTCTTCGGGAGACTGTTCGAGTGAGAGACTCTCCTGTTTGCGTTCAGTTTGTCCGGACTTTTGTATACCATCTCCGCGGGCTGTGACTCAGCGACGCAAAGTTTCGAGAGGAGTAAATACTAACAATTTGCGTTATATTGAGTCGGCTGTGGTCTCGGTTGGAGCGTCATCGTCTACGCGGGAGTCTGAAAGTATAGCAAATATGGCTCTGGTTAACGCAAGATCACTCTTAAACAAAACGTTTATTTTAAATGACTTTTTTACACATTATGATTTGGATTTTTTGTTTATTTCTGAAACATGGCTTAATGTTGGCGAGACACACGCCCTGATTGAGCTTTCTCCATATGACTGTACATTTTTTAGCACCCCTAGAACTACTGGCCGGGGTGGCGGGCTTGCATGTGTTTTTAAGAAGGGATTTAAATGCCGTCTTTTGTCAGAGGTGAGCTATCAGAGCTTTGAGGCTCAAGTGATGATGTATGATGGCTGGAAATCTGTAATGTGTGTGTTGGTCTACAGACCACCGAAATATAATAAGGACTTCATTCAGCAGTTCTCTGAATTTTTATCACATATTGTGCCAAGTTGTGATAACATTCTAATTCAATAACATTCTAATTCTTGGGGACTTCAATATTCATGTGTGTTGTCCAAATAAGCCAATGGTTTCTGAGTTTTTACAGCTGGTGGACTCTTTTAATTTTACACAATTTATTTCAAATCCAACCCATGAGCAAGGCCATATCTTGGACTTGGTCTTATCTCTGGGTCTTTCTATTTCTAATGTTGATGTCTTAAACTATGGTTTGTCTGATCACATGCCCATAATTTTTAATGTTAATATGCCATGCAAACCAGTGTTGCCACAGTTAGGTGTGCTCTGTTCTCGTCTTATTACGTCATCCACGGCGGTAGAATTTTCTGAGGTATATAACTCCTCATCATTTGTGAATGTGATTGAGTCTCCCTCTCATTCTGTGGGCCCAGACGAGCTACTGATATTATTCAATTCTGTTTGCTCTGATGTTTTAGATGTAGTGGCCCCATATAAGGTTAGGAAACCTAAACCTAAACTTAATCCAACTCCATGGCTTAACAACGATACTTGTTTTCTGCGGCAGGAATGCAGAAAGGCTGAACGGAAATGGAGAAAGGATAAACTGCAGGTTTCACTGCAATTTATGAGGCAGTGTTTTTCAGATTACCAGGCTGCGGTGAGAACTGCGAGGCAAAATTATTTCTCGAAGGTCATTGCACAGAATTACAATGCCCCTGCAGCCCTTTTTTCAATAATTAATAGACTTCTCAATCCGATTGGATGTTCTAATTTGACCCCCTCTTTGGAGGTATGTGAAATGTTTCGGACATTCTTTGTGGAAAAAATAGAAAAAATTAGAATTTGTCTGCCTACATATTCAGCTGAGTCTGTGGTGCTACCGGCGTGTATAAGGAGTTTGGAGCTCTTTGAGCAGGTGTCTCTGGCGCAAATTAGGGATATTATTATGCGTTTGAAGCCTACATCTGGTAGTTGTGATGTGGTTCCTTTACGTCTTCTTAAGGAGATGGTTGATGTTGTTGGGCCGAGCATTACGTCTATTGTCAATAGTAGTCTTCATAACGGAGTTGTTCCAACTGGCCTTAAACAGGCGGTTATTCAGCCTCTTCTTAAAAAACCTAATTTAGACCCTCTAGATTTGAAGAATTATCGGCCTATCTCAAAACTCCCATGCCTAGCAAAGATTTTAGAGAAGGTGGTTTATTCCCAGTTAATGTCATTTTTAAGTAGGTATGAGATATTAGACAAATTTCAGTCCGGTTTTAGAGTAGGTCACAGCACTGAGTCTGCACTTTTAAGGGTTGTTAATGACCTCCGCATAATCAGAGATGCAGGTAATGCGGCAGCTTTGATTTTGTTGGACTTAAGTGCAGCTTTTGACACAATAGACCATGTTATTCTTATAAAGCGGTTATCCCATTTGGTTGGAATTCGTGGGACGGTTTTAGGGTGGTTTAAGTCTTATTTGTCACATAGATCATCCTCTGTAAAGTATGGTAACTTTGTGTCAACGACAGTGCCTGTTATTTGTGGTGTTCCCCAGGGTTCTGTTATTGGCCCTATTTTATTTTCATTGTATATGTTGCCTCTGGGCTCAATTTTTAAAAAATATGACATGTCGTACCATTTGTATGCGGATGATACACAGATCTATTTACCTATGAGAATGGGAGAGAATAATGGCTCGAATTTGCTTTTTGCATGTTTAGAGGAGGTTAAGAGCTGGTTGTCTAAAAATCTCCTTCAGTTGAACCAGAGTAAAACTGAGATTATGTTTTTTGGCTCTGTCAGAGGTTGTTCAGATATGTCCACATATTTGGGTCCATGGTCTGATTATTGCCATGACCAAATAAGAAACCTAGGTGTGGTGTTTGACCCAGAGCTGAAATTTGACAAGCAGATAAATGCTGTAGTAAAGAGCTGTTTTTTCCAGATTAGGTCTATTGCTCGATTAAAGCCTATTCTGTCAAGAAAAGACTTAGAGAAGGTTATTAATGCCTTTGTGTTGTCTCGTCTGGACTATTGCAATGTACTGTATGTGGAGTCCTGCCAGACCACTATTTCACGTTTGCAATTAGTTCAGAATGCAGCAGCTAGGCTGCTAGTGGGTGCTAAGAAAAGTCATCATATCTCTCCTATTTTAGCATCACTCAGATGGCTACCCGTGAGCTATAGGATAAAATATAAAATTCTTTTATATGTTTTTAAAGCATTGCATGGGTTGGCCCCTGCTTACGTGTCTGAGCTCATTGCTGTTCGTCAAGCACCTAGGTCTCTAAGATCTAATAATAAGTTATTGCTTACTGTCCCACGTACTCATTTAAAGTCAAAAGGGGATCAGGCCTTTACTGTAGCAGGGCCGAAGCTCTGGAATAGTCTGCCTCAGGAAATTAGAGAGGTCGTATCGTTAAATGCTTTTAAAGTTGAAGTCAAAAACTACTTCTTGTCTTTAGCCTTTGAGAGTGTGGGCTAGTCTTTGCTGTTAGTTGAATGTGTGTTGTCTTATGTTCTGTGTTTTAATGACTGTTTCTTGATTGTTCAGCACTTTGGTCTGCAGGTGCAGTTGTAAAGTGCTATATAAATAAAGTGAAATGAATGAAATGAATGACAGTAGGGGGGACAATAAACGTAAAATTTCTCAAGAGCAATTTTTGAAGGGGACACAAATAAAACAGCCAAAATTGTACCTGTAAGCAGTGTTCGAATTGAGGGGGGGCTGGGGGGGTCCCGGACCTCCCATAAGCATTAAGGGACCCCCCATAACACCCAAAAATATATACTTGGGGGGTCCCCTGGTTTTTCAATAAAACTATAATACTTGAAACATTGAACTAGTGAAATTGAAAATTAAATGAAAAGATTCGATGGCTGTATTAAATTTAGACCTGCTCATGTTACATCTTATTTTATTTTTAAGCGTTTGTACAGCGTTGCTCATCATAACCAATCACACACGATTCTGTTGAGCTTAGGAATGCAGTGGCCAATCAGAGGCGGTCAGATTAGTCATTGCTGAATTTTGTTCAGACAGAAACTTGCGAATTCCCTCATCATAAGCAATAAAAGTGCAGACGTACTTACGATAAAAGTAAGAGATTCATTTATCATACAGATAATAAGAGGAGCTATGAGTGCTTAAACACTAGCTGACTGACTGAGTGCATTCTGTCACTGCATGATTCAGTCTAATAAAATGCAGAATGCTCCCAAAATTCAAGATGGGGCAGAAAATATGTATATTTATATAATTTCATCTAGTTAATCAATATTACACGAAGAGTGCCATCCCCCCAATGCAAAAATCACAAATGTGATATTGATTTATACAACAGTTCAATAAACAATAAGTTAATAGACTTACGTTTTAGGCACCATATTGCCTATTTTTGCTCTATTTCACCAACAAAAGATGGTTCCAAACACAGCCACTGCACTGTTCTGTGTCTCTGAGCAACATGACTGTGATTCCTTCCTGAATGAATCAACCGTTTAAATGATTCGGTTCAATCGCAATGACTCACTTAATAACAGTGACTTACTGCCACCTATTGGCGGTTTTAATTTCACATTTAAAGTATATATTTTTAAATAATTTCAAATATCAGTATTCAATGTTTTAGGATTAAAATATCAAAACATTTATGCATTTGTAACTGCAGGTTAAATGCATTCATGTCTTGCATTAAACAGTGTGTAAATACATCTGAATGCCGCTTCAGATGCAGCTTCTGTGTTTCCTCTGCATTGCAAAGATGAATTTTGTTGATAATGATTTTAATAATAATGATATTCTAGAAAAAAAATTTTTTATAATGGTAAAAATGCCCATAAAGGGTAAAAATCACTTTAAACTTATTTTTAAAATATAAATTTCTATCACTGCTGTGAAATGACCATGCAGAATATGAAGAATATCAAAAACTTTAGGAGTCAGCTGCCCACTGCAGTCCTGCAGCGCAACACACTCAGTAAAATGTCATCTGTTATCAATAAAATCCCAGAAAATATCTTATATACCCAAAAGATATCATTTTTTGTCTATATTGCACACCCCTAAGATAGATATTTAATTCTTTTTTGCTGATTGTTTGCACATAATTCACTGATCATCGTAAAATACGCTTTTATCTTATTCGTCTGAAACCTAGTATGTCTCTTTCGCATTAATTCAACCGCATTAAACCCACTGATCTGCCATATTGAACGAAACCCAATATTAGCCTAATATCAGTTCACACACAGGCTTATCGCCGTGTTAGTTGTAGCGGGTGACAAGCTACGGTATTAAGCTTGTTAACCTTATAATCGCTCATAGAAAATACATTGGATGTCATAATTTTTTAATGATCTAATTTATTAATGATCCAGCATCATCTGTATTAAAGAGAAAGAATCATTTCACCCGATGTTTAAAGAGAATATAATAGCCTTGACAGCCTACTTACACATAACTAACTTGCTCGTGTGTATCGGTAAAGAAGGAAAGCAGGCAGTGGACCAAACCACTGTGAGGCAAGGGAGGGGGGAATCAAAACATTTCTGAACTTAAAACGTTTTTTTGCGTTTATTTTGTTTTACTACTCACACAATTGTTTTAAGTATATGTCCATTATATTATTTTCATTACACAGAGTCACTTGTAATGATATTTTTAGGGGGGACAAGCCTCAGATAGGGCCTATGATTCTGTATGTTGTCTGAGGGGTTGGCATCATCTCTTCTCAGGTGTTTGGTCATCTCAGATCATTTAAGGGTTGGATCCAGACTGAAGCTTCTGTAATTCCTAGTTAGAAAAGGAAACCAGAGAAGGCAGAAACAGAGAAACAAATAGAGACATAATCAGCATAGCCGCTGTTCCATCCAAGCAAAAATGATTTGTTTAACTCAAGCTAAAGAATAATAATGTACATTTGATCAGATATAACTGCAGTACAAGATTATAAGATGCATTATGTGAATGCTTGGCTAAAGAGATGTGTCTTTAAAGGGCATATTGCAGGTTAGAGACCCCAGTGAGTCGATGTATAGAAAAATAATGTAGGAACTAGATTTTCTTTAAAATAAACTTTAAAATACGCTATTAAGGTTTGATGCTGACTGTTATTGTATTTGTTTTTATACTATGCTGTTACCTCTATGAGTTCTTGTATTCTATGTTTAATAAAAAAAAAAATAAAAAAAAATGGACCGCTCTCCCTTTTGATGCGTCACTTCCGGTTTTGCGGTTTTCAGATGCGGAAGTAAAATTCTCTCACAAAAAACGACTCCAGAAGCCTTAAGGGGATCCACAATGCATGTAAGGCAAGACAAGGCAAGGCCAAAGAAAAAAAATTTAAAACACAAGAAACTTGGCCATGTCCGATGATATTTTTGGGGCACGATACTTTTTAATTACTCTCAGTGAGGAGTAGAATATTTTAAATTCGTTCATGAAATGTTCAAAGCAAGGACGAGAGTCTCTCCACTTACAACAGTGTATATGATATTTAGCAAGTAGGAAAACAATATTCACAATAAGTGCGTTTACATGGACCCTCTTAATGCGATTATAATGAGATTTTGGCGATATTGCGATTATGCTTTACCTCATGTAAACGCAATACTTCGATCTAAATAATGCGATTAAGCTCATAATCGCAGCAGGAATAATCGTATTAACATAGGTGGCGTACGCCGATTTTAATCGGAATATACAGGCATGTAAACACCTTAATCGCAGTATTGCCGCTCTGACGAAAGTGCGCATGCGCTTGTGACATATATGAATAACGTGACACGCACCTGTAATAATACGGAGATTAGAAACGATGGAGGGGAAGAAAGCATCGCATTCTGAGGAAAACACAGCAAGCTGCCAGCAGTCTCTGTTCCTTACCCTCATCCAGAAAGGGCGAGCAGAACACGACGGCAGCGTATAGGCAAACATATTCCATCACATTTCTATGGCGCCGAAAAAGCGTGGAATACAGCCATACAAAATCATTATGCATTAGACGTAAATAAATTAAAACAGCGACCAGTAATACTGCTCTTTCTGAGTCCATCATTTGTGCTGTGCAGTGGGGTATGTGAATAATGGCAGTAAAAAAAAATTAACCACAATTCTTAGCGAATAATACAAATAATGGAAATTGCATGTAAACGGGAGTAAGAGCTTTGCTCTTGACATGTAAACATCAAAATGCGATTAAGTCCTTACTCTGATTATTGGAAATAATCGCAATATTCGTGCGCATGTAAACGCAGTCAATGTCTGATATCGAATTATCTAAACCATCAACATAAAACAGGATCTGATCGATGTTAAATACAGGGATGTTTGACATTTTTAAAGTCAGCCAGTCTCTAACATCACTCAGAACCGGTATGAAATGGAGCAAGTAAAAAATAAGTGTTCTAGAGATTCAGTACAATCACAAAAAAGCACAACCCGCCTTGTCAAATTTGAATCGCTTATGAAGAAAACTGGAAACTGGATAAATCTTATGACAAATTTGAAATGTGTTTCTTTGACTTTAGGCGGAATTGGCCATTTAGAGAAGGCTTGCCCCAATATATCAGAATGATTTCCAGGCACATTGTTTTTATTATAATCATGGAACAATTTAGATTTAAAAGCATCCGTAACAACCCTATTATTTAAATTTTTATCTACTAATCTATGATGACCAATTGATAAATTTGGCAATACTGGAGTGACATCAGAGTAAGTCAAAGTATTCTGGATTAGGTGGATCAAGGCTACAGGAATAGCTTTACAAATGTTTTGATACTCTTTGTCAGTACATTTTTATATTAGAACGTTCAACAAAGCTGGTGTGATCCAGTAGAACACCTTCACAATCCATCAAGTCAGTTACAAAGAGAATTCCCTTGTCAAACCATTCAGCTTTAAAGACTGATTTTCTGTTTGTAAGTATTGTTCTATTGTTCCACAGAATCGAACTGTGCGGAGTAAAGTTATGTGTGAATATCATTTTCCAAAAGTGAAGAATTTGCCTATGAAATTTAGACAGTACAAGTGGAATCTTATTAATGTGGAAATCACATCTCAGTAAAAAATCCATGCCACCAAGCTTTCCAAAAATAGCCCTAGGTATGTGAAACCACATAGAGTTGGAACAAGCAAAGAAAGCTTTTAACCAATTAATTCTAAACGAGCCTATGAAGGCTTCAAAATCTAAAGCTTTTAATCCGCCATTTTTATATTCTTTAACTAACTGGGACCTTTTTAAGTAATGCATTTTATTTCTCCATAGAAATTGAAAAATGGCCTTCCTAATATTACTGTCAGAAATAAACAAAGAGTGACAAGGATATATTAACTTAGACATACCTTCAGCTTTAGATAGAATAACTCTTCCAAATATTGTAAGTTCTCTGGTCAGCCAGTGACTCAGAGATTCTTTCATATCAATGACACGTTTCTCAATGTTAACCTCCTCTATCCTACTATCATTCTTAGATATTGTTAAACCCAAATATTTCACCTCAGTCTGGACATTTATTGAGCTCAATAGAGCTCTCTGAACAAGAGTGGATAGGCAACAGTACACACTTCTTAATATTGAGAGACAAACCTGAGGCATCAGAAAAAGCATTAATTAATTTTAGTGCAATATCAACCATACTTTTATCTTTAAAAAAAATTGCAGTATTGTCTGCAAATTGGCTAATCTTTAGTTCCTTTCCAAAAATCTTAATACCTTGTAAATTTAAATCATTAACAAAAGCCAAAGTGAGCATCTGGGTAGTTAAAATAAACAGTTTTGGAGATATGGGACATCCTTAGCGAATTCCTCTGGACATCTTGAAGCTAGGAGTGATTTCAGATCCCAAAGTCAACGAACTAGTTATGTCTGAATAAAACATTTTGATTATGTTACAAAATATATCACCAAAACCCATACATTTGAATGTTTCTACGATAAAACAGTGCTCTAGCGAATCGAACTCTTTATAAAAATCAAGGAATAATATTAGACTCTCTTTGTCAATTAGATGACTATAATCCAGCATATCAAGAATCAGTCTTGAGTGAAAATGTATATTCCTTCCTTTTATAAAGGCAGATTGACATTCACTAATAACCTTTGTCAAGCCACTGTTCAGGCGATTGGCATACACAAGAGCTAGTAATTTGTAATCGTACACAGAAGGGTTATCGGTCTCCAATTTTCAATAGAAAGTGGATCTTTATCGGCCTTTGGGATCAACGTAATGAGACCACGCTTCATTGTGGGAGAGAGATTTTGTCTTAAGATACATTCACCAAGGGCTTCAAATAAAAGCTTACGGATGTCTTTCCAAAAGAAGACATAAAAATCGACAGTTAAACCGTCTAAGCCAGGTGATTTACCCTTGGCCATTTGATTGATAGCTTTATCCAACTCTCCAATTAATAAATCATCCTCCATAATACTTTTAAAGTCATCCTTAATTAAATCAACCAAACCTTGGATTGACTGAAAAAAGGATTTGCAACTGGCCTCAGAGAATCTTGAACAATATAAGTTACTATAAAAATCTCTAACTGCCTTGTTAATTAGATCTAATTCTTCTGTAACAGCATTATCTAGTTGATTTTTGAGATTTTCTAATTGGGCTTTTTCCTCGTTAGACAACACAGCTTTAGAGCATAGAATGTTAATATTAGTAACAATTTCCTTTTGTTTAGCCCGCATTTTCTTTGAAGAATATTTTCCCAATTTAATTGCCGCTTCTTTAACTTTGAATTTAAACCACTTCCATTTATTCAATGGTGAAGAATCTAAAGAGGTCACCTCAACAATGAGATTTTTAACTTGTTCATAGAAGTCGTTGTTGAGCAAAAGATTACTATTAAATTTCCAAATTGTGTTTTGAGGTCGCTTGTTATTATTTAGGGTAAGGATCAGAGTCTCTGAACAATGGTCTGTTAGGGGAGCTGTAGATATTTCACATTTAGAGATATTATCAAACCAGTTAAATGGAATAAGCCAGTAGTCCAGCCTGGAGCACTGCCCATTGTTAGATGCATTGAACCATGTGTATTGTCTAACACCTGAATTCTTAAACCTCCAGCAATCAATCAATTTGTATTTGAAACCAGGTTATTGAAAATGTCATCAAAAGTGTGATGGTGCCCTCTAGAGGGAAGACGGTCAACTGAATTATCTGGGACCAAACCCCCCCCCCCCCCCCCCCCCCATGATAACATCCGTTGAATATGTCACCTTCCATTGGTTAATCTTAACACATAGGTCAGAATAAAATAGTTTGTTTAGCGCTTTGCTATTGTAACCATATACGCATACCAAGATGAATTTAACACGTCAATCTCCACAGTCACCATTAACCAATGACCATTTGTATCACTTTTATGGTCAACAATTGAGCCTTGAAACCTATAAAACAAAATCATAACTCCCGCTGAATGAGATGTCCCATGGCTGAAGTAGGCAGAGTCCCCCCACTGAAGTTTCCAAAAACGCGTGTCCTCACAAAGAGAATGTGTTTCTTGCAAAAAAAAAACAATTCACCTTCTGATCCTTACCATAAAGAAATGTTGCCTTACGTGTAATGCTATTTTTCAGTCCCCTTACATTTAACAATAACAAGGATAGCATAAAATAAAGAGTCAGATATAACAGTAAAGATAACAGAAAAGATGCGCAGGAATGAGTAACCTTACTAGCCACGCAACTTGTGATAAATTGTAATAGCCCTGTAAAAAAAAAAAACAGGTAAGAAAAAAACATACCTTAAGAACAATAACAATAGTGCAAAAAGAAAAGTCAGTCTGGGTCCACTCTCTTGTTATCAATCAACGCATACCCCTCCTTCAGGTACGCACGCTTCCCCCTCCTACGGGCCTCCTGCACCAACGGCCACAGTTTGGCACGGGCGAGTCTGTCCTCCTTGGAAAAATCTTCCTTGAAGTTGATGTGAAGGTCTCATCAGACTCTAGCATCCTTAGATATTTTCCAGACTACATCCCGAATCATGTGCATTCCAAACTGAATGATGACAACTCTGGAAATGTTGTTTGAGGTGGCGGCGCTCTCTCTCTTTCCAAGCCGGTGCACGGTATCCACGATGTCCCGCAGCCTCTCCACCGACACGGGGATAATCCGGGTCAGAATCCCGATGACGGTCTCCCGGACATTCTCGTCATCTTTTTCTGGCAAGCCGGTCAACCTCAGGTTCCACCTTCTCTTGTAGTGAGCATGTTCTTCACACACGCTTTTCAGAATTGCATTTTCTTTTTTAAGATGAGCTACTTGGGATTGAAGCTCAGATATGTCTTTTTTGTTCTGGTCGATGGCTGATGAATTGGCCATAATCTGCTTTTCGAAGCTTAGAAATCGCTGAGTTTGGTCATCCATTTTTAGGTTTAGCTCCTGTACCGCCCGGAGGATGGCGTTTACCGTGTCTTCTTTGGTATGGTCAACATGTAGTGTCTGAGTCTGCACCCAGACTTTGAGGCTTGCTGTCGAACCCATAATATGTGCTACAGATAACCTATATATACACTTCAGACAGGAGCATGGACCTCTCCAGGCCAGCAGACACATGTATGTTTAGGGCAGAGATCATTTATTACTCTGAGCTAAATACTTGTATGTATAAATACATGGTAAATTAAAGATTTGAATATTTAAACTATCAGAATAATTTTGTTTCTCAATTACAATTTGCTTATATTTAGGTCACAACTACCAGTAAGTAACACTTCTTGATGCCATTGGTATAAGACAATAAATATAGACAGCATAAAGACAAGTTGTCTGCTGGGCCTATGTTATAGAATTAGATTTGTGCCAAATAAAATGAATGTAATTTTTCAAGAAATGTATGAACATATCAATTGAAACTGAATAAAATGTCTTTGAAACTAAAAAATAAATAAATTACAGGCAAAATCTTTGACCTCGTTTTTAATATACTGCATGTTTTACAACTGTTTTCTCATCTTTCATTCGTTGATCTGTACTTACAAATGCACTTCCAGAGTTTTCATTTACGCTTCTAAAGTTTTCGTTCGCCATTCTGGCACAAATCTCTCATGGGGGCGGGGCTAACAGCGGTGTGTTTTCATTGGCTACTGAGTTTTTGATTGACAGCTTCTTGACCTGGAAGCGTCTGTTAGCGGCTTCCTATTTCATTTTAATGGACCCTTTTCACAAGACTGTGATGACGCATTTAAAAGTCATCAGCATCATAAATCCTCGAAAGTTTTTCATATTTGTATTTTTAAAAAAATGTATGTACATTTATAACACTATTCTTTGTATTGTATTATCTTGCATCAAATTACAAAAAAAAACCTAGTTTACGCTAATGCGAGAGTGTTTCTAATGCAGCGTCTGTGGGAGGGATCGTAAATTTGACATCGTTCTCTCTTCTGACTGCTGTTATCAGTCTCTCTCCATTTTTTCCCTTTTTTTGAAAGTCATGAAACAGTATCGTGGAGTTTTTCTATTGCTATTTGAGCAAATGGGAGTGCAAAAAATATATTTGTGGTACTCTCCCATTCACCGCTCTTCAAGTTAACCCAACTATGATGACTTCCGCTGCTGAGAAACCCGGAAATGTGAAAAAAGTCCATAATATAAAGTTAGGAGTTTTGTTTTTGAATTCAATCTGTATTTATCTGTTGCTACTCTGTCAACATAAGCTTTTAGGAGCACGAGAAAACGTGAGAGAAAAGAAGGTCATATTGAGGTTTAATTATTAAAGTACTGTAATACTGGAAATATTGTATAATGTCCTGTGTTCTCTTATTATATTTGTTTATTGCTCTTGATTCTTTTGCATTATAGGGTCTAATTAGGTTGAGCTGTTACATTTGCACTGGCTCCCTATCAAACATCGGATAGATTTTAAAATCTTGTTAATTACTTATAAAGCCCTGAATGGTTTAGCTCCTCAGTACTTGAGCGAGCTCTTATCGCATTATAGTCCTCCACGTCCGCTGCGTTCTCAAAACTCTGGCCGTTTGATAATACCTAGAATATCAAAATCGACTGCAGGCGGCAGATCCTTTTCCTATTTAGCACCCAAACTCTGGAACAATCTACCTAACACTGTTCGGGAGTGACTCTGTCAGTTTAAATCTAGATTAAAGACCCATCTCTTTAGCCTGGCGTACACATAACACACTAATACGCTTCTATTATTCAGATCCGTTAAAGGATTGTTAGGCTGCATTAATTAGATCAGCCGGAACCGGGAACACTTCCCACAACACACGGTGTACTCGTTACATCGTAAGTAGAATGGCATCTACGCTAATATTTGTCTGTTTCTTTCCTATGATCAGATGGTGGATCAGCACCAAGAGATGATGTCTGCAGCCCTGATCATCAGTGGAGACCAGGACACCCAGATGACCCCCGGAGACCTCGATTAAAATACATTAAAACTAAAAAATATAACTAAAAATATAATAAAATACCTAACTACATAATACTACTATCGTTAGAACCTGAAACTTTTGAACTGTGGGTGTCGTCTGGTCAGAGGAGAACTGACCCCGACTGAGCCTGGTTTCTCCCAAGGTTTTTTTCTCCATTCTGTCTCAGAGGGAGTTCTGGTTCCTTGCCGCTGTCGCCTCTGGCTTGCTCAGTTGGGGACACCTAATTTCTAGCGATTATCGCCGATTTGATTGCTCATATACTATTTAAACTAAACTGAGCTAGACAATGACATCTCTGAATTCAATAATGAAATGCCTTTGACTGAAAATTGAATGTTTAATCTTATTATATATTACTGACACTCTGTCCTCCAATTTGATACTGTTAAGTGCTTTGACACAATCTGTATTGGTAAAAGCGCTATATAAATAAAGGTAAAAGGTGACATTTGAAATATAATACTATCCTGTTGTCAATAAAGTCTCACTCCAACCAGTCAATCAAGCTCGTTTTATTACATATCCCACACAATGTTCTTGCTGCCAATTGTTTTTATCATGCTGATCATTTTGTTTAGTTATTTTATTTATTTAACATCATCATCTAACATTTAAAATTGGAAATACATTTTTAATAATCAACTCTTTCTAGTGTGAATTTTATAAACCAGTTGAATGAATATAAATGACAATATGAATTAATTCAAATAAATCAACATTCTTTATTGTCACTATAGCATATACACAAGTATCAAAGTGAAAGTCTTGGATGCAATTATGTCGTGACAGGAAAGACCAGAATCCACAAAACACTAACTGCATAGCATACATAATGCACAGTATTATTATAATTCACATTACCACACAAAATGCACAAGAACATAACATACAGAACGTTTAAAATTCATATGTTTTAAACACTGCAATGATCCTTTCAACAGTTCCTGTTACAGTATAAGTTACAAAACAGTGAATGAGTATGTAATGTACTGGAGTGCAATATCAGTCTTTACAGGGATAGTCCACGCCAAAAAAAAAAATTATTTCATTTACTCACCTTCATGCTTTTCCAGATGTATATAACTTTCTTTCTTGACACAAAGATTTTTAAGAAAATAATCCATCTCTGAGAATCCACATCACACAAGTGAACCCATGCACATATGATGTTGAGTGGAAGCGATTATTAATAGACAAAAGTTTATATTATTAGTGTTTTTCTTATCTGTTGTTTCACTTCAAAAGATACTGATTTGGATTATGGTCAGATGGATTACGGTCACGGACGCTGTGTGTGGTTTTTAAAGCATCTTTAGGACTCACAGAGATTAATTATTTGCCTAAAAATCTTAACTTGTGTTTACCTGTCCAGTAGAAAGAAAGTACAGTAATATGCATTTGAGACAGCAAGAGGGTGAGTAAAATAAAAAAAAAATATATATTTTTATTTTTGAACTATCCCCTTAACAATCTTATGCTGTTGGTATGCTAATCCAAGATCAGCATAGACTAATAAGAATAAAGTGCAACCTCTTGTGTACTTGTGAACAGTGTTTGTTTTATCTAGAGCTCCAAAGAAGTAAAAATATTTGCATAAAATCAGGTGTCTGAAGATCAAGATCCCAGTCATTCATAGGTGATGTGTCTGAACACAATAAGACTCTTGTCTGATGAGGGCTCTCTGGTACTATCACTACATCCTCTGGGTCAGCATCAGAAGTTTATGGAAGAGTTGCTCTTCTCTCTGGAAACAGAGAAAGGACATGTATCATAGTCTAACAATACAAAATGCTTTGAACTCCCATGGCACATTTCAAACTTAAAATATTTCAAACAAATAAATACACAATATAATATATATATATATATATATATATATATATATATATATATATATATATATAAATATATAAGTATTAACTTGGTACTAAAATACCTCAAAATTACATACCATTAATCATCTGTAATACCGCTGTGTAACCATTAGATGGCTGTATAGACCTGTACAATCATGACTGTATACCCTAACGTTAGTTGCTGGAAAGTGTTTTCAGTCATAATTATTTGCATGTATTAGGTTTCGCATTTGGATATATATTTAGGCATTATTTGTCAAAGTTTGTTTGTTTTCCCCCCAAAATGTTCATCTGAAGTGACTATTATTTCATTATTATTACAGTCAGATCTGGACACAAAAAAAGCATGGTAAAACGGCTTACCTTGCTAAAGCTGACAGCGCAGTGATTGGCAGCACGCTTGTAAATTTAGTACTGTACATTACACTATGTGCTGGGGGAAAATATGAACTAATCGAAGCAAATATGATCTAATTGAAGACTGTAACTGTGTGTAGATAACCAGGTCCTGTGATTGGACTAAATCAAGACAACTTACCGTGAGTATCCTGATAACGACGATGATTGATGATCGTGATGATTATATTATTCATCTGTGCTATTCCAAAGAAATCATCTCATCAATGTAGTGTAGCAGCAGAAAAATACTGATAAAATAATAATAAAAAATCTTTATATATCATTTTATATCATTAAAATGAAATAGGAAGCCGCTAACAGACGCTCACATCCACACAGGCGCAACGATACTGACGCCTTCACTTCCAGGTCAAGAAGCTGTCAATCAAAAACTCAGTAGCCAATGAGAACACACCGCTGTTAGCCCCGCCCCCACAAGAGATTTGTGCCAGAATGGCGAACGAAATGTTCAGAATCGTAAACGAAAACTTCAGAAGCGTAAATGAAAACTCTGGAAGTGCATTTGTAAGTACAGATCAGCGAATGAAAGATGAGAAAACAGTTAAAAAACGTGCAGTATATTAAAAACGAGGTCAAAGATTTTGCCTGGAATTTATTTATCACACTGTTGCTGGTATTTTGGCCCATTCCTCCATGCAGATCTCCTCTAGAGCAGTAATGTTTTGGGGCTGTCGCTGGGCAACACGGACTTTCAACTTTTCGATGGGGCTGAGATCTGGAGACTGGCTAAGCCACTCCAGGACCTTGAAATGCTTCTTACGAAGCCACTCCTTCGTTGCCCGGGCGGTGTGTTTGGGATCATTGTCATGCTGAAAGACCCAGCCACATTTCATCTTCAATGCCCTTGCTGATGGAAGGAGGTTTTCACTCAAAATCTCACGATACATGGCCCCATTCATTCTTTCGTTTACATGGATCAGTCGTCCTGGTCCCTTTGCAGAAAAACAGCCCCAAAGCATGATGTTTCCACCCCCATGCTTCACAGTAGGTATGATGTTCTTTGAATGCATCTCAGCATTCTTTCTCCTCCAAACATGACAAGTTGAGTTTTTACCAAAAAGATCTATTTTGGTTCCATCTGACCATATGACATTCTCCCAATCCTCTTCTGGATCATCCAAAAGCTCTCTAGCAAACTTCAGACTGGCCCGGACATGTACTGGCTTAAGCAGGGGGACACGTCTGGCACTGCAGGATTTGAGTCCCTGGCGGCGCAGTGTGTTACTGATGGTAGCCTTTGTTAGCTTTGGTTCCAGCTCTCTGCAGGTCATTCACTAGGTCCCCCCGTGTGGTTCTGGGATTTTTGCTCACAGTTCTTGTGATCATTTTGACCCCACGGGGTGGGATCTTGCGTGGAGCCTCAGATCGAGGGAGATTATCAGTGGTCTAGTATGTCTTCCATTTTCTAATAATTGCTCCCACAGTTGATTTCTTCACACCAAGCTGCTTACCTATTGTAGATTCAATCTTCCCAGCCTGGTGCAGGTCTACAATTGTGTTTCTGGTGTCCTTTGACAGCTCTTTGGTCTTGGCCATGGTGGAGTTTGGAGTTGGACTGTTTGGGGTTGTGGACAGGTGTCTTTTATACTGATAACGAGTTCAAACAGATGCCATTAATACAGGTAACGAGTGGAGGACAGAGGAGCCTCTTAAAGGAACACTCCACTTTTTTTGGAAATAGGCTCATTCTCCAACTCCCCCAGAGTTAATAAGTTGAGTTTTACCGTTTTTGAATCTATTCAGCTGATCTCCGGGTCTGGCGAGAGCACTTTTAGCATAGCTTAGCATAGATCATTGAATCCGATTAAGACCAGTAGCATCGCGTTCAAAAATGGCCAAAGAGTTTCGATAGTTTTCCTATTTAAAACTCGACTCTTCTGTAGTTATATCGTGTACTAAGACCAGCAGAAAATGAAAAGTTGCGATTTTCTAGTCCAATTTGGCTAGGAACTATACTCTCATTCCGGCGTAATAATCAAGGAACTTTGCTGCCGTAACATGGCCGCAGCAGGTGCAGTGATATTACGCAGCGCCTGAAAGTAGTCCCCAGCTAGGTAACTAGTTATAATATAGCTGGGGACTACTTTCAGGCGCTGTGTAATATCACTACGCCTGCTGCGGCCATGTTACGGCAGCAAAGTTCCTTGATTATTACGCCGGAATGAGAGTAGTTCTTAATCGTATCAGCCTAGAAAATCGCAACTTTTCATTTTCCGCCGATCTTAGTACACGATATAACTACAGAAAAGTCAAGTTTTAAATAGGACAAATATCGAAACTCTTTGGTCATTTTTGAACGCGATGCTACTGGTCTAATCGGATTCAATGATCTATGCTAAGCTATGCTAAAAGTGCTATCGCCAGACCCGGAGATCGGCTGAATGGATTCAAAAACGGTAAAACTCAACTTATTAACTCTGGGGGAGTTGGAGAATGAGCCTATTTCCAAAAAAAGTGGAGTGTTCCTTTAAAGAAGAAGTTACAGGTCTGTGAGTGCCAGAAATCTTGCTTGTTTGTAGGTGACCAAATACTTATTTTACTGAGGAATTTACCAATTAATTCTTTAAAAATCCTACAATGTGATTTTCTGGATTTTTTTTTTCTCATTTTGTCTCTCATAGTTGAGGTATACCTATGATGAAAATTACAGGCCTCTCTCATCTTTTTAAGTGGGAGAACTTGCACAATTGGCTGACTAAATACTTTTTTGCCCCACTGTATGTGCTCGTCATGCTCTCTTTCCCATGCAAGGATTAGCATGAGCTTGCAGAGGAGTCTTAAAACAAATACCGCCAAACTGGCGAAATGTGAATTGTGTCATCTGCTATCTGAGCAAGATGACTAAACCCAATCATCCTTTCACAATTGTTTATGAAACAGATTTTCCAAATTCTATATGCATTATAAACATTTTCTTGTCTTGGTATCTCTTTCTTAGAGATTTGGTCTCTTGAATGTATGAAAGGTTATGGATTAAATTTATTAATACAAGAGTGTGAAAATTTTAGCATGCTCAAACTTAATGAATGTGCAGCTTTCAGTGCAATAGTTTGATTTGTTTCAGTTGTAATAGTTTTAAGGGTAAAACAGCAAGACTTAATTTTCATGTTGATGCTTCATGTGTTCGCACATCATGGACAGACACAGAGTTGCACTAAAAGAAATTTCTCAAAAAGAAAAGACTGTTACTTAATTTCTTAATTTTCATTTATTCATGTTATGATGACAGCTCACAAAGAGGTGTCTTCACCTAAAAACATACACAGTCCAACAAAAAATTTTACTAAATCTAGTAATGTAAAAAAAAAAAAAAAAAAAAAGTTATTTACAAAACACTGTAATTCTTAGATGAGACGCATCCCTGACACAATCTGTTGGCGTGCAAAAATACTCATAAATGTTTCAGCACAGCTTTTGAAAACTGTAGCCTACTTTGTATCGACTGTCATAGTAAATTCATTATCATTTTTTTAGGGTCAAAAGGAAATGATGATAGTTGAAAAATCCTTATATTTTATATCTCTTTCATTTTGAAAATCACAGATGCTGGTGCTTTAATCTTTTAGTAAACCGTTTAAAATGACATGATACGTAGAAAAGTCAAAATGTACAAGTTTTGTGTTCTAGGTGAGAAATGTACACCAATAAAGTTTTCATGAAGATTAGAAAACTAAAGTTTAATTTAATGACAATAGGCAGCATGACTTGCTTTCGTGACAATGTGTTTAAAACTTTTTAAACATGTTTAAAACTGTAGGTGTTATTGTTTTACTGAGAAGTTTTAAGTGAAATGAATATTTGTTATTTTACAGTACACATAGTATCTACGGGCTAGATTAAAATGAAAACATTTATTAAATAACAACAAAAAGTAAAAACAACATTTTTGCTCATACTTAAAATTTAGTATAGTCAGATTTGTGTGTGAGAGAGAGAGCCCAAATAATCAGCCAAAGTGTTGATTACTTGTCTAAAGCAGGGCTTATTTAAAAATGTTTATTTGTTTGTCTTGTCATATCATGTTATGTACTTTTCATTTCATATTGTTTAGCACAATGGTCAACCATTGTTGTTTTATTGTGCTTTATAAAGAAAATGAACTGAACTGAACTAAAGCATGATTCTGTGCACATCTATAACACAAGCACAAAGAGGATACTGTCGTCCACTATCAGTGAGGTGGACCGGTGGATAGTTGGTGGTTTGAATAATTTTTAATTTAAGACTCCTCCTTATAAGTTTATATATTCAACCTACAGATTAGGTTGTTCTGATCCTACAGAGGTGTTAGCATACACACATTGAGATGATAAAGAAAAACATGCGAGGACATAGCACCTTTTTCAGATGCATATAGAAATATGGTCTTGGTGAATTCTTTAATTCTATGTTTCAGTTTTCATACAATCAAAACAGTGATGTCTTAGCTATCAACATTTAGCCTATAGATCAAGCAGAACTAAACCGTTTAGGGGTTTGACATTAGACACGTGTTTGGATGCCTTCCATCCCCCCAAAAACAAAGAACAACCCTCAGACATGACACCTTTCTTTTATCCCCAATCTGGAAAGGTAGATGTCCTGACACCTTCCTTATTCAGAAGCGTTTGTAGACAAGCCGGTAGGAACAAATTGGTGACTAGGCATTAACATATGCCATACAGATCAAACAGACATTGATCCTCTTAAGGTGGCAATACACATCCTTTGCCCAGCCATTTTTTTCCAGAACCAGGAAGATCCCCCTGTCTAGGCATTAACATATAACATACAGATCAAATAAACATAAGGCGGCAATAGACACCCTTTGCTCAGCCATTTTTTTCCACAAGCAGGAAGAACCCAACACCTCCAGGCTGCCCGTTAGCTACAGGCCAGGAAGGAACTCCATAAAAACCCCATGGGCCAGGTGAGTGATAAAAACATCATAAATCCAGTCATAAATCCAACAAACGTCAAATCTAACCTCTGTTTAGATCTTTCGATTTACACACCCTACTGTCATGTCAGTCAGGGGTGACAGGACCCCTGTGATGTGACAGTCATGGGTTACAGAGGGGGTCCCATAGCCATAAATTTGGTCATAAATCAGGTCATAAATCATCAAAGTGACATACAGTATTGGTTATAACTACTCCTGTATACGCTTCCACTAAGTCAAATAATGAGAAAGAACCAAATTGCCTATCACAGCTATGCTGATGCTACCCAGATTTACCTAGCCTTATCTTCAAATGACTACAGCCCCATTGACTCCCTCTGCCAATGCATTGTTATTGCATTTGGAAACAAAGATGAAGTTCTCAAGGTGAATGCAAGGTGACCTTGACTCTAGGGGTCAAACAACTAAAATTTCAAATCAAAAATCTTGGGGTGTTTCTGGAGTCAGACCTTAGTTTTAGTAGCCATGTCAAAGCAGTAACTAAATCAGCATACTATCATCTCAAAAACATTGCAAGAATTAGATGTTTTGTGTCCAGTCAAGACTTGGAGAAACTTGTTCATGCCTTTATCACCAGCAGGGTGGATTATTGTAATGGTCTCCTCACCGGCCAGCCAAAGAAGACCGTTAAGGCCAAAGTATACTTCGGCCGTCAGCGTCCGCACACTGTCCGCATCACGTTATTTTCGTCATCAGAAGGGCTCGCGGACAGCCGCGCACCCCGTTCGCATGCAGACAATCTTTTGAGACCGCTCGGACGCTCCGCGTACAACAGCGCATGCGTGAGGTGAATGTTGAGACAGTGCAAGTTAAGTAGGTGGTACTGCGCATGTGTTGAGCTCATCCGTTCACACTCATCCACGGTTGAGTATACTTTGAAAGCTGTGGGGACGTGGCTGTCCGTGAGACGGAACGGCACGCGGAAAGTTAAGTATACCCGGGCTTTTAGACAGCTGCAGCTCATCCAGAACGCTGCTGCCAGGATTCTGACTAGAACCAGAAAATCTGAGCATATCACACCAGTCCTCAGGTCCTTACACTGGCTTCCAGTTACTTTTACTTGTTTATAAATCACTCAATGGGCTAGGACCTAAATACATTGCAGATATGCTCACTGAATATAAACCAAACAGACCACTCAGATCATTAGGATCGAGTCAGTTAGAAATACCAAGGGTTTACACAAAACAAGGGGAGTCCGCTTTTAGCTATTATGCCGCCCGCAGCTGGAACCAGCTTCCAGAAGAGATCAGATGTGCTAAAACATTAGCCACTTTTAAATCCAGACTCAAAACTCATCTGTTTAGCTGTGCATTTGTTGAATGAGCACTGTGCTACGTCCCAACTGATTGCACTGTATTTTATGTATAATCATTTTCTATTCTTAACTGTTTTAAATTCATTTAAATACATTTTTATATAGTTTTAAAAGTTTAAACAGAAGGCTAAAGTAAGTGCTGTGATGGTAAAGAGAATGTGGGCAAAGAAAGACAAGTGTGTTGGTTAATCAGTTGAAAGTAGGACCTATTTGTTTGTTTTTTTGAGTTCTATTTCTAGGGGAAGTCGTGGCCTAATGGTTAGAGAGTCGGACTCGTAATCTAAAGGTTGCGAGTTCGAGTCTCAGGCCGGCAGGGATTGTAGGTGGGGGGAGTGACTGTCCAGCGCTCTCTCCACCTCAATACCACGACAGCATAAATGGCTGCCCACTGCTCCGGGTGTGTGTTCACAGTGTGTGTGTTCACTGCTGTGTGTGTGCACGTTGGATGGGTTAAATGCAGAGCACAAATTCCGAGTATGGGTCACCATACTTGGCCGTATGTCACTTCACTTTTCACTATTTGTTTGGTTTATGATGGTCAAAGTAAGTAGGGGGTGAAGTAGTGGAATAGTTTTGGAAGGTTTTTTTCACTTAGTGCGGAAGAGTTTAAACAAAGTGTTTCTTTTTAAATTTCTTGTTTTTATTTTTGTGATTAATCAAGCAGCTGCCCGATATCTCTTTTGGGCAAACATTGAAATCATTGCAAATGCTGTAAATGCTGAGGAAAACAGCACTAGGTAGGGTTGTCAAGTTACTGGTGCAATGATGTGTTAGTGAACCTGTCCCTTTTTTTTCTTATCATTGCCAAACTTTTTCTTATCATTGACAAACTTTTTATTATTATTGCCAAACTTATAATTACATATTCCCAGCAGGCACAAAACAGGCACACGACGTCAAAAGACGTTGATATTTGGTTAAATTTCAGTAGCAACGTCGGGTGACCAAAATCCAACGTTAAGTCAACATCAAATTGACGTCAAATATTGACGTCAAACCGATTTTCATTTTCAACCAAAATGCAACGTCTGTCCGACTTCATGTCCAACGTCAACCTGACGTTACATAGACGTCTGGTGCCTGCTGGGTAAGTTCAGGGAAAGTTGGTTGTATCATGGAAGATGGTTGTACCTAACAACAACAAATCATAAAAAAAGCTGAAAACATAAATATCATGAATTTGCATTGATCATATTAGATTATATACACAGAAAAAAGCACAATGACAAAGTTAAATATCTTTCAATAATTCATAATGCATTTTTTTAGACGTCTGTGGGATGAAACAAGAGAGTTAAATTCAACAAGAAAAAGAAGAAAGCATTAAGGAGATTTAAAAAAACAAACAAACAAGAACTTAAAAATATAAGAAATTAAATCAACCCTAAATTTATCACAAAATAAATAGGCAGCTTTTTCTTCATGAAGACCACAAAATGAGCAAATTTCATCATTATCAAGATATACAGGAAGATGAATGCTAATATGAATACCTTATGCTAATATCTTTTGCTTTTAAGTTGTTGCGCTTGTTATTATGTTGTAAGTCACATGATAACGTCAACATGGTGGATGATGTCTGGATCTCATTCATACCTGATGAGATTTGGCTGTAGAGTATGTACTCTTTTACTGCTCGTTAAGTAAGTGCTTATTGAAATTAAGTACCTATACTCAGCGAGTATGCAATTTCAGATGCAGCCTCTATAACATTTCACTGTTACTGATTCATCGTGCAACTCAAAGCATAATCGGTAGAATCTCTCATCAGTCTATTCTGATTCATCAACACAGATTCACTGATCCATAAACACTAAACCCAGGATAGAGCGGCTGAGTGAATGTGGTGTGTTCTGTGTGGATGAGGCTCATTGTGTCAGAGACGCTGTAGAAGGACAGAGTTCCTGCACCGTGATCCACAAACACTCCTATTCTACTGCTGATGGACTTCACAGGGAGATCAGTCTGTGTGTTATTTTGTCTGAATGAGTAACTGGAGGGAGAGCAGTACAAACTCCAGGACTGATCATTATATCCAAACCAACACTCTTTACCTGATCCCTTCCTGCTGATGCTCTTATATGACACTGATATAAACACATCTCCACTCCACTCCAGCTCCCAGTAACAGCGTCCACACACACTCTCTCTACACAACACCTGACACACACCATCAAATCTGTCTGGATGATCAGGATAAGGCTGATCTGTGTCAGTGGCAGTAATCACTGTGTTTCCCTCAGACAGACGAAGGCATTTATGTGCTGTGTTCAGATCCAGAGTGAGCTGATGGGAATCTGATGGAGAGAAAACACATCAGAATCAGGAATTATGAAGGAATTCCTTAATCAGACCCACAAAGACATGATCTTTAATATAAGACTATAAAATTACTAAATATAATATGAAGCTAACCTACACCAAATAAAACCTCCCTGAACCTCAAAGAAAACATTTTTAATATATATATTTCGATGCCGGGGAAATACATAAAGCAAATTTGCCTGAATAAATACAAATTTAATAAAAAAACAAAAAATACCAAATAAATTGGTCTAAATCCGGGAAATCCTTTATATCAATGTTATATGTATATCGTCATATCGTCCAGCCCAAAAACGTAGAACATTTTTGTCAGTGTTTATTTAAAAATGTCCAGTTATGCATAATATAAGATGGTAAATATTTAATTGATGAGTAGTCAATACGATATATAACAATACAATATATAGGGTATGATTTTACTGCAAAAGTCAACATATTAACATAAAATGGTAACTGCAAATCCGTGTTTCGCTACCTGGAGTCCATTTGTTTCTGTGAATTGCAGTGATTCATTTGCTTCTCTTCTCTGTAGCTTACAGTCTGTAATAATATACCTCAGAGTTCTTGTCAAATCTATTTGTACAGTCAATCGCAAATCTCCTTCTCATTTTAGATGTGTTTTGTGTGCTCTTTCACAGGATTCACGTTGAAAATCAATGCTGTCATTCAGTATTTTTGCCACTCAGTGGGCAGAGCAGCAGTCACTCCGGCTGACAGTGATGTCATACCCTGTATTGCAGAGCATGAGCTCTTGAATCTCCACCCTCTTCTGAAAAGGGGGCGGGGAGCACCATCTCATTTGCATTTAAAAGGAGAAATACAAAAACAGCGCGTTTTGGCTCATACCCTAAGTGGCAATTTTAACAAGCTATAAAAAATTAACTGTGAGGTATTTTGAACTAAAACTTCATATAGATCATTTCAACGGCTATTTGGCTGTTTAAGGAAGTGACGTCTTTGTTCCTTGGATGTTTCCCGTTAGTGTTCGAGTGCATTCAAAACAATGGAGGCAGGCGCTTCATGCAAAAGTGGGATTGCAATAATTTATTTAATCCCGCAGTTTAAAATGTCAAAATTAAAATGAGATCCTTGTTGCTCGGTAGTTGGGTGCTCCCTCTGGCCTAGAACTAATATTAATTTATAAATAATCGGAAATTGAAGGGTTTAGATTTCTGCCTGGATTGCAGCATTGAAGCAGAATAGCAACTAGCAACTCTATTTCCTTACGTCAGGGGTTTTCAAAGTCTAAGACAGTGGGCCTCCCTTTTGAGACAACTTACCCGATGCCCCCCCCCCAAATGCACACACATGCACGCACACAAAGATAAACACACAGAACAATGTCAGACTGTTAACTCACTTTTATCATTATTTGTGTCAACATGAAAAGTGCAGTTATTTTCAGAGTAATAACAAGTAGGTTAATATAACGTTTTTAAAACTAAGAATAATGAAACAAAATCAATGATGGTTCATATGAAAAGAACTGATTTTTTTTTTTTTTTGGCTATTTAAAATTGTAAGAACTGTCCATCCCAGTCAAAACAGTCAGATGATCTGTAACAGAGAGTGGGGAAAAATTTAAACAACGCCAAAATTTAAATATATCTACTATTGATTAATATGCTTACATAATTATATCCCTACCTTAGTGAGCGGTATGCATTTGTTTCCTCGCTGCGCAGAGAAGACTAATTCGTGGTTGTTGTGACGTCAGAAACAGACGAAGGTCATCCTCCACTTGAAGACGTGAACGATATTTGTTCTTGATGAATGTCATAGCAGAAAATCCTGATTCGCACAAATACGTTGAAACGAACGGTAAAAGTTTCCTCAGTGCTCTTTCTGTGAGTTCAGGAAATTCATTTTGAACAGAGAGCCAGAAATGTCCAATGGAAGTGTGTGTAATCATTTGCTCCAGTTCATGATTACTAGTCAGATCAATCAAAGCCTCTTCGTCTTGCATACACAGTGCGTCACTTTCTGCTGGCTTGAACTTGAATGGATTGCGAATCCACTCATCCTGGATTGTCTCGTTGGAAAAATAGTGTGTGAATTGCTGACACAGACCCCTTAGGTGTTCAGCGACCGAAGGCTGAATAGGAACCACTGTTGGCCCTGCCTCTTGCATGAAGTCAGCCAGCGTAGGAAACATGTCCAAGCATCCTTTCTCCACACGAGTGGCCCATAGATCCAGCTTTCTCTGGAACGAGGACACTTGCTCAAATGCCGAAAACACATTGCTGTCTCTGCCCTGCAATGATGTATTAAGCGTGTTGAGGCATTCGAATATGTCCGACAAATAAGCCAACTTTGCGATCCAGCTCGAATCGCTCATGTGCTGTGCCAGTGGGGATTGAAGATTTGACAGAAAAAGTAGTACTTCCTCACGCAAATCAAAAAGTCGTGATAGAACTCTGCCCCGAGACAGCCAGCGGACTTCGGTGTGCAGAAGCAGCTGTTTGTAATGCGCTCCCAATTCATCGCATAAAATATGGAAAAGTCGAGCATTTAGAGGTCGTGCTTTTATCAGGTTGATAATTTTCACAGCTTCGTCGAGGACACTCCGAAGATCATTTGGCATCTTCTTGGCAGCTAAGGCTTGTCTATGGATTGTGCAGTGGGTCCACACGGCTCTTGGAGCTACCTCTTTAACCCTCGATATGAGACCACTGTGGCGGCCCGTCATTGATTTTGCCCCATCACTGCATATGCCACAGCAGTGTTCCCAGTCTATATCGTTCTTTCTCACAAATTCGTTCAATTTGTTGAAAATGTGTTCACCTGGTGTGTGGGTGGGCAAAGGACTACTAAATAGAAACTCTTCTTCAGCTGGCCACATCGGTGGATTCGTTGATCTGAAGTGCAAAAAATGGGCTGTGTCTGACGCAGTCTAACACTTGCTCCTTCACATCCTGTGCCATGTCTAAGATGCGCCGACTTATTGTGTTGTCAGAGAGTGGAACAGAATCGATCTTAGAAGCCGCTGCCTCTCCTAGCATCACGGAACACAGGTCTTTTGCTGACAGGAGAATTAACGTCTCTCCAGTGATATGTGCTTTTCCTGCCTTGGCAATACGCAATGCAACGCGATATGAAGCTTCAGTGGCCTTTCCATTTAATTTGACAAAATCTTGCACAATTTTTTTCTGACCTTGAAAGCTTTGACGTTTTCTCTGGAAAAATTCTGGAGGTTTTCCTGCTACCTCAACATGCTTGGTTTCAAGGTGTCGCCGAAGTTTTGCGGGTCTCATGCTGTCATTAGCCAAAATATCTTGACAGACCACACATAAAGGTCGTGGTTCATCAGCTGGTCCTGTCCACGTAAATCCTAAACTTAAATACTGATCATCATATCGTCGTCTTTTGGATTTAAGCCCTGAAGTTGAAGGCTTTGAATCGGGTGGTCTCAGAAACCGCTCCATTGCATTAATAGGCATAAACCTGTATTGGCGGGCTTGCAAAACAGCAGCGAATTCACATCTATGGCCTTCTGGTTGAAAAATGTTTCTCATATTTTTAACTTATTTTTTAGTATCGTTTAAAATAAAAACATTTAAATATAATAAAAAATACATATAATAATTAAACTAAATAATTATATTTTTTAATTATTATAATTTTTCCCCGCGCCTCCCCTGACATGCTGTGGCGCCCCCCAGGGGAGGAGTGCCCCACACTTTGAAAACTGCTGCCTTACGTTAACTCTTCAAGTATGATGCAGCATTGTGTTTCCATCATTGTTTACATATGCACCTAGCGTTTTGATTTTTGTTTAGTGAAAAAGGCCAAGCTTTTATTTCCGTTTCTTTGCCAAGTGTTATGTGGGCTATAATTAAATATGGGTTCACATTAGTTGACAAGCTATCTTGTCAGCAGATAAATGCAGTGAGTAACACGTTATAGAAATGTATACTGTAAACTTAGTTAACTGCAGTAGTTTACAAAAGGTAACGGTAAACATTTTTCATCACTTATTAAGCTTGTCTAATGTTAATTCCAACATGTACTGATGTACTAAACAATAATAGTATTATTTTTAAATATTGTGCATTAAATTAAATAATTGTTTTTCTACTTTTGTTTTTGTTTTTTTAGGAAAGCCATCATCTGTAATGTAAGACACCTAAGACCAGGGCTGGGGAGTAACAACAATACATGTAACGTCGTTACGTATTTAAAATACAAAATATGAGTAACTGTATTTCGTTATAGTTACATTTTAAATGGGTGGTAATCAGATTACAGTTACATCTGAAAAGTATTTTAGATTACCAAAGTGATTACTTTGATTTTTAATGTCATTTATTTATTTTAATATTAATGTAAAATGATTTAAAATGTAAAATGGACGCGTGCAGCCCGTCCATACAGCAGCCTGCCTGCAGAGTGCAGACTATAGTGATGACATGACTCACTAAAATGCAAGAGAAAATCAGAAAGCCTAGCGCGTAATTGTCATGGAAATAAAAAGACGATTTTACTTATAAATGTGAAAAAGGACGGAACATCACAGTAGGCAATGTAATTTTTGTTTACCTGCAACAAAACGCTGATCTATTTACACTAAGCGCAAATCTGTTTGGGATTGACATCATTAGAAAATACGCCTATTTGAGACACGTGCTGATAAGATTTGAGTTTGAATCCGTTTGAACTCATTCAACTCCCGTTCTTCTCCCTTTTCCCATCACATATCTGCCACTGTTTGCAATGAGTATTAATAGCATCTACTATCTCTTGTTGCAAAGAAAATGCAACTTTTTTCCTACATGGATAATGCAACTTAATGCAAATAACCACAGCCTTCAAAATAAATCCACATCAGAATAGTTGCGCGTCTGCGAGCAACATTTGGTTCCTGAATGAAGCCGCGTTTTGAACGAATCAGCTGAGAATGATTCAATTACATTCATAAAATCACTTGCTTGATTCCTGAATGAATTGGGCCTTTTGAACGAATCAAATGATTCCATGACTCTTTCATTAAGGCAGTGATTTGCCACCACCTATTGGCGGTTTTAGTTTCATATTTAAAAACATATTTTCCTCCCATAATTTTTTTATTTCCATGTTCAAAATGTTGTATTGAAAATATTAATCTCATAGCATTTATATGCATTTATAATTGTTTTAAATGTATTCATGCCACCCATTTTTATTTAGAGGTGGTTAACATAAAAACAAGACATCAAAGTTAATATGCCATTTACCTTAAGTATTCCAAAGTATTTAGGTTAAGTTACTAAAATTAAGTAATCTAACGAAATACGTTACAAAATACTTTTTAAAGCATGTATTTTGTAATCTGTAATGAAATATATTTTAAAAGTAACCTTCCCAGCCCTGCCTAAGACAGTGAGTGCTACAGGCAGGCAGGAAGGACAGCTGGTTGCCCTGCAGTGCCAAACCACATTTGACCATATGATCACCCAGATGTGTTTGAGAACTTGAGGATGAAATGCAATGTAGTACTTAAAGCTGCTCATGGCCAGGCCAGATACTGACTGCTGCTTTTGATATTGATCACATATTAATAATTTTGGTGGAAACAGTTGAAAGTGAGAGGATGTATTTTGTTTATATTCAGTACCGGTCAAAAGTCACACAATACATTACTATTAGTATTAGATTTATTACTATTAGACACATTACTATTTTTAAAGGGGTCATCGGATGCCCATTTTCCACAAGTTGATATGATACTTTAGGGTCTTAAAGGAACACTCCACTTTTTTTGGAAATAGGCTCATTCTCCAACTCCCCCAGAGTTAATAAGTTGAGTTTTACCATTTTTGAATCCATTCAGCCGATCTCCGGGTCTGGCGAGAGCACTTTTAGCATAGCTTAGCATAGATCATTGAATCCTATTAGACCAGTAGCATCGCGTTCAAAAACGATCAAAGAGTTTCGATATTTGTCCTATTTAAAACTTGACTCTTCTGTAGTTATATCGTGTACTAAGATCGGCGGAAAATGAAAAGTTGCGATTTTCTAGGCTGATATGATTAGGAACTACTCTCATTCCGGCGTAATAATCAAGGAACTTTGCTGCCGTAACATGGCCGCAGCAGGTGTAGTGATATTACGCAGCGCCTGAAAGTAGTGCCCGGTAGCTGGGTGTTTTGGTAGTTTGTGTGTTCTGGACTGCATTTCCCATCACCCTTTGGACTCATTATTGGTTCATCACTGCCAACTCATTAGCCTCACCCTATATATACCTTGTTCATTTTGTCTTTAGTTGCGTCAGTATTGCATTCTGTTCCTGTGTTGCTATCTTTGTTTCCTGTTTTTGCTCATGTGAATTATGTTTTTTTGGAATCTGAAAATAAAACTGCAAATGGATCTTTTGTGTGAGCATTCCATGACAGATAGAGCATTCAAATGCTTTCTCACACTGTTCCACATCAACAAACTTGACCAAACTAAGCACACATTTTAAAACGAATGAAATCAGTAATAATGGCATGCAGTGATTAGTTTACTAGCATTCATATAGCGTTGTAATATACATGCATGTTCTGCAAAGCTGCAGTGACACTATATGTATTGTGAAAAGCGCTGTACAAATAAATATGAAAATGAATATTTGCATAGATATACAGACTGACCCAGCAACGCAAGTAAAATGTCAACTAATCAGCTCCCCGGACATCTTAACGACAAATCATGATAAGTACGTAAGTGACACTGTTTGTCTAGCTTCAGTTTAACCAAACATAAGACTGATGTCATCCATTGTACGAACAAACGATCCCAACCTTTCCGCTATGGAGTTAATTGTAAACATCCAGACTGCGATACATTTAGCGCCATCTCTCGTGTACACGCACACAGCATCAACCAGATCCGCTTTGAGCTGTCCGGAAGACTACTTTTAATGTTCTTTGTAGGTTTGCGCCTCAATCATATTTAAAGGGTAATTCCAATCACCGCTTATTTTAAATTTTTTGAAATACCTTAACTGTTATGTTTTCGCTAGACTTAAATAATACGTGCTTGTTTTGACAGATCTAAGATTTAAAAATGGTGCTACCAGAAATGCTTCAGGACCAGACATGCGCAGTAGCGTTCCAACGCCTTTGTTATTGTTTACATCCTTGAAATGGTCTATACACACTCTGGGGACATCAGAGACATATTTTTATGTCTTGTAAAAAGGGGCATAAAAAAAGGGGTTGTCTTTCTGGGGTCCTTTAGTATATTTCTGTTTTTCCTATCTTTGTGGGGACATTAGGTTGTGTGTGTGTGTGTGTGTGTGTGTGTGTGTGTGTGTGTGTGTGTGTGTGTGTAAGTGATAAAAGACCTACATTTTCTCAGTCCTGGTGTGATTCTAAAATGGCCTCCATGTTCCAAACTACAGAGACAAATATAAACAACAAATGATTAATGTTTAATTACTAAAACTATGCAAGTAGCAGCTAAAATATCAGTTAACACTTGGTGAAATCAGTGAATAAGGATTGGGCAAAGCCTAACAGTAGCAGAGCTCCAAAGACACAAATAAATAACACAAGTTCAAGTGAATAAACACAAAAATAATGTGTTCAAACAGTTTAAAATAGTGAAAATCGCAAAAGATGATTCACACAGTTGTGTCTACAAAGGCTTAATTTTAGGCAAGCAGCTTACTTCACACAATCACACAAATGCAGACACCTACAATGTTTATAAAGTACTGTATGTGTATACATATCTTCAAAGCAACTTACATCACCCAACTGAGATTAGCAGTATTATCTTATCTTGAGTAAAACCCTGTTACTGCCAAACATACTTGAGTATCTGCAGTTTATAGTTTGGATCCTCCAGTATTTCAGAGAGCAGCTTGACTCCGGAATCTCCTGGGTGATTGTAGCTCAGATCCAGCTCTCTCAGGTGTAAGGGGTTTGAATTCAGAGCTGAAGACAAATAACCACAGCCTTCCTCTGTCACCATACAGCCAGACAACCTACAGATGGATACAACACACACACATACACACAAATGTCAGATAATCTACAAAACAGGAGATTAAATAAGATTAACACATTATAGTGCTAAAATAAGGAAAATTACACTTGTTGATCCATTAATGTGCCACTAAATCTAAAAGGTACCCCTGGTGTCTGTCAGTTATTACACCAGTGCTGGTTATAAACCCTCAAAAAACCCTCGATTAAAATACAATAAAACTAAAAAATATAACAAAATAACTAAAAATATAATAAAATACCTAACTACATAATACTACTATTGTTAGAACTTGCAACAAAATCAAAATAGAAATAGAAACTTTTGAACTGCGGGTTTCGTCTGGTCAGAGGAGAACTGACCCCTCAACTGAGCCTGGTTTCTCCCAAGGTTTTTTTCTCCATTCTGTCTCAGAGGGAGTTTTGGTTCCTTGCCGCTGTAGCCTCTGACTTGCTCAGTTGGGGACACTTAATTTCTAGCGATTATCGCCGATTTGATTGCACAGATACTATTTAAACTAAACTGAGCTAGACAATGTCAACTCTGAATTCAATAATGAAATGCCTTTAACTGAAAATTGAGTGTTTAATCTTATCATTATACATTACTGACACTCTGTCCTCCAATTTGATACTGTTAAGTGCTTTGACACAATCTGTATTGGTAAAAGCGCTGTATAAATAAAGGTGACTTGACTTGACTCAAAGACCGAGACAGCCACACACGGCTAAAAATAACTATTGTTCTTAAATGTTTAATAACTTTTGAACCGCTAATCTTATCTGAATGCTTTAAAAGTGTTGTAAAATGGAGATTCTCCCCTTTTTCTGAGATATCTCATTTGTCTTATTTGGATATTCAGGGGCTCCGTAGCGTACGTGATTACGTAATCACATTTTGACAACATTGATTCGTCAGAACAAACCAATACATTTCGTTCCTTTGAGCCAAACAGGAATGATTGTAGACACTTACTTCCACCCCTGTGCCAAACTGTCCCATATTCAACCATATTCAGGTTTTGGTCTTTTGAACCACCATTTAGGATGATTCTTTGAAAATTTGAAAAAAACGCAAAGTGAAAGTAAATTTTGTCGTGTGTGCATGAAAACAAACACAAAATAACACATTTGCATGAGAGAACTCTTTGAAAAAGTATAAAAAATATCACAACTGAGTACTTCAAAAACAGCGGTACATATCGGATAAAGCATTGGAATGTATGTCTTCGCATTGCTAGGCGATCGATCCACTTATTATATGTATATTATGTAAATAATTCTTGTATAGTTCATAAAGATCATTTTCACTATTTTTTCTGTCGCACTCTGTATATTTCTCACCCATTTTGTGTGTAGTTTGTGAATCATTTGAACTGTTTGTATTTTTGAATTTGTGCAATTGTTTTCACTATTAGCTGCACGGTTTGTGTTTGTTGTTGTTCATACTCAAATATTTTGGTCACACTTTATATTAGGTGGCCTTAACTACTATGTACTTACATAAAAAAATAAGTACAATGTACTTATTGTGTTCATACTGTACTGCAAAACACTTTTGCTGCTATTGAGGTGGGATATGGGTAAGGTTAGGGACAGGTTAAGTGGTATGGGTAGGTTTATGTGTAATTATAAATGTAATTACAGAAATTAATTACAGATGTAATTACATATAGGTATTTTTAAAAATATAAGTACAATGTAAAAACATGTATGTACACAATAAATGCATTGTACTGAATGATTGATTTAAATGTAAGTACATAGTAGTTAAAGCCACCTAATATAAAGTGGGACCAATATTTCTTATTTCTCTGAAAAAAGTAAGTTTCTTTTTTTTTTTTTTTTTTTTACTGTGTTTTGTTACTAACAACAGATGTGTCCAAAAACGTTTAGGGAGTAAAGAAAATCGAATCAGTGTAATATAACAATTAGGGATGCATGGTATACCGGCACTGGAAAAATACGGGTATATATCATATTTCAAATGGTACGATATCATAATTTTGCTCAATTCGGTATTTCATACGCTGCTGTTGCGAAGTGCACCTGTAGGTGGCAGTGCTTCCCAAATTGGTGCGCAACCGGTAAATGTGACAACAGAACAACGCAATGGATCAAACAGATGAAACTCTATCAATACACCCGAAATTAATAAATAAAGAGAACTGACCTTACTGCACCTGTATGCAAAAAAAAAAAAAAAGATCAAATGTGCGTGTGAGATAAGCTGAAGTGAAGTTTTGGTCACGTAATATAAGGACTTGCATTTCATACAATTGAATATTAATTGTATTTGAATTAAGCGAGAGTTTTGCTATATTAATTTTAGCATCAATAATAAAAAGGGAATGTTTCTGCCGTGCTGCCGACCGCTAATATGAAACAGCAGAGAGAGCGAGAGTGAGATTTATATTTAATGCTTTTTCTTTGGCTATCAGAGTCTGAAATCTGAAAACAATCTGAGAGAGAGAGTGAAATAATAACGTGATTTTGAATAGTACTTTGACTGTTAGAATAACACTACAATAAAGCAACATTTGTTGCATTAATTGCGTTACTTCAGTTGTATTTTTTTTTCTTCAAACTCATGTAACCTATGTTCCCGGTAAGTTTTTTTGTTACATTTTGAGACATTTTGTTTGCACTGAAAAGTGCAATTTTTTTGACTGATTTGATCATGATTAATCACAAATTTAAAATACTAGGATTTACCTGTAAATGTGTTGAAAAAGAAATGCATGACAAACTAGTTTTAGGAAACAGAACCTTTCACACTTCCGCCAGGTATGAGACATAATCCTTATTCTTTTGTTTTTATTCAGCCATTATCAGCCTTTATACTGGCAATAAAACGTTTACCAAACCACATCGCTTCAATCCCTGTATACATTTACCCAACTATTATAAAAAGTATTTCTAAATAAATACAACAAAACATTTCTTGCAACCTTACGTGAAGTATTATGACAAAATGCATTATGAAGAAGAATTGGACCTGTTCAGCAGGTGCGTTAGAGCTAACATTATCATAAGACAATTTATGGGATTAATAGTGCACTTTTACTCAGAACTCACTTCAAACCACCATCGAGTGTTTGTAATAACTTCCTTTTGCGATCACATGTGGAATTTGGTTGTTTACTGTTGTTAAAATATGCTATTTATAACCTTTTATATCACTGCACAAATTAGCATTTCAGATGAACACATTCAACAAAAAAAAAATCATATACAGACCATATCCTATCGTAATCGTGTATAGTGGCTGTTGACATGTTTATTTCTGCTGTATAAAAGCCTTAACATGTATACTCTGCTGAAACTCACGTTGTTTGTGATATTACAACTGCCTCTCCATTCTCCAGTTGCCAGGTAACTTATACATTCCAAGTATAATACACATTAGTAAAAGGATCTATTTAAATTTTTATTTGTCTATATACACTTTGGGTGGCCGCGGTACATTATAAAAGTAGCCCAAAAAACCCCAACCCACGGCTCATCACACAATGATAGATAACCTTCCGCGCTGCAATAACGGGAAGAAGTTGGGGTCAAACCTTATCAAGCGATTAATTTGCATTAAAAGAATATTAACGCGTACATTTTTTTTTATTAATTGCATGCGTTAACGCGTTAACGTTGACACCCCTACTTCAGTTATATATTTTTTTCTCAAACATAAAAATGTAACCTATGTTCCCTGTAGGTTTTTTTGTTACAGTTTGATACAAAGGTATTAAGATATGTATCTGTTTTTATTATTATTATTTTAATAAAATTGTTTTCAATTCATTTATCTTTTGAGGCTGGTTATTTGTTGTCTATGTTATCGATTTAGTATAGATACCGAGGTATTAAATTCTGGTATCGTACCGAAGCCAAAATTATGGTATCGAGCCATCACTAATAACAATATTGTAATAAATTGCTATAACGTACTTGGGGGAAGTTAAATGTAGACACAATTTTATTTGGAAGTATAAAACACCCAGATACAACTTTCTAAATAAAAAAATCCAAACTTCAGGAATTTCTGTTTGAGTACACAGAAGAATCGTTGCTTGCATTTTTCTTAATTTTGGAAATTTATTAATTCTTAGAGAAAACAAAAGGAAAATTGGGACTTTAAATTAGCTAGACTGAAACTTCAAGTTCGACTCCGAAATCGCAGATGTCTTCACTGATTCTCACATCTTTATATAGTGTCTGGCAATTGAGTGCAGTATATCAGCAAAGAGTGAACAAAATTAAGTGAGGATCCGTTTGCAGTGCAGTCCGTGAGCGGTGCAAAAGCAGCAGCACAGGCTCATTGTATTTTCACATAAGACGCGTTTGAAATGGGCCATGCACGCTTGTGTCGGATAGCTGGAGTTGTCGCAGAAACGACTTTTACTCATACTTTTATCCTACATGAAGGTTACTTTAGAAATAAATAACAGTCATAGTAAGTAAATTTAGTTTGTAATTATACATCTGTGACGGTTTTGTAATTTAATCGATGTTGTTATGCGGTGTTATGTTTAATGCAATACAATTTGATTTTCCATGGTTAACCTAGGCCAGTGGTTCCCAAACCTGTCCTGGAGTACCCCCAGCCCTGCACATTTTGTATGTCTCCCTCATCTTGTTACGGGTCGTGGTTGTGGCAAAGGAAAAAGGAGTATGTAAAGAACATCAAATGAAAGGCGAGAGAACAAAAGGCTTCAACACACTTTTCCCATCTAATAAACATTATCACATTAATAACGGACAAAAACCAAGGGAGAACTGAAGGCTTATAAAGGAACAGGAACAAAAGAGCAAACAACATAATCAAACTCAGGTGGGGACAATGACAGATGATTAACTAACAAGGAACGGAACTAAACCAAATAAGGAAAACGGGGACTTAGACAGGCAGACACGTTACACATCTATCACACCTGATTCAACTCATCAGCTCATTAGTGGAGACTGCAAGGCCTGAAGTGGGTGTGTCAGATATAGGGAGACATACAAAATGTGCAGTGCTGGGGGTACTTCATGGAGAGGTTTGAGAACCACTGACCTAGGCTATTTGTGTTCAATCATTAACCTTAAATCATGAAAAACTCACATAGTAAACAAAAATAAACAAATCAATAAGTTTGCATTCGTATGCATTTACTCATTTACTAACTGCTTGTTTTCTAATGCCCCCCCCCCCCCAAAAAAAAACACTAACACTAGCTTTTCTAATCTTTTTGTATTCTATCTGTTTTCTTTTTATTTATTATACAACAAAAGCAAAAAAAGGACTGTAACACTTGCTTGCTCTATTCTTTTTCTATTCTATCTGTTTTCTTTTTATTTATTATATAGGCTAATTAAAAAAAAAAAAAACTTGCTACGTATACTGCGTTAAGCTAACTGAGACTTGTTATAACACTTGCATATCATTGCTCTTTTGTTGATTTTGATTGCTTCTATTGTCCTTATTTGTAAGTCGCTTTGGATAAAAGAGTCTGCTAAATGACTAAATGTAAATGTATTTTTAATATCAATGCTGTTTAAGACAATAAAGCCATCCCCTGACCATTATAATGTGACAAATTCATAGCTCATTTAAAGGTAATGTCACCACTAAATTAGAGTAATTTGAACAGTCCTATGGTGGGAGTCGGGAGTCAGAGTCGACTCTGAAAAACCTGGAACCGAACACCCCTAATATAATGGCACTTGATGCTGACAGCTAAAATAGGTTTTAAAAAAACAAACAAAAGAAAGGTGCAGGCGTGTCAGGTGCCCCAAAAATGTTCTAGGTCTTTAAAGGGGTGGTTGATTGCGATTTCACTTTTTTTAACGTTAGTTAGTGTGTAATGTTGCTGTTTGAGCATAAACAATAGCTGCAAAGTTACGACGCTGAAAGTTCAATGCAAATGGAGATACAGTCTTTTAAAATTCTGTCAGTTTAATGCCTAAAAAAAACGGCTCGTATGGACTACAATGAGTTACTTCCCAGGTTTGTGAAATCACAAACCCAGAAAAACCCCGCCCCCGGGAACATGCAACAAATGGGTCGAGGCCATGCTGCGCTGCTTTAGAGAAGAGGAAGATTTGTTGCCTGTCAGGGAATGAGAACTCAGAATCCAGTTGCAAGTGAAGTGCAGTTTATTTACAAGAACAGTGAAAATAAGGCAAGGCAAGTAGTCAGATATAATCATGCAGACGAGCAGGTCTCAAAGGCATGAAGACTGGTGCCTCCTGGCGCTTCCAGGGGAACTTACCTGGTGAGTGTAATCATCGATAAGTGAACGATCCAATATGTCTCTAGCAGGAACCCAACTCCTCTAACCTTCCCAGTCCACCAGGTACTGAAATCCACGTCCCCATACAGGATTCCCGTAACGAAATATGGGACAAGGATCTCGAAGGAACTAACAGTGGTTGAAGGAGTCCAGCAGGGGGTCGATTGGAAGTCTTAGAAATGGCACAGACTGAGCAGGCCAAAACAAACAGTCGTATGTCATGAGCCATAGATTGCCACCAGAACCATTGTTTAATGAGAAAAATAGTACGACTAACCCCCAGATGACAAGCTACCTTGGAACAATGACCCCAACGGATGACATCTTTTTCTGTGGCAAGATGAGCTCGGGAGACAACAGGCGCTCAGATTGGTCAAAAACGCGGGACAACGCATCAGGTTTAATGTTATTAGAACCTGGACAATAAGAAATGGAAAAATGAAAGCCCACCAAGCCTGCCTAGAGTTTAACCTTTTATCAGACCTGATGTATTCAAGTTTCTTATGGTCTGTCCAGATTATAAAAGCTTCCCCCCGAACCTTCCAACCAATAACGCCATTCTTCCAAAGCGAGCTTGACTGCCAGCAACGCTCTATTACCAATGTCATAATTGCATTCGGCAGGTGATAAGCGGTGAGAAAAATACATGCAAGGATGCATCTTGTCGTCCGAGGAAGAGCGCTGAGAAAGAACTGTGCCAACCCCCACATCTGACGCGTCGACCTCCACCACAAACTGAAACAAAGCAACTCTTTAGTTTGGAAAACGCAGCCTCAGCCGAGCTGGACCACCTGAATGTCGTTTTGGTGGAGGTCAAGGCAGTCAAAGGGGCGGCTAGCTGGCTGTAATTGCAAATAAAATGCCAGTAAAAATTGGCAAAGCCCAGGAACCTCTGCAGGGCCTTGTGGGAATCTGGGGTTTGCCAATCTACCACAGCCTAAACTTTGTCAGGATCCATGCGCACTCCCTCGGACGACACAATGTAACCTAAAAAAGGGACAGACTGTGCATGAAAAATGCATCTCTCCACCTTGACAAGAAGCTCATTCTCTAACAGCCACTGAAGCCCTAACCTGACATGCTGAACATGTTCCTGGAGAGATCGAGAAAAAAATCTATGTGTCATCCAGGTAGACATATATGAACTGATTGACCATGTCTCTCAGCACAACATTGACCAGTGCCTGGAAGAGCGTTGGACAGCCCGAACAGCATAACAAGATACTCAAAGTGCCCCCTGGGGGTATTAAAATGCGGTCTTCCACTCATCCCCCTCCCTTATGTGAACCAAATGATAGGCATTACAAAGATCCAACTTTGTGAAAAAGGAAAACTTTGTGCAGACTCTCGAAGGCTGAAGACATCAACGGCAAAGGATAAGTATTCTTTACCGTGATGCTGTTCAACCCTCGAGAGTCAATACAAGGATGAAGGGAACCATCTTTCTTTTCCACAAAGAAAAATCCTGCACTTGCAGTAGAAGAGGAAGGAAGGTGGTCTTGGCTGCCAGAGAATCAGAAATATATTTCTCCATGGCCTCCCTTTCCGGAGCGGAAAGCGTGTATAACCTGCCCTTAGGCGGAGACATACCTGACAATAAATCTATCGCACAGTCATAAGGACAATGCGGAGGAAGAGAAGCAGCCCGAGACTTACTGAACACTCCCTTCAGGTCAAGATACTCAATGGGGGGGGGATCACGTGACCCTTCGACGGCGATGCAAGCTTAGTCTTTCGCTCTGCTCACTTTGCCACATATTGTAAGATCCTGTCAGTAAAATTTGAACCACTCTGCATTGGACCCATCATGAGTGCTAAGGCAGACAAAGGGGATCGGAAAAGAGAGATTGAGCAATCGCCAATGAAGAAAAAATTCAGAGATTCCGCCATCTCCAGAGAAGACCTCGACGATGCTATCGCTAGCCGTATTGAACTAGCATTTAAAGAGCAGCAAAGCACTTTGAATTGGGTTGTGAATTCGGCAGTAAGAGATGCGATAGACTCTGTACTGATTCCAGCATTGCGCGAACTGCGTGACGATATACAAGCGACCAACAAGTCTGTTAAAGAGCTAAGAGAGGAGTTTGAGGCCATAACTATCGCGGCGAAGCAGACACGTGACCGCGTTGATTCTGTGCAAGCAGATGCACGTGAGGATAGGAGGGCAGTCACGGACGTAAGAAACCAGCTGGAGCGACTCACCGAGAAGATGACGGATATGGAGGACAGGTGCAGGAGGAACAACGTACGACTGGTGGGGCTGCCAGAGGGGGCTGAGGGATCCGACACGGCTGGTTTCCTCAGAGTTAATCTTCCGAAGTGGATTCCTTCCTTGAGGGGCCGTGACATTGAGATTGACCGGGCGCACCGCGTGTATGACGGAGGGAGAGGCTCCGATCGGCCGCGCACTCTTATCTTCCGTGTACTGAGATGGCATGACAGATCAGATATCCTGAAGGGTGCTCGCCAGGCCTATCCGGTGAAATGTGCACAGAACAATGTCACACTACTATTTTTTCCCGACTTTAGTCCAGCTACAGCGATCAGGAGAAAGGCATTTGGTCCTTTTTTGAAGAAAATGACAGCGCTTGGCCTCCAGCCCTTCCTCATCTATCCGGCGGTGGTTAAACTACGGCACAAAGGTGAACAGAAAAGCTTCGATTCCCCTCAGAAAGCGGAGGATTTTATCAGCTCCCTGTCTCAGCAGAAGACATATGCCGCGGCTCTGCGGGGCGGCGACGGGGGAACAGCGGCCGCTGTCTCTCCGGTCCAACGGAAGGATCTTGATGGCCGGGATGGACACGGTCCTAGCTGCCCAGTAGGGGATGGTGGTAGGATGGACATGGACGCTTGCTAACTCTATTTTTTGCTTTTTCTTCTCTCCTCTCTACTACCGAGATATTGTCCCTATATATCCGGTACAACGATCTCGTTGCTGGTAAGACTGACACTCCTTTTTTTTCTCTCTCTCTCTCTCTCTCTCTCTTTTTTGGAGGGGACTAATTGAGAGTAGGTTTAATTAAAAATATTTTTTGGCTGTGTGGGCCTTTCGGGAGACATGTCTTGCGTTGGAGTGGATCGGTCACGAACCATCACTATTTTTGTTGCTCAGTCAGACCTATGTTCTCGGTAATGTGCGGTCTGAGTTGTTCCGTGTTAACGGTTGTTGGTTGTTCAGGTTTTTATGTTGTTTTTACTTTTTACAACAGACATTTATACTGTTATTTATTTTATCTTATTTCTAAAGGGATTTTTCATCTAGGAGGTTTGGTATCTAAAATGCACATCAGCGTTTACATGCTACTTACAGAATGGAAGTGCTTCTGTTTTTTTTCATTTATTGATTACAATTTTGGGATTATGAATATTCAATGCAAACTCTAAATATTTTATCACTGAATGTGAATGGTTTAAATTCTGCTGTTAAACGAACCCGTGTGTTAGAATATTTACACCGTAAATCTATTTCCTGTGCCCTAATTCAAGAGACGCATTTAAAACAATCTGACGTGGCACGTTTTCAGAATAAATATTATAAATTAGCGGCTTTTTCCTGCGCTCAAAATAAAACTAAGGGGGTGCTTATCCTTGTTAATCGAAAGTTAAATTTAACAATTGAACACCTTGGTAGTGATGAGAAGGGTAGATTTGTTTTTATCAGATGCAAAATATATAATAATAGGTTAGCTTTGGTCTCTATTTATGGTCCGAATGAGACAGACAGTGCGTTCCTTACACAGATTTCCAAAACATTACTTGAGCAGACTGACTGCCCATTAGTGGTGGGTGGTGATTTTAATGCTGTCATAAATCCTGCTTTAGATAAATCTCAATCTGATACAACAGCCAATCCATCTTCTAAATTACTGAATAAATTTATCACGGAGCTCAACTTAATCGATCTTTGGAGAATTCAGAATACTAAAGCTAAGGACTTCACTTTTTTTTCTAATAGACATAAGACTTTCTCTAGGATAGACTACATATTTCTCAGCCCATCTTTAATTTCGTCGAATTCCTCCATTTCTATATTACCAATTTTATTATCTGATCATTCTGCTGTGTTGTGCAGTGTTCCTCTCTCCGATGTTAAAGCCAAGTCCCCTAGATGGCGCTTTAACATATCATTATTAAGTAATCAGACTTTCATTACTTCACTAAAAGAATATATTAAGGAATTTCTTGAAATCAATATGCCCTCTGATGTGGATCCTCAAATAATGTGGGAATCGACTAAGTGTGCCATACGAGGATTCTGTATATCTTTCTCTTCTACTCTTGCCAAAGCGAAAACTAACCAGTTTACACAATTAGAAAATAAAATCCAATCATTACAAAACCTACAAAAACAACATTTTACTGATCAACAGGCTACACAGTTGTCCTCTTTAAAAGAAGAGTATGATTTACTTTCACACTCAAAGGCGGAATTTATTTTACATAGGACTAGGCAAAAATATTATTTTGAATCAGAGAGACCTAGTCATTTATTGGCCCTTAGGTTGAAAGAATGTGAGTCTAAGGCATATTAGCGCAATAAAATCATCGGATGATCAGGTCACCACGAACCCTGCGGCAATTAATGACATATTTAAAGGTTTTTACATGAATCTGCATAAAGCCGAAACAGATTTTGATGAACCAATTTGTAAGCAGTATTTAAATAAATTGGAACTGCCTCGAATCTCACAGATGGATAAAGAATCTTTGGAGGCCCCATTAAGTTTGGAGGAGCTGCACGTCTCTCTAAAAAGCCTTCAAAAGGGCAAATCGCCGGGTCTAGATGGTCTCCCCCCTGAATTATATTTAGAAATTTGGGATTTGGTAGGGACACTTATGCTTAATTCATTTAATTTTGCAATTGAACATGGGGTATTTCATAGAGATAAAAAAACATCACTGATTTCATTACTTCTTAAAAAAGGGAAAGACCCATTAGACTGACAGACCGATTTCGCTTATCCCATGTGATCTTAAAATCTATGCTAAAGTTTTTGCTTTTCGTATGGAGAAGGTAATTCATAGTTTGATCAAGGAGGACCAAACTGGTTTCATCAAGGGGCGTAATGCATCTGACAATATGCGTCGACTCCTTCATATTCTTGACTTTGCAGATTCCCACCCGACCCCTTGTGCGGTCTTTTCACTTGATGCAGAAAAGGCCTTTGACAGGCTAGAGTGGAATTATATGTGGGCAGTTCTGCAATGTTTCGGCTTCGGTGAACACTTCATGTCTATGATTAAGACATTATACCACTCACCTGCAGCATCAGTCATAACTGGTAATATTATTTCCCCCCCTGTTCCCTTTGCAGCGGGGAACGAGGCAGGGATGTCCGCTTTCCCCCTTATTGTTTTGTCTATCTCTTGAACCCTTAGCACAAGCCATCAGGAAATCTGAAGTATCGATTAAGATTCATGATCATAATCATAGTATTTCATTATACGCTGATGATATTATTCTATATTTAGACCACTTTGATGTTTCAGTCTCTAGTATAATTAAGGAATTTGATAATTTTAGTAGCTTATCAGGATACAAAATAAATTGGAGCAAATCTGCTTTAATGCCAATTAACAATGTTAAAGTCAATTCTTCTATTCCCTCATTTATCCCTATTAAGGAATCTTTCATCTATTTGGGTATTACCATACATAAAAACATTCATAAGATTGCCAGGGACAATTTTAGTAATATTTTAGTTAAGGTCAAAAATGACATTCAAAGATGGAAGAATCTTAAAGTATCTCTTCAAGGAAGAATCTCCACTGTTAAGATGAATTTGTTACCTCGATTTAATTTTTTTTTCTCTATGCTACCACTTTCTCCCCCTCCAGGTTACTTTAAGGAGATCAACTCCATAATTTCTAAATTTATCTGGAATGATAAATGCCCCAGAATTAAGCTTACCACATTACAACATCCTAATAGCGCAGGAGGATTGGCTGTACCAAATTTTGAACTGTATTATTGGTCGTTCCAGCTTAAGGCTCTTCATAATTGGGTTGATCCTCAATCTACAGTTTCTTGGAGAGTGATTGAAGCTGACAAGGTTAAACCAAATAGACTCCAAGATATGTTATTTACTGGCACAGGAAAAAAAGGGGATAATTATAAATTTGGTCCGATTGTGGCCAACTCTATTAAAATCTGGAAAACGGTGGAACGTCGGATAGGAGGAACCTTCAAATTTTGTAACAGTACACCTTTATGGCACAATTTTAATTTTGTATGCGGAAATCGTCCATTTGTCCAACCCTCTTGGTCCTCTTTGGGTGTAAACACATGCGGTGATATATATGATAACCAGGGCTTATGTTCATTTCAGACATTAAGAACCAAATTTTGTCTACCAGCATCCGCATATTTTGTCTTTCTTCAATTACGTTCTGCTCTCAAAGCGTATGGAGTTCCTTGGGCATCTCCCATCTCCTCTCATCCTATGCAAGATTGGATTGCACCATCTGTTGGTCGGCCGTCTGTTTCTTTAATATATAATAAGATTATTGATTGCATTACAAAACCTCTTTCTATTAAAACTATTTGGAATAGGGAATTATCTGACCTTAATTTGTCTGTCGACTGGGAGAGAGTGTGGTCTAATCTCAGTTTAACATCTAAAAATCTGGCTCATCGTCTTATTCACTTCAAAGTCATTCATAGAGCATACATAACTCCTTACAAAAGATTTAAAATGAAACTACAACCGAATCTCAACTGCCATATATGTAATACTACATCGTCAGGTACTTTTCTGCATATGTTTTGGGAATGTCCTGTCGTCATCAGTCTATGGACACATGTAAACCTGGTTCTATCATCCTTACTGCATATTGATTGGTCTGTTAATCCAAGTTTGTGTCTTCTTAATGATGATTCTGGCCTCTGTATAACTTCAATGCAAAAGAGAATGTTGTTTGCTGGTTTTACAGCTGCAAAGAAGACAATAATACAAAACTGGTTTACACCGCACATGTGTGGAAAAACATATTGGATCCGTAGCCTCCTGCAAATAGTGACTTGTGAATGTACAACAGCACGAATCAATGGGGCCAAGCCTTCTACCATTGATGCTTGGCAGTGCTTTCTCTTTGATATACGTGACTGTATAAAGGAGTGACTTTTGTGTTTTTCTTGTCCTTTCCTCTCTCCCTCCCTTTGACTGGACTTTGAGATATTGAGTATGTGTCTGTTGTTGTTGTTGTTGTTGTTGTGTGTTTTTTTTTTTTTTTTTTTTTTAATTATCTTTTTGTATTTTTATTTATTTATTTTTTTTTGGATATTATGTATGAAAAATAAAAAATGTTGATAACAAAAAAAAGATACTCAATGGGCATATTTGACAGATCCATATGTTCATCCTGAAACACAGAACAAGACACAGAAGAACAAGCAGACAACAAACACAAAGCATGACAAAATTCACACCAGGAAGAAACAGTGTTCTGGCACCAGTTTATGTTGGGATTATGGCATGAGAGCCAGGGGTGACCCAAGAACACAGGAGCCAAAGAGGAGTCAGTCAAGAGAAAGGAAATGGTCTCAGTGTGGTTGCCAGAAGTGATGAGACTCACCAACTAAGTGGCATGGGTGACGGGTGGGAGAGATTGACCGCAGAGAGAGCTGACAAAGATGGGCGGGTTGAGTGGACCCACAGGAACTCCTAGCTGTCTTGTGATCCAAAAAATTACCCTCTGCTCCAGAGTCTTTTAAGGCTTTACACATGAATGCAGCACAACCCATCAGTAGTTGAACCAGAAGAAGAGTAGCAGCAGAAGAGGTTTTCTCCAAAGCGACTCCAGCCTCCTACCTACTGATGGGCTTTGGCTTTTACCAGGCACTGCACCGCAATGTGACCTGCAGTAACGCAGTATAGACACAGTCCCTGGTTCCTGCGACTCTCCTTCTCCTCCCGTGAAAGATGAGCTCTGCCCACCTGCATGGGTTCAGGATCGAAAAAATGACCGGCCGTAGTCATACTGGAGAATTGGTCTTCAGTATTAACAACTGGAATCTGTAGAGCTTGTTGCACGACGTCGCAATCTAGCGTCCACTCGGACCGCCAGATCGATCAACCTGTCTAAAGAGGTAGATAATTCTTGAGTGTAAATTTCATTGACGATACGGTCGGCCAGCCCATGCCTAAACATGTCCCACTGCGCTTCATTGTTCCACTTACATTCCACCACCAAAGTGCGACATTTGATGGAGTAATCCATCACCGATCAATTTCTTTCACTAACTCAGGCAACTCCCGCGCCGCCTCCCTGCCAGATGCAGCCCGATCGAACACCTTCTTGAATTCCTCTGAGAAGGACTGGAACGAAGAACAACAGTGGTGCTTTTGCTCCCATTCGACTGTTCCCCAGAGAGCCGCTCGTCCAGCTAGCGGAGTGATCACAAAGGCCACTTTGGACTCCTCTGTGGGAAAAGACGAAGGCTGGAGAGCAATGTGAAGAGAACATGTAGCCAGAAATGAACGACATAACAGGGGCCTACCGGAATAGACAGTTGGAGGCGGTAGACGAGGTTCGGCACGCCGGCTGCTGTAATCCACATATGGAACAGTCAGGGGGTTTAGCGCAGTGGGCTGTTGGGCAGATTCTGCTTTTAACTGTCGGAACTGAGAGGTTAGATCCGAGACCTCTGTTACTAGTGCCTGAACGGCCGGTAGCCATGATCTGTTCCTCTTGCTGTTCCATACGTGTATTGCTGCTGGTAAGAATGTTTCTAAGTTCGGCGGCACTTGCTGGATCCATCCTTGGTCAGATCGTTTCTGTCAGGGAATGAGAATTCAGAATCCAGTTGCAAGTGAAGTGCAGTTTATTTACAAGAACAGTGAAAATAAGGCAAGGCGAGTGGTCAGATGTAATCATGCAGACGAGCAGGTCTCAGAGGCATGAAGACTGCGAGGCACTGACCCAATCCAACACAGTAAGAGAAATCCAACAACTGCTCGGTAGAGTATCCACAACGGTAGGTAATCCGAGGCAGGAAGCAACCAGGAATCAGACACACTGGAGAGAACAACAGGCATGAACAAAACAACGATCTGACAACATGCACAGCAAACTCGAGACAGATAAAGGCAACGGATAATACACAACAGGTGCAGCCTCGCTGATTAACTCATCAGCACCGAGGTTGCCGGAGCAACGCTGACAAGCAATCAGAAAGGTGACAGCACATGCAGACACACAGGAATGAACACACAGACCCGTGAACCGTGACATTGCCATGCTGTTAAAATTAGGGGTGCATGAAAACATCTATTTACACGTGCATCTCAATAAATTACAATACATATTAAATGCAAAGTTGACTGGAAGGAAGAATTTGGGTAGGAAAAGGTGCACAAGCAACAGGGATGACTGCAAGCTTGAGAATACTGCCAAGCAAAGCTGATTCAAACACTTGTGAGAGCTTCACAAGGAGAGAACTGAAGCTGGAGTCAGTGCATCAAGAGTCACCATGCTCAGACGTCTTCAGGAAAAGGGCTACCAAGCCACTTTTGAGCCAGAGACAACGTCAGAAGCGTCTTACCTGGGCTGTGGAGAAAAAGAACTGGACTGTTGCTCAGTGGTCCAAAGTCCTCTTTTCAGATGAAAGTAAATTTTGCATTTCATTTGGAAATCAAGGTCCCAGAGTCTGGAGGAAGAGTTGAGAGGCACAGAATCCATGTTGCTCGAAGTCCAGTGTGAAGTTTCCACATTCAGTGATGATTTGGGCTGCCATGTCATCTGCTGGTGTTGGTTCACTGTGTTTTCTGAAGTCCACAGTCAACGCAGCCATCTACCAGGAAATTTTAGCGCACTTCATGCTTCCTTCTGCTGACAAGCTTTATGGAGATGCTGATTTCATTTTCCAGCAGGACTTGGCACCTGCCCACACTGCCAAAGGTACCAAAAGCTGGTTCAATGACCATAGTGTTACTGTGCTTGATTGGCCAGCAAACTCACCTGACCTGAACCCCACAGAGAAAGTAATTTGTGACTTTGAAATACCGCAATATAGTGAGTTGCAGTAATCTAAGCATGAAGTAATAAAAGCATGGACAGCCATCTCTCACGTCATAGCATTTAAAAAGTGTTTGATTTTAGACAGCAAGCGGAGTTGGTAAAAACTGGAACCAACTACAGAAGAGATATGTTTATCCAATTTTAATGACTCATCAAAATGGACACCCAGATTTCGTACACGAGAAGATCTGAAGGCCGATAATCTGCCCAGATCTAGGCTGATGGCCTGAGAATGATCAGTAGGATTTAAAAGAAACCCCTCTGTTTTATCTTTATTTAATGTTAAACATTTTTGAGCTAGCCAGATTTTGACTTCGTCTAAGCACCTTGGTTATGTACTAAGTGCTGAAGGATCATTTCTGGGTATAGTCAGCGTAAAAATGAAAAGACACACCATGCCTTCTTAGAATCGAACCCAGAGGAAGCATATACAGGGAAAAAAGGGAGGGCGCCAATATCGAGCCTTGAGGAAGGCCACAGGAGAGATGAGCAACAGAGGAAGAGAAGTTGCCTAGTTTGACAAAAAAAAATTTCTGTCAGATAAAAATGACTGAAACCACTTAAGGACCATACCTTTTAGGCCCACTCTAATCTAGATATCAAACTAGAGTGGTCCACAGCATCAAATGTTGCTGATAAATCTAAAAGAACCGGGACCACAGAATCACCAGAGTCGGTAGCTAAAAGGATATCGTTTAACACTCTGAGAAGGGCCGTTTCAGTACTATGAACCGATTTAAAACCAGATTGAAAAATTTCATTAATACAGTTACAATTTAGAAGGAACTGCAGTTTGGTCGAACACAATTTTTTCTAAAACCTTTGAAATAAATGGTAAGACAGAAATGGGATAGAAGTTATTCAGGATAGAAGGGTCTAGTGAAGGCTTCTTGAGAAGTGGAGTGACGGAAGCCACTTTAATAGTAGCAGGAACAGAGCCAGTTAAAAGGCACTTATTGAAAAAATACACCAAACCTGGCCCGACAGTGTCAACAATCTATTAAAAATTTAGGATGTATAATGTCATAAGGAGAAAAAGACGGTTTAATATTAGCAATTATGTCTTTAAGGAAATGGGTTCAAAAACATCCCAAGAAACAGGATGCAGAGAAAAAGGAGGGGGTTCACTGTGGAGGGGACAGACTTGGGGTCTCAAATTAGAGATGTTATCAATGAAGTGTCTCAAAGAAGCTTTCACATAGAGCATCGGAGGCAACGGGCACTGTATTAACAGAAGGATTAACAACAGAATTAATAACTGAAAACAGAACTTTAAGAGTAGAATGTATTTTTTTTATTATTATTATTAAATCAGAAAAATAAGTAGCGTCAGAAGATTTAGCAGCAGACTGATACAAACAACTGAATGAAATGAAATATGTAATTTATCCTTTTTCCATTTGCGCTCGGTCTTTCTACAAGCTTGTCGTAAGAGACGAGTATCAGAATTCTGCCACAGAACAGATTTAGATTTGTGCTTATAAGGCTTGAGCGGAGCAGTGACATCTAAAACATCCAGCCAGGTAGAATTTAGAAGACTTAGATGTTGGTCAGCATCCAGGTCAGGTAGTGGTAAATCCAGAGATAGATGAGAACAAGACTCCATAAAGCACTGATTAACCCTCTGGGGTCGACAAACGCGTATACGCGTTTTGACGCAGATTTTCCTGATAAGGCCGAAATGAGCTTGAATTACTCTGCCATTTTTGATCGTACAGATAAGAGCAATACACCATTCGAATCTGTAAGGGGTCTACTTTTATTTGTATACACTCATAATAACAACTAAACTTTGTGCTTTTGAAGAATAAAGAAAACAAACAGGGTGTGCTCTCTGTCTTCTCCGTCTCCGCGAACTGTTTTTAGAAACACGTCACTAAAATGAACTGTAACTCAGCGAATACTTCACACAGATACATGGGAGCTATATATATAGAAAGCCTGAAGTGTCTACTTTGAAATTAAGTCTTATCGAAAACAAACATTCTGTGATGAAGTAATCCATGTGAAACCAACACGATGTTCAATCTTTCCCGTCTGACTCATTATCTCTAATGAGTTCACGCCCTCGCGCTGCTCGCGCTGTTTATATGTAAATAGCCACGTGGTGAGTGCGCGCGTGTAAACGCCCAAAAACAAAGAGCGGAGATCCTCATCGCGCTACTGTTCGTTTCTGGAAGACACGCCGAGTAAAAGCAGGATTTCCCTCGAAAGAAGAACACGATTTCATCCAGCAGAGGAGATGAGTAAGTAATGTTTCTTTTTTGCGTTAGTTAACGTTTTATTGTGACATAAACTTGAACAGATTTACTAACAGTTAGTTGTGTTTTTCCCAAACGACAACATGATGAATGTTACGCGCCTAAGAATGTTTAGACCATGTTTATTATTAATACTCTGTTCACAAATAGATTTTAATAGGGTGCTAAACAATAATAATTAGTTTCTCAGATATAAAATATCATTTTTTAATAGTACAAAGTACATCATTTTATTGTACAAAGCTTGCTTGAGTCTGTGGCTACAGAATCATGTCATAGGCTACTATAAAATCATACATACTCGACTATATGACTACAAAATCATAGTTGGGTTCCAAACTATAATTCCTGACTACAATGTTTGAAATAGTGTAAAACATTTTTAATATGAGGGGCAATTCACTGTATTTAAATTTCTTATGGCGCGATGATGTTTTCATGATCTATATAAAACAATAAAAGTAATATGAGTGTACACTGTAACATGATGAATGCTACGAGTCTAAGTATGTTTTGTACATGTTTATTATTAATAGCCTACTCTGTTCAGAAATAGATTTTAATAACGTGCTAAACAATAATAATTAGTTTCTCAGATATAAGATTTCTTTCTCTTTTTTATGATAGTACAAAGCATGTGTGAGTCTATGGCTACAAAACATATACATGCATATATATATATATATATATATATATATATATATATATTGTGACGGGAGGAACCAACGACAGACACAGTGGGTGTGGCATCAGGCCTCGGAGAGGCTTTTATTGAACAAAAATGATAAAATAAGTGTCCAGGGGGAAGAAGTGTCCACAAAACAGGGGGGATCTGGTGTCCTCGTTGTGCTGCGGGGCTCGTGAAGGAGGGCAGTGTTCCAGAGGGGAAGGAGGGGTCCAGGGAAGGGGCGGAGTCCGGTGGCCGCACACGCTCCCACGGTCCGGGGCACGAGGGGTGGCGGCTTCTCCTGAGCTTCTCCTCTTCTGCCTCTTACGGGCAACGGCGGGACTTTGGACGGCCCGACATCTCCGGTCCGACGGCCGTAATACGGGTGCGGCTTTTCTCCCGGACTCTGGATCCTGCTGCTCACGACTCCGGTGGCGCGACGTCCCTCAACGCACCCTTCCTGGACCCACGAGGACACCAGCGTGCATGCACGAGGGAAGAGACCGGTCTCCCGAGGAGAGGCGCGCTCGGCATTTAATGGCGGCGATGAGGCTTAATTCAGTCCAGCTGTGCCTCATCACACGCCGCCAGCCCACGTTGGTCCCACGCCCCTCCTCTCATCCACCCACTCCAGTCGGGAGCCTGGTGAAGGGCGGCGAATAAGGGACGGGGTGGTGATGATGATGAGGGGGAGGGCCGTCGATCCGTCACAATATATACAGATTTTCCTGATATGAACATGCTCACAAATGTTTTTTTGTTTGTATTTTATTGAATCAGATACCAGCACCAAATGTATCTTGATGTCTCTTCAAACTGTTTTCCTCTGAGAGCGCTGAACCAACATCAGATGTTCAACTACACTGATATTCTATGTCAAAATAAGCTCCTTTTCTACTGATTATGTTTTTTTCTTCTTGAATCCATGGAAAGAAGTAGAAACACTTAAATAACACGCGTAAATATCAGGTATGATTTACTTGTTTCACTTGTTGAACAGAATCTGTTGCCAGTTCACATCTCTGTGGTTAGATCAGTGTGCACAATAATGTGTCTTTGACCTTCATTATGTATGTTTTGATTATACTGTGTTGTAAATAAAATACAAATAATTTAAAAAACCCTTTTTTTCAATCTCCTCACATTCTCTCTTACCTGCCTCACAGTCACAGTCACACTGATGGGCCATTAGAGGCCCATAGGGGAGGGCCCTTTGTCTCTCAGGTGAGACTCACTTAATATTCATGGCCATTTCCACTCCCTCGCATACAGACCCTCGATCACAAAACATGTCTTGAAAATTTTAAATCAATGTATTGTTTTCTGTGAATGAGTAAGCAGAATGATTTTCACATAATTTTGAAGTAAATATTCTAGCCTACAAGACTGATTACTCAAAAGTCTTGTGCAGGACTATTTAGTGTGGGTTTTAAGGCCTTATTTCAGCTACATTTTTTTTCCCAAAACTTACTAACCACGCATAATATTTTTTTTCTAAAAAATGCAAACATGTACATCCATCTTGGTCACATATTATTGTAGCACAGTTTGTGCTGAATACAAAAAAAAAATACATTTTGGCCAATAGTGTGTTTTAAGTAGCTGAAATAAGCACAAATATCAGGGCATGTCAAAACATCTCAAGGGCCCCAAAATGACCTCGGACCCCAGAGGGTTAAAATTTGACCCAAACTTAGAAGAATAGGACCGAGACATTGTTACAGATTTCTTAATAAAATGTGAAATATTAGGAAGAGACATCGGCTTATGGTCTGAGAGCAGGAAATCAGATATCTCAATATCAGAAACGGCAAACCCATGAGAAAGTACAAGATCTAAAATATCGCCCTGAACATGAGTAGAGTCCTTTATCCATTGAACCAAACTAAAAGAGTCAATAAGATTGAGAAACTCCTTCGAAAACGGGTTTGACTGACAGCATACATGGATGTTAAAATCGCCCACTAATAAAAAGAGGTCGTACTTTGTGGCAATATTGCCAATAAATTGGGTAAATTTCTGTATGAAGTCCTTTGCTAAGTGAGGAGGACGGTAAATAAAAATAACTCTCGAAAACACACTGACTCGCGCCCGCTCCACTGAATACCAGCAGAGCGCGGCACACGACTCCCTTATGTGACTTAATATGACGCGATGTTGAAAAAAAAGCTGTTTTGAGAGCTGTCAAGGAAAGCGTCACTTTTTCTTCTAAATTTGTGCACTCACGTCTTGTAAAACATTTTCTAATCCTGCATTAACGGCTCATATGGTGTTTTCATACAAGTTTATATATTCATTTGGAATTTTTTTTTAACCTGCAATATGCACTTTAAACTACATAAACGCATTGCATTACATCAAATACACAAAATAATGTTCATTTTAGCAACATCATATGACCCCTTTAACTACTTTAGTTAACGAACTAAGAATGAACAATACTTCTACAGCATTTATTAATCTTAGTTAATGTTAATTTGAACATTTACTAATGTATTCTAAAAATCAAATGTTGTGCTTGTTAACATTAGTAAATGCTTTGTGAATTAATATGAACTAACAGTGAATTACTTTATTTTCATTAACTAACATTAACAAAGATCAATAAATACTGTAATAAATATATTGTTTATTGTTCATCATGTTAATACATTAACTAGCATTAACTAATGGAGCTTTATTGTAAAGTTTTACCATAAATTTTAAGTTAATTTTATTTATTTTATTTTATTTTTTAAACTGCAAGTACTGCCACCAGAAATGGTCATACGACCTTTGAACAGTCTGTTAAATTTAATTATTTCTGAGCATTCAGTATATCAAAGATAATCGTCAAACCTCAGTATCTGCAGCTGACAGTTTGGACTCTTCAATCCATCCGAGAGCAACTTCACTCCTGAATCTTGCAGGTCATTGTTACTCAAGTCTAGCTCTCTCAGGACACAGTTTGAGGATTGAAGAGCTGATGATGAACTCTCACAACACTGAGCAGTGAGATTACAGCCAGCAAGACTGAAAGACAGTAAAACACATGAGAACTAAATTCTTAACCTCATTCTTCAACTGTACTTCAATGAAATCAGCTTAATTATTGACATTAAAATTAAATGGTTAAGACATGATTAATCACTCACAGGGCTTTTGTGCAGTTGATCACAGCTGGTATCAGTCTTCTTCTCCCCTCATCTGATGTGTTGTATTTCATGGGGTTCAGCTCATCCAGTGGCTCCTCTGACATCTGAAGCATGTAGGCGATTGTTGAACAGTGAGCAGGAGAGAGTTTCTCCTCTGAGTGTTTGTCTGATTTCACAAACTCCTGAATCTCTCTGGACAGAGTCTGATCTTTCACTTCCAGCAGACAGAGGAACAGATTGATGGATCTTTCAGTGGAGAGTCCATGTCCATCTTTGATCTTCTCTTTAATGTACTGTGTTGTTTCTCTTATGCTCTCTGAGCTTTTCTCTGTGTGTGTCAGTAGATCCTGTAAGAGTCTCTGATTGGACTCCAGTGAGATGCCCAGCAGGAACCGCAGGAACAGATCCAGCTGTCCATTCTCACTCTTGAGTGTTTTATCTACTGCTCTTTTAAGCAAATCATGCATTGAAACAATAACCTTAAGGGTCTCCATGGTGCTGCTTAAATAGCAGTAAAACACATGGAAAGCAGCAAGAAACTCCTGAATACTCAGATGGATGAAGCTGTAGACTTTCCTCTGATGAATCACAGATTCCTCCTTAAAGATCTCAGTGCAAATCCCAGAATACACTGAGGCGTCAGTGACGTCTATGCCGCTCTCAATCAGGTCCTCCTCATAGAACATTACATTGCCCTTCATCAGCTGTTTGAAAGCCACTTCAGCAAGTTTCACAATCACTTCTCTGTTGGACTGCAGGAGTTTCTCTGGATCTCTCTCTTCATACTTCTGGTTCCTCATGTTGATCTGAATTAGCAGGAAGTGGATGTACATTTCAGTTAGAGTTTGAGGGATTTCTGCACTCAGATCTTCTTCCAGGAGCTTCTGAAGCACAGTGGATGAGATCCAGCAGAAGACGGGGATGTGGCACATGATGTGGAGGCTTCTTGCTCTTTTGATGTGTGAGATGATTCTGCTGGCTTGATGCTGGTCACTGATTCTCTTCCTGAAATATTCCTCTTTCTGAGGCTCATTGAATCCCTGAATTTCTGTCAGACGGTTGATGTATTTGGAGGGGATCTGATTGGCTGCTGCTGGTCTGGAGGTGATCCAAATGAGAGCAGAGGGAAGCAGCTCTCCTTTCATGAGCTTTGACATCAACACACCCACTGATGAAGTCTCAGTCACATCACAAACTTTCTGATCATCTGAAAACATCAGTGTGATTCTGCTTTCATCCAGACCATCAAAGATGAACACAACTTTACACTCCTCATAAATCCTTGAGTCCAGATCTTGAAATTCAGGATAAAAGTCCAGCAGAAGTCTGTGAAGACTGTACTGATGATCTCGGATCAAGTTCAGCTCTCGAAATGGAAGCACAAACATGAAATCTACATCCTGATGGGCTTTTCCCTCGGCCCAGTCCAGAATGAACTTCTGCACAGAGACGGTTTTTCCGATTCCAGCGATGCCTTTAGTAAGAACAGTCTTGATCTGGTCTTTCTTCTCACATCCTGGTTCAGCTGAGACTTTAAAGATGTCATTGCAGTAGATTGGAGTGTCTTGTGAGTGTTGTGTTCTGGCTGTTTTCTCCATCTGTAAAACCTCATGTTCTTCATTCACTCCTTCACTCTCTCCCTCTATGATGTAGAGCTGTGTGTAGATCCTGTTCAGGAGGCTTTCATTCTCCTGGAGTTTCAGTCCCTCAAATAATCTCTCATACTTGTTCTTCATGCTGGTTTTGAGCCAGTCTTTGACTCTCTGCAGATCCCCAGTCTCCAGCGTGTGTTTCTGCTGGACTGCTTCAGTTTTGTCCTGCCTGAAATGGGTCGTAGATGAAGAGGACGGCACAGATCTGATCAGCTCATGTGTCTTCTTTCTGAAACTAAAAAGAAAAGAACAGTAAAAAAGACAATGACTGTTGGAGATCTTCAGAAATATACAGGTACCCAGGTATGATTTTAGTGCTTCTCTTGGAGTTGAACCCCTGTGCAGTGCATATGTTGCATATTTAGGATACATTTAATGTTTTTTCATTGAGTCTTAAATCATTATTCATGTGAGATGATCTACAGTAAAATAGAAAATATCTGTTTATACTAACAGAGGGTCAGAGGTCACTGGTCCAACACTGAATACAATGGGTTCTTCGATGGATTTGTTACTCCTCAGGGACACGCAGCTGAGATCTGGAGATTCTGATCTCTGTCCCTTCCTCCTGCTGATGCTGACAAAAACGAGCAAACATTTTTAGAGCACTAGCTGTACTGTATAACTTGAATGCACCATAGATTCACATACAGTATATTTATTAATTTAGCCGTTGATTTTCATCCAAAGCCATTTACAAATAAGGAAGGTAACAATCAATTAATTTAATGGAGAAAATAAGACAAGAATTGTTAGAAAGTTCCAAATTTGTACAGAGTACATGCTAGAAAAGACATGAAGGTAAGAAATAGTTAAAGTAGCATTTATTTTTAATAAAACATACATTATTAGAAAAAGGGAGAGCTATTTGTTTAACTGGATTTAGTCAAGTGCTCATAGAAAAATCTTTATATACTTCTTGAAAATCGCATGGGACTTGACTGTTTGGGAAAGTTGAGAAGATCATTCCACCAGTGAGTAACAGTGAGAGTGAAGGTACGGGAAAGTGATTTAGTGCTTCTCTGTGATGGTGTCATCACTCATCCACTGCAGGCTTCTGTAAATCACTTGGAATAGAAGCATCAGTCAATGCTAAAATGGCCAGTGTCTTACCTGGGTTCAGAGAACACGGTTGCTTCATTGAGTTTAGGATGATTCTTCGTCATGGATTGATCACTCTTCATAGACACACAGCTTGATCCAGGAGATGGACTCTTTGTAGAGTCAGTGCCCTCATCTTCTCTCACATTATGGAGACTCATTTTAAAGACACTGTCCTCCTACTGTCATTTGCCAAAAATTTGTTGAGAGATTTATTCCAGACCTTTTGTGAGAGAACAGAGTTAAAATGTTCTGTAGTACACTGATTCAATGCAGCTACATCAAAGTACAAACCCGATTCCAAAAAAGTTGGGACACTGTAAAAATTGTGAATAAAAACAGAATGCAATGATGTGGAAGTTTCAAATTTCAATATTTTATTAAGAATACAACATAGATGACATATCAAATGTTTAAACTGAGAAAATGTATCATTTTAAGGGAAAAATAAGTAGATATTAAATTTCATGGCATCAACACATCTCAAAAAAAGTTGGGACAAGGCCATGTTTACCACTGTGTGGCATCCCCTCTTCTTTTTATAACAGTCTGCAAACGTCTGGGGACTGAGGAGACAAGTTGCTCAAGTTTAGGAATAGGAATGTTGTCCCATTCTTGTCTAATACAGGCTTCTAGTTGCTCAACTGTCTTAGGTCTTCTTTGTCGCATCTTCCTCTTTATGATGCGCCAAATGTTTTCTATGGGTGAAAGATCTGGACTGCAGGCTGGCCGTTTCAGTACCCGGATCCTTCTTCTACGCAGCCATGATGTTGTAATTGATGCAGTATGTGGTCTGGCATTGTCATGTTGGAAAATGCAAGGTCTTCCCTGAAAGAGACGAAGTCTGGATGGGAGCTTATGTTGTTCTAGAACTTGGATATACCTTTCAGCATTGATGGTGCCTTTCCAGATGTGTAAGCTGCCCATGCCACACGCACTCATGCAACCCCATACCATCAGAGATGCAGGCTTCTGAACTGAGCGCTGATAACAACTTGGGTTGTCCTTGTCCTCTTTAGTCCGGATGACATGGCGTCCCAGTTTTCCAAAAAGAACTTCAAATTTTGATTCGTCTGACCACAGAACAGTTTTCCACTTTACCACAGTCCATTTTAAATGAGCCTTGGCCCAGAGAAAACACCTGTGCTTCTGGATCATGTTTAGATATGGCTTCTTTTTTGACCTATAGAGTTTTAGTCGGCAACGGCGAATGGCACGATGGATTGTGTTCACTGACAATGTTTTCTGGAAGTATTCCTGAGCCCATGTTGTGATTTCCATTACAGTAGCATTCCTGTATGTGATGCAGTGCCGTCTAAGGGCCCGAAGATCATGGGCATCCAGTATGGTTTTCCGGCCTTGACCCTTACGCACAGAGATTGTTCCAGATTCTCTGAATCTTTGGATGATATTATGCACTGCAGATGATGATAACTTCAAATTCTTTTCAATTTTTCTCTGAGAAACTCCTTTCTGATATTGCTCCACTATTTCTCGCCGCAGCATTGGGGGAATTGGTGATCCTCTTCCCATCTTGACTTCTGAGAGACACTGCCACTCTGAGAGGCTCTTTTTATACCCAGTCATGTTGCCAATTGACCTAATAAGTTGCAAATTGGTCCTCCAGCTGTTCCTTATATGTACATTTAACTTTTCTGGCCTCTTATTGCTACCTGTCCCAACTTTTTTGGAATGTGTAGCTCTCATGAAATCCAAAATGAGCCAATATTTGGCATGACATTTCAAAATGTCTCACTTTCAACATTTGATATGTTATCTATATTCTATTGTGAATAAAATATAAGTTTATGAGATTTGTTAATTATTGCATTCCTTTTTTATTCACAATATGTACAGTGTCCCAACTTTTTTGGAATCGGGTTTGTACACTCATAACCTTTTGCAGAGCTTTTACCTTCCCCATTTCATAATAAAGTACAAATATATCATTTGTCTCAAAAAAGACTTTTCGCATGACCGGCCCGGATCGGTGACCAGCCATTCAGTCTCACTTCTTGCCGATTCCGAGCCGATCCTTTATTGTCAGCGGCACAGGCATGACGTCACAGCCACACGCACACTCACAGTCGCGTGTAAACCATAGTGTAAACACGTCGTTTCGCGTTATAATGATTCTAATTTTAATTGCATTCAATGTAAATATCGACTGATAATATGTTTATGTCCTGCCAGATGAGACTTGCACAGCCTGAGTCAGTGTTTGAGAGAGACAGCACACACACAAAGTAACTCACAGAAATTTATAGATGCAAACTGTGGTAGAATTTTTTTTAAATTTATTTATTTTTATTTTTTACAAAATATGATTTAGATAAGTAACATTATACGGCCATGATGTTTACTCGAATATCAATATCAACACGATTGCAATTACACTGATTTTATACAATAGTATTTCAATAAACAAGTTAAAATTAAGTGACTTATTTTAAACAAAATATTGACTGTTTTTGCTCAATTTCGCTGATGAAAATAGTTCCGATCAAAGCCACAACAGAACTGTTTCATGTCTCCGAGCAACACAGCGGTGTTTCGTTACTGAATGAATCCACGTTTTTGAACGAATCAAGTGAATCAATGATTCAGTGGCCCATTCATAAGGACAGCCACTTGCCTCGTTTCTGAATGAATCAGCCGTTTGAATGAATCGGTTGAATGAATGAATAAATGACTCACTCATTAAAACAGACACTTGCCGCCACCTACTGGTGGTTTAGTCATATTTAAAAGTATGTTATGAACCCAGTATGGGTCATATTGGTCGGTTGTTTGTTTTTTCTTTGCTTGTTTTGCAGGATGGAGATAGAGTGAGTGACGTCATTATGGCTGAGGACTTACACCTGTGTTTGGAGCTGATGCCAGCAGATTAAAGCAGTTCCCTTCAGTTGTGATGGGGCTCGTCTTCCTTCCTCGTGTTGTGTTTTGTCCCATTTTCCTAATTTAATCTTACTTTAATAAATGTAATTCTTTAATTTACCATGTTCCAATGTGTTATCTCCTTCTTTGTCGTGGCTTGCGAGCCGGTCGTGACAAGTATCATTGCATTTTTTCAACATTTATTTGTATGTTTAAAAAAATATGTAAAACAATAATCTTAAAATTATTCATGAATTTGAAATTTCAGTGTAAATGCATCTAATGCCACTTCAGATGCAGCTTCTGTTACCTCAGAAGTGGAAAGATGGAGTTTGTTGATACTAATTTCATTTGAATGGTAACAACTCTTCAGTTTCTTATTATGCTAACTGAATTAATTGAAACAAAGTAAGAATTTGATGTGAAAGATGACACATTTAATAAGGTTGGGGGGGAAAAATGACCGTTTATAAACTTAGTGGGAAATGACATATGTTTTGTTACATACAGCAACTCATTTTAAGTTAACTATTTCTTCCTCTTTCCAGTCACAGAGCACTTTATTTGGTGAGTTGCTTAAGTGAGAGAAAATCTGTAACTTAGTCCAGATTGGGGGAATTGTAATGTTTAATAATTTCTTTTATTATGCAAATATTTTTTGCATTGAAATTTGGATAGATATTTGTTTGTATATGCTGAAAGTTATAGTTCTTAGAGAGAAAATCGGAATCGTCAAAACTCAGTATCAGCAGGTCAAACTTCCAAGAAATCGCAATCGGCCAAGAAAATTGCAATCGGTGCATCTCTATCTTATACAAGTATAAACAATGTCTTTTTCAATAATTAAATATGCAAGACAAACTATGTTATATAGGCTAAAATCATCAACATTTCCTCCATTAGTTTTAGTGTCGAAATGTAATGATTTGAGTTTTAAATCCCACGTAAAGAAGAGCATAGACCAAAACAGCAGCTAATTTTTATATCACTACATGTTTACATGAAGAATAAGTTCTGAACTTACCTTAAAATGTGAAACTGTTTAAACACCCTGTTAACAGATTTAAAGCCTCAGAATGGCGTCTCTTCTTTTTCTCCTTTTACTTTCGTTTGTTTCTACCTGGTGAAGGTGTGTCGTCTTCTTGTTTATTGGCGGCTGGCAAACTAGCTTTAAGGTGCATTACTGCCACCAACTGAACTGAGTGTGGAACAGCAATGCGGAATGACTATTACTAAATCAGAGAGAAAAATAATACTGTTAATAACTAATTAAATAATAAACATTTAATAACTTAGTTATATTGTCAAATATAATATTGTTGCTTTTACATATTACAAAACCTGATCATTCATACCTTGTTTTCTTGCCAACAGATTTTTAATAACATTTTGGATTCCTCTTTCCTGCAGTTTTATAAACACTTTCATTTTCATGCTCTGTACAATATAATATGACATGTTCAGCTGTCTCTTCAACATTACAATGACTGCATAACCCATAATGCTTTTTTATTTTATATCAGCATTAAGTACAGTATGACCTATACGCAATCTTGTTATAACTGATACTTATTTTCTTCTTAATATTGTTGTGAATCCTCTTTCTTTACCCACATTTACTTGAATTCTATATAAATGTCTTCCCTTTGTTCCTCTGTGTCACATTTGCTGCTATAGATTATTTGTAACTTTTCTAATAATTGCCTCAGTTTCAGATTTGCTCATGGGAATTGTGAATTCAACACGATTGCATTTTAATGAGCTTTTTTGCTAGTTTGTCCACTATCTCATTAACTTCTATAATAGAAGTTCTATTCCTACATGTGCATGAATCAAAAAATACAAATAAATGAATGAATGAATGCATAAATAAAATTAAATAATTCCTTGATTGTGCAGTATGTACACTGCAATAATTCATATATCATGTCTACAGTCAGAATGACAATATTTCAGAGCATATGACTACCTTGTCTCTCCTCACTTCTTCAATCCACTGTAGAGCCAGATATATTGCTAGAGCCCTGCATTTCGGCCCAGGCCCGACGGGCACCGACTTCTTAACGCCCCTAGGGCTGGGCTTCGGGCCAATTTTCATGTCAGAGTTTAGACGTGGGCCGGTCCTCGGGCCTGTTTTAGGCTTTTCCTTATTTCTATGTTTTAGACATCAATTCGTGATGAAACAAACAAAAAAAAAAGATCACTGCGCTGGTGGAAACAACACGAGACGGTGCCGCGACTGTGAAGAGCGGCTCGACATAAGCGCAGCTGAAGAGATCTGTGTTCAAACGCATGCAATACGCTGAAGCTTGCCGCAAAGCCCCAGCAAACGTAATTACCATGAATGTGTCCGGGGAAATAGTAAGGAAATATTTGAATTATTTACTAATAAACTAGTGTTTTCTGAGTCGGTGTTGCAAAGATGAAGTTGCTGATCCTGACTTGCTGTCTCTTCATTAAACGTGCCTTTAGAGAGAAATGCATCTTTACGGATTATGATTATAATGAAAAGAGTTTTCACTTCTAATGGCATTTCACTCATTTCAACTTGAATAACATTCACAGCAGAAGCACTAAACGCCCCACAACACATCCTCAAACCCTGCGTCTGCATCACATCCATTTTCTTTAGCGGTGTATCACTTGCTGTTCCATATACCATACAGCCATAAACAATTACTGATTGTTTATTAGGGGGCAAAACAAACAAAAAACTTTAAAGTGAATTAGTTTGAGGGGGTGTTTTCACAACTCTAATCTTAATGTGTTTTGGCTGTTCAAAATGCAAACTTCTGAAAAGGGGTTTTTGAAGACAATACCATGATCATTGTGTAATCTACATCACACGCGTGTGTATTACGTGTTCAGTCTGTAGGAGTGTACATGTGTGCAGTCGCATAGTGTTTCTCTACAAATACACATCAACTACAGTCTTCAGATGAATAATACAGTGCTTTAAGACATTTCACAAATGTGTGAGAATAGGAAACATTTTATCATTTGTATGCAAAACATTTAAAAAAAGCAAAGGATAAAGCTCTCTGTTTTCAGTACATTGCTGTCGTGTAAACACTCTTAATGTCAGAGTAACCCATTACATCGTGGGTAATAATGAGCAACCCGGCGGTGTTTAATGAGAACACTTCCTGCATTTATCTGTAGTTTCTGGCCTTAAATTCAGAGTAAAGCAGCTGTTTATATCTGGACTGAATCCATGCTTTTAGACCAGTGTGAATGCTAATAGTGTGAAGAATAAGAGATTCATGTAGTGTTGCTGCTCATGGTTTGTGAAACGACAATCTTATGTGCACAAGTTCATAGAGATATGAGACATCACCTTAAACAGTGAAGAGCATAAATAACTACCAGGAGTCTTTCTGAAGTTCGTCTTAATTTAATAATTATGAATGCTGAACACCAAAAGAGTAACATTCACCTGAGTTAACATGTAAAGGAAAGTAGAGCTTTGGTTTGAACTCAAGTTCATAAAAGAGCCGTCTCTATATAAAGGCTTTAAGGCATCTGTATTTGAACTGGTTTACATTTTCCCTAGAAACGAAACATTAAGACCACAGCGACCAAGAAAACCGGGACAATTAGCATTAAGCGACCGCATGTATTTACTGTAACTTAAATGTGTTTTGTACACCAAGACAAAGAACTAAAGCAATACAAAATATGTTACGGAAGATCTACGTAATATAAAAATGGCGACATTTAAGACTGCATAATTCATACTTTCACAAAACAAAGGTCATTTCAGAATTTGCAGCTTTCCATACTTAGAAAAAATATAACTTATGTACAAAAAGCATCACATCTTTTTGTTTCATCTTATTTACTGTGATTAATACATGAAAGCATGATGGCTTGTGAGTAAACTATTAAAAAGAAGACTACGATTTCACTTTCACACAGTTTTTTTTTCCATCTTTCTTTTGGTGTCGTTCTGTTTTAACCCAAGGTATCCTCATTTCTTGACATCAAGTGGACCGCTGAGTGATGTTTAGGTGACCGCGTCACAGTTTCAGTTCAGGGAATCGGTAAAAGAGGGGAAAGAGAGCTGAGAATATACAAGGAAGGGATGCATAAAGAGGAGGACGAGGTAAACAAACACCTTTCACAGCTCTCCGTCCCGTCGCTGGCTGAGGCCGGAGCCGTCTCAACGCATCTCTCCAGACACCACAGTGCATTAATAGCCATTGCTGCTGAGATTAATGGAGTGCAGATCTGTGACCTGCAGCACGCTGATGCCGCTGGACGCTAACCGCGGGTCCATGGTAACCAGAGTCTGCTGATCGGCCCCGGCGTCGGGGCTCACGCCGTTATCTGTGCTGCTCACGACCCCAGAGCTCTTCTTATTCAAGTGTGTCTTGATGTGTTTGGACAAGTGGTCGCTGCGCATGAAGCGTTTGGGACACTCTGGGCACGAGAACTTCTTCTCACCTGAGCAGACAAAGAACAACACAACAGTTTGAGTGAATGTGTTCAAAGTGAAGGCCATTGCAAACCTCCAGTTTTAACCTGTTCTTGTTAAAGTGAAAGCCTTAAAGCAGAGCAGTCCTGCAGAGTCGAGCTCAAACTAGGGCCGGGCGATATATCGCACACGATGATCACGCGCATCTCGTCAGTAAAGCCGGTTCTGTGATTAGCGCTAAATCTCCATCACCTGCTTTCAGACGCAGCGGCATTTAATACACAGAGCCGTAGATCACTGACAAGCTGCACAATATCACGTTCATTATCGAAGGCGACTCATCTGTGATGACCTCGATATTGTGTAGCTTGCGATATTATCATCCAGCCGTAGCTCAAACACGCTTCCAGTGCGTCGAAGAGCTCGAGGAGCTGCTCCAGGTGCGTTTAGTTGGGCTTCGAGCTGAACTCCTCAGCTTTCAGGGATCAGAGCTGAGAAACCAACTTCTGCATCAGTGACTCAACAGCCAGCATCACATTGTTCCACGTGATATTCAGATTGTGGATAAACTCTACGCTCCCTTTATAATCACCGGAGCTGTCGATCGCTTTAGTTCTGCTCTCACCTGAACTCCTGTTATAATCAAAGCGTCTACACCGGGGTCTTCAGCCCTGATTCAGAATGTGTCACGCAGAGCTACAGACCTCAATAATAATAGAAACTAACCATATTATTAGGGCTGTCACGATTCGTCGATTTTAGTCGACTAGTCGGTTTTTAAAAAATCCTCTACTTCATTTCGCTTGCGTCGACTAAACAGCTAAATAGTGGTGCATTTCACAGACGAGAATCCATAAAACACATTATTAGACTGTTTTCCAAGGCTGCATGATATTATTAAACCCATTTAAAAACCATAATTAAGCATAGTTGTGAATTCACAAATGCTATGATTTAATTAAATTATAATGCAGTTCTAATGCAGTATATGTGCTTTAATTATTTACATGCGTGTAGGTTAAGCTTCACACAGCGGCTCCACAGAAACTGTTATCATTTACATCTCAAACTCATCTCTGCATGTTGTTGTGAGTTTGGGTTTATTATAACGTTCATCTGGGGAAATTAAGTGGACATTTGAATTAAATGGTGCTTGGTAAATATTAAACAAGGATTAGATTGCACAGTAATGTGTAAAAACAATCGTCAGGCCATTGGCCATATGATTTCTTGCTTTTGATACTTTATTTGAACTAATTATTATTGCATCATTGCTATTATATATGTATTTTAAGTCATTTTAAAAGCTATTGTTCACTTACATCTATTTTTATTACCACAAAAAAAAAATAAAAAAAATAAAATATAATTATAGGGCCCTATGTAATCCGTTTTATTTCCAAATTCATTTTTTTTCCCATTTTCATTATGCTATACTCTGTTTCAATGGTTAAATGAAATTTTATTAATCAAAAAGCCAGTAAATTGCCTACTGAACTAGGGAGCTGATTGAGACGCAGCCTAAACATCCTCTGTCTTTATCCGCTGGCTCATACACGGATAGATTTCACTCACCAGTGTTTGATGCAGAATAAGTTCAGCCCATATTCAACCAATTACACATATTAAATGTATCTTTGTAATACATTCAGTAAATAAAAATAATGTTTAAGAAATTAAAGACAAATAAAAAAATGAAATAATACTATTATTGGGCTTAATTCTCACTATTAACTAGTTGCTTAGTAGAGCTGCACGATTCTAGATAAATTGAATCACGATTTTGTGTCAAATTCAGATCACACTTCTCCCACTGAACTAAAAATAATGTGTGATAAAATATTAACTGCTGCAGTCTATTTTTAAAGTGTTAAATATATATATATATATTTTTTTTTTTTTTTTTTTTTTTTAATTAATTTTTTTTTTTTTTAATACACTTAGTATTAAAATTATGAAAAAGTGGTTTGAATTATTGGTTCAATGACTCGCTCATAAATACTTCACTTGTTTCATTAGTTGATGAATCAGCGTTTTTGAACTAATCTTTTGAATGATTCAATGACAAATACATTTTTTAATATTCACTTGTGGCCACCCAGAGGAGAAACAATGCAATCACACAAACATTATATGAAGCACCAGTTACTTTCAAAAGATGACTTGCTCTATTTTGATCACTACCACAGACTATAAACATTCACCCCAGTATTTCTGTGATCATATGAATGACTGTAAGACAGAAATAATACTGTGTGGTTGAGAAGCGGTCTGTTTGTGAAGCGGTTTCTTACCTAAACTTGGTAAATGTCTGCATCTCTGTGTCAGCGGCAGCGAACGCAGCTTTAAATCTTCCCGTAAGACTTTTGAAGGTTTAATTTAACAAGTGAATCACTGTCATTAAGAAATCAGATTGTGTGGGTGTTTGAATCGAGATCCCAATCTTAACGATTAATCGAGCAGCTCTTCTTGATAGCATGCCTATTATTAACATATTGGCTGTTTATTAGTACTTATGAAGCTCATTCTGCATGACCATATTCTACATCCATAATCCTACCCAATACCTAAACTTAACTACCTTTCTATTAATAAGCAGCAAATTAGCAGTTTGAGGCAAAAATCTTAGATAATGGTTTGTTAATAACGAGAATTGAACCATAAAAGAAAGCGTGACCAAAATAGTCCAAAATTTTGACTGGCAGTGTATATTTACAGATATACAGAATTTTCATGTTAAGACCAATATTTGATTTTGTCACAGATCTGATTTAAATGTATAACTGTGTTCAGTTGAATCCTCAAGATGGGCATTTGATTGAGTTAATCACAAGCAGTGTGAGGTCAGAATCAACTTTCAAGACTTACAGAGTTTATTCAAAGAAATATGATGGTACAGATAAGCCCTCATATTAATTAGGTAACAATACTAGCCTGATAATAATTAATAATAATAATAAACTTGATATCGTCAAAGGCATCAGCCACAGGCGATATCTCTGACTATCGTTGATGCATGATGCTATCCTCCAGAATATAGTTTTAGTGAATATAGTTTTAATACAAATGCAATTGATATTTCTAAAAAAACAAACAAACAAAAAAAAACCCAACTAAACATCAGTTTACAAATGGTGAATGAATAAAAAGAAATTAAGAGCCACATGCCTGTATTTTAAACCTATTCTTTTTTTTGTATAAAGGTCCTTTTTTTAAACAAAAATAGGTCCCTATAAAATGCTCTTCTTAATTTCTCTGGTAATCAGATGAAGGCATAAAACATTAATTCATCCTAATCAAATTGATCCTAAAAATTAAACCCCTTTATTTTTTGGCAAACAAAGTTCTGCACAACAGAGTTTACTGTTAAAATTAAAAAGAAAACAAATGTGATTATTCCTTTAAAAATAAATATTTGTTAATATTTGTTAGTAGTAGAAGTAGCAATAGTGTTACACTGAGTCTTAAGACTGCTAAATACTAATATTTCTGAAAGTTTCTGCAGGTTAAACTAAACTTTTATTTTGGCGGGTTGCCGTGAGGAACTTGCAGCTGCTGTGAATGTGATGTGATGGTAGATCTCAAATTAAACAGCACAACGCTAATGAAGTGACCCTCAGAGCAGCTGGAGATGATATTCTTGTGTTTTATCGTCAAATAGTGAGGCGGCAGAAGCTGAAAACACCGCGAGCGTCGTCCGCGCTTTAGTAAGCGTGTAGTAAACAAAATAACGCATCTGCTCCATCCGCTATTCATTCATTGCAGAAATCATGGCGCCTTATGCGTGATGTCAAATGCTTCCGCAGATTTGTAGTATTACTATATAATTTTACCTGAGCATTGCATATCACACGTATTGCTTTGTTCTTGGTTCTCATCAACAGTATCTCGGCCATGATGAGCTCTGAATCAATGACGGGCTTTCTGTTGTAACATCGGTAAATAAGGGTGACATCTAGTGGACAAGACTAATGATGAGATTCACATTAAGCAGATCTTGTTTTAAATGTTTGCTGAGATAAATACAGGAAAAGATCGTTTCGTGGCTTTTGAGAATCGATATCGAATCGACGTCATTTAAAAAAAAAAAAAACGATTACCGTAATTTCCGGACTATTGAGCGCACCTGAATATAAGCCGCACCCACTGAATTTGAAGAAAAATATTATTTTGAACATAAATAAGCCGCACATGTCTATAAGCCGCAGGTGCCTACAGGTACATTGAAACAAATTAACTTTACACAGGCTTTAACGAAACACGGCTTGTAACAAAAAATAAAAAAACAGCAGTAAACAGTAGCCTACGTTGCAACATGATCTCACAGGATTCCGTGTAATGTTCACGGACTTAATTAACCTCCGAATCTGTGGTGGCATCACGGAATCGCCGAAAATTCCGTGATGGGCTCACAGAAGTGATACCAATGTAAGTCAGTGACAGGCATCAGCCGTGCTCCACGCACGGAAACCCTTAGCATCAATATGTCAACGCGATAATTTATGGTCATCATTATTGTTCAGAACTGGGTAGGTTTAGGGTAGGGGCTGTCAGGTACTCCAGTGAAAGTATAACTGCATCGGAATCACTCTTTTTACGTGGTCCGATGCAGCGCTGGTGTTGAACCAGTGAATCCGTGCATGGACCACGGCTGATGCCTTCTGTGAGCCCAACACGGGATTTCCGGCGATTCCGTGATGCCACCACAGATTCGGGGTTAATTAAGTCCGTGAACATTACACGGTCACTATCTTCCTCCTCCTGTGCTTTAGTTGTCTTTATGCACCAAGTCAATTCCTCGCGCTGCTGTTTCCAACGTCTTATCATCGACTCATTAAGACCATGCAGCAGCTCTATTTCCTTTTCCAACAGCCAGATCAATCGCCTTCAACTTGAAAGCTGCATCATATGCATTTCTCCGTGTCTTTGCCATGATGAGGGTGACAAAATGACTACCGTAATCAGAATGATGAGAAATTTGAGCGCGCTCGATTTAATCTAAACAGTAAACAAAAAAGTTGTTTGACCTCAACCCGTTCGGCAATTTCATTGGTCTGATGAAAGCTTCATGCCGCCAAAAAACTGAGCGCGTCACAGAATGTGTTTTGTGTTTTTTTTTTTTTGTAAATTTGAAAGCGGGAAAAATCCATATATTAGCCGCGTCATTGTTTAAGCCGCAAGGTTCAAAGCGTGGGGAAAAAGTTGCGGCTTATAGTCCGGAAATTACGGTAATCGAAAAATCTATTTTTTTGCCCAGCCCTACTGTATAACATTGCTAACTCTCAGCCGCTTTCATTTTTAAGAAGTAGTTCCCAAATGAAATGAATAAATGAAATATCAGGAAGACCCCCGCTCTAGTCTACGGCACAACCCTACTCCACACAGCTGACACGTTTACCTCGTGAGGTTAAAACAGACTCCGACGCAGTCAAACACAGCAGTGAAGAAACAAACATCACTGATTCAGCTCTACAAAATCACTTCGGTTGAAGACGGACATTTCTTTTTCCCCCCTCACGGTTTTGTCCAAATTACTCTCTAAAATCACCAAGTACATCCAGCTCTTTATTTTCTTGTTCATACGTTTTTTTTTTTTGTCAACAACTTCATAGGTTTCTGCAATCTGCATGGCTATATTTACAACATACACCAAATGTCTCTTACCTGAGACACACACGCACACGCACACACACACACACACACACACACGCACACACACACAGGGAGCTCTGCAAGCGTGTGAAACTCACCTGTGTGTGTTCTCTTGTGCCGCTGCAGCTCATCGGAGCGAGTGAAGCGCTTCCCGCAGAAGGACCAGGAGCAGACGAAGGGCCGCTCTCCGGTGTGCCAGCGCAGGTGTGCTCGCAGGTGAGACGTCTTCCCATACACCTTCTCACAGCCGGGAATATGACAGATGTGCTGCTTCTTCTTACTGGGGTCACTGCTGAGAGAAACCCAGGTGAGACGACAGTTTAAGAAAGACTGACAGAAGAAGGCAGAGCTGCGGCTGATCTGATGATGACCGGTCTACAGCTGGCCGTAGAGATCTGTGACCTGGGCTGGTCCAGTGAAAATAAAACTGTCAAAATACCCATCCCATCAAGTATTCTAGTTAATAATAATGTTGTTTATATAACACCTTTCAAGGATCGAAGGACACATAATACAGGAAACACAGTTGGTGATGCGTATCATTATATTGGACCCCTGCATCAGGTCTTAAAGTGACAGCAGCCTATAAATACCTGCTGCTGTCTAATCAAACTACAAAACACAGCTTTAACAAGGATTAATCTGTATTGTTTTATATTCAGGCCTATTTATTTGGTCAAGAAAGACTGTAGACTTCAAAACCATATATCTAAAGAAACCAAATTGTGTCAACGTTTAGAAGTACACTAGCATGCAGATGACCATAAAGCTGGGAGATATGTACTAAAACTAGCGCTGGCACAATGCTGAAGCTATAATATACAGTACACACTGATCCTCTACAGCAAGCACTAGCTAGTGAACTGTCCTGCAGTGTGTGCTGAAGCCGGCGTGAGATGAGGAGCAGCGTACCGTCCCTCTCCGTCTTTGCAGTAAGGGCAGGTGCAGGCTTCTCTGCGTGTGCGTCTGCTGCTGGGCGTCGGGCTGCTCTCCACATTCTCCTCCAGCGCCCCGCTGTCCTCCAGAGCGTCCCCCGCCGACCCGCTCACATCCCCTGCAGAGCAAACACCACAATCACACACACGGCTCGGAAACAAGGGCTTCATCAAAACCGCCAGAAGAGATCGCTGCAGCGGCTCCCACTGAAGACGCTCTGATCCTGATCTCACAACAAGCAGAAATAACTGCGTTCATCAGCGTGCGCACGACAAATAATGCCTTACACTGCACACACTTCCACATCTGCTCTCAGGTGTGCACAGCTGTGTTCGCACACACACACACACACACACACACACAACGCCAGGTTCACATCCGCTCGATCAGAGCGTTCACACTGCGGTCCAGGAGCGGAGCAGAGAACGCTTCCACTGCACGCGCTGAATTAAAGTAACAGCGCAATGTTTGCAGTAAATATGAACATGGATTGACAATCGATTAAAAAAAATAACTAATTAAATCGCATGTTTTTTCTGAAATTAATCGCGATTAATCCCACCTAACATTAAACTTTTTAAATATACTTTTATATTGCAATAATTTCCCATTTAATCTTCAAATTAATGTAGAAACATCATAAAGAGAGTATATTTGTTTAATGGCATCTTTTATGACTGAAGGCCGTCATAAAATGCCTCTAAAATCGTTCTTAGCTGATGCCTCTAAAATCGTTCTTTTTTCCCTAATATTTCACCAATATCAATTTTAATATTTATTAGACTTTAATAAAATAACTTCTAATTTAAGTGAACTTTAAACAATCTTTACATAAGCGCATTATAACCAATGTCATATTTAGCAACCTGTGCCCTTCAGCAAGTAGGAAATATACAGAAATTGAATAAAGTTATCAAACACTAAATTCTAAATTAAATATAGATGAATCCTTAAAGCTATAAAAGTTATTGATTTCCTCTTTTGTTCTTTGATGAACAGACATCACAACAGCTGGTTAATAGGTTATTTTGGGTGCTGTTTCTTTAAGAGCTGTCGCTGCTGAACGTGACGCGGATCTGACATGCATCGCATTTTCTCTCAACTCTCTTTACCTTTTTGGACCCACTTCTTAAAGTCTCTATTAATGAGCTGATGAGTTGAATCGGGTGCGTTAGATGAGGAGGCCGTGCTGAGCTCCAGGACAGTTTTGAAAACCCTTTCAGAGACATGTTCTTAAATGTGACTCAGAATATATGCATGCACACTTTTAAGGCAGCTTTAATCGCCTTCATGAAACTGATCATGACATTGCATGCACGTCGTTTCTTTCGCGCTTTGATATGAAATGATAAATGCTACAGCGCGCGCCTGTGCCTTTGTGTGTGCAATTGAAGAGCGCGTGCCGGGTACAGTACAGTTTCTGCACTCGTTTGACTCGCGCCTGCCGCTGAGATGAAGTGGAGTGCGCATCTGAAACGTCTCCTGTTTGATGTGCTCGTAAAGACGTTCTGAGACTAAATTAGCAAGAAAAAGAGACAGAGGCAGCCTGCGTTAATGCGCTAAATTTGACAGCACTAGTTTAAACTCGTCTATGAAAGATTGTTTCACTGTAATGTGTAAAAAATAATCAGAATGCTGAAAAAGTTTTTTCAGTGACAATGTTTGGATTTGAAATCAAAATAACGTATAAACGTTTGTGGTGAACAGCCACAGATGAAAGCAGTGCGTTGTGCTCGTTGTGCTTTCACACATCCTCCGCTTGCAGTGCGTACGCAGTCCGTATGTGTTACGTGTGCGGTGCAGAAGCAGCACGGACTCGTTGTGTTTCACACATCCTCCGTTTGCAGTGCGTACGCAGTCCGTATGTGTTACGTGTGCGGTGCAGCAGCAGCACGGACTCGTTGTGTTTCACACATCCTCCGCTTGCAGTGCGTACGCAGTCCGTATGTGTTACGTGTGCGGTGCAGAAGCAGCACGGACTCGTTGTGTTTCACACATCCTCCGCTTGCAGTGCGTACGCAGTCCGTATGTGTTACGTGTGCGGTGCAGCAGCAGCACGGACTCGTTGTGTTTCACACATCCTCCGTTTGCAGTGCGTACGCAGTCCGTATGCGTTACGTGTGCGGTGCAGAAGCAGCACGGACTCGTTGTGTTTCACACATCCTCCGCTTGCAGTGCGTACGCAGTCCGTATGTGTTACGTGTGCGGTGCAGAAGCAGCACGGACTCGTTGTGTTTCACACATCCTCCGCTTGCAGTGCGTACGCAGTCCGTATGTGTTACGTGTGCGGTGCAGAAGCAGCACGGACTCGTTGTGTGTCACACATCCTCCGTTTGCAGTGCGTACGCAGTCCGTATGCGTTACGTGTGCGGTGCAGAAGCAGCACGGACTCGTTGTGTTTCACACATCCTCCGCTTGCAGTGCGTACGCAGTCCGTATGTGTTACGTGTGCGGTGCAGAAGCAGCACGGACTCGTTGTGTTTCACACATCCTCCGCTTGCAGTGCGTACGCAGTCCGTATGTGTTACGTGTGCGGTGCAGAAGCAGCACGGACTCGTTGTGTTTCACACATCCTCCGCTTGCAGTGCGTACGCAGTCCGTATGTGTTACGTGTGCGGTGCAGAAGCAGCACGGACTCGTTGTGTTTCACACATCCTCCGCTTGCAGTGCGTACGCAGTCCGTATGCGTTACGTGTGCGGTGCAGAAGCAGCACGGACTCGTGTTTCACACATCCTCCGCTTGCAGTGCGTACGCAGTCCGTATGCGTTACGTGTGCGGTGCAGAAGCAGCACGGACTCGTTGTGTTTCACACATCCTCCGCTTGCAGTGCGTACGCAGTCCGTATGCGTTACGTGTGCGGTGCAGCAGCAGCACGGACTCGTTGTGTGTCACACATCCTCCGTTTGCAGTGCGTACGCAGTCCGTATGCGTTACGTGTGCGGTGCAGCAGCAGCACGGACTCGTTGTGTTTCACACATCCTCCGCTTGCAGTGCGTACGCAGTCCGTATGCGTTACGTGTGCGGTGCAGCAGCAGCACGGACTCGTTGTGTGTCACACATCCTCCGTTTGCAGTGCGTACGCAGTCCGTATGCGTTACGTGTGCGGTGCAGCAGCAGCACGGACTCGTTGTGTTTCACACATCCTCCGCTTGCAGTGCGTACGCAGTCCGTATGCGTTACGTGTGCGGTGCAGAAGCAGCACGGACTCGTTGTGTTTCACACGGGACGCTCCTGATCCGCGGCTGTTTACCACAGACACAACATTCATCCATTATTTTGATTTCAAATCCAAACGTTGTTAGCCTATACTGAAAGTGATTTTTCAGCATTGTGATCCTCTTTTATCACAGTACAGTAGGGCTGTCGCGATTCGTCGATTTTAGTCGACTTTTAAAAATCGTCAAATTAATTTTGCTGGCGTCGACTAACCGGCAAAAAGGGGCGCATTTCACAGACAAGAATCCATAAAACACATTATTAGACTATTTTCCAAGGCTGCACGATATATTAAACCTATTTAAAAATCATATTTAAGCGTAATTGTGAATTTACAAATGCTATGATTTAATTAAATAATTATATGCGAGTTCTAAGAGTATATGCACTAGGGCTGCAACAAACGATTATTTTGATAATCGATTAATCTAACGATTATTAGAACGATTAATCGACTAATCGTCGATTATTTCACTGATTAATCAGTAGACTTTGTTTGATTATTCAGCTTTTGCAACTAGTTAAAATATTAAAGTTACACATATTCACACTAACATAAATAAAGGTCACTTCAGCTTTAGAAAAGCATATTATGTAATTACAATTATTATACAATTAATTGGTAACACTTTACAATAAGGTTCATTGGTTAACATGAACTAAGAATGAACAATACTTCTACAGCATTTGTTAATCTTAGTTCTTAATTTCAGCATTTACTAATGCATTATTAAAATCACAAGTTGTGTTTTTTAACATAAATGCACTGTGAACTAACATGAACAAACAATGAACAACTGTATTTTTGTTAACCAACATTAACAAAGATTAATAGTTAAATGTAATAAATGCATTGTTAATTGATGTTAATTAATACATTAATGATAACAAATTATACATTATTGTAAAGGTGTTACCAATTCATTATACAAATAGATGTATTTGGCGCACAAAATGAGATCACAGACAGAGTCACTCTTTCACCATTTAATTAGCTACATGGAAAAGTAACTGAATGAAACATCTTTCACATTCTGCCTAACATCTCCTTTTGTAAGTCATATAGATAAGAAACTAAATAAAGGTATGTGATAAGACGCTTTGGATAAACTATTTTATTCACAACATAATATCTTAAAATACTTTATAGGGTTATGATAACCAAAACAGTCCTGAGCTAGATCAAGGTTTGATCTCTGTAAACCAAACTATCACTTTAATGAAATTATTTTTCCCCACTAATAAAAAGATTTTATCATTAGCTAGCTCCACACTGGAGAGCAGCTTTACAGAAAATCAAGTTGTAATTCTAACTGAAAACGACACTGACTCTGGTTTTTCATGTTTAATACGGTAAAGCTGCTTGAATTATCTATTGCATAAAGTAGTATATAAATAAACATGATGTGACCGGACTTTACTGGAGTAACGTTACTGAGAAGCAGAGCTCATGCAAACATTCACATCGTTGTAATCAGATGCATTTTTTAACTGCTGCTTTCACACTGCTGCCAGTTTTTGTTGTTTATTTCGTTACTGAGAGGAAAGCGCGCAATATATATATTTATATATTCATCAAACGCCGCTCAAGTTCTGATGCATTTTCTCTGAAGCGCTATGTCTGTCTTCTCTTAAACTGCATCCAGGAGAGCTGAATTACAGTCTTGCGCTACAGCGCCGCACTGGTCAAACCGCAGTAGTGCAGGCTCTTACATTAGGTCATATGAGATCAAACGATTACTCGACAACAAAAATATTTGTCAACAATTTTTTATTGTCGACGTTATCGATAATGTCGTCAAATGGTTGCAGCCCTAATATGCGCTTTAATTATTTACATGCGTGTAGGTCACGTACATGCGTCTCACAGAAACGGTTATCATTTACACGTGTGGAGCGTCTCAAACTCAGTCTCTGCATGTTGTTGTGAGTTTGGGTTTATTATAACGTTCATCTGAAAACGCAACGTGAGTCATTTCATCAGATTTGTAAAGTAAATCACACAAACACAGGAGAATACATCGTGGTTTCAAGATAAAAGCTCAAACCCTCACTCTGAGTTTATAGGTTCTGATGTCCACATATTCATTTAATTACAGCGGCTACAGCATTTCTGTCCTAAAGAAATGGCTAAATATTAAAGATTAAGTGGACATTTAAATTAAATGGTTCGTGGTCAATATTAAACAAGGATTAGATCGCGCAGTAATGTGTAATAATCATCAGGCCATTAGCGCCCCCTGCAGGCCTTTGTTGTTATGCGTAATGTACATTAGCTCTATTGTTTATAATACTATGTATTTTAACAATTTTGTTCAATAAAACCATGATTTCTTGCTTTTGATACTTTATTTAAACTAATTATTATTGCACCATTGCTATTGCTAATATATATATATATATATATATATATATATATATATATATATAAAATGTCATTTGAAAAGCTATTGTTCACTTAAATCTATTTTTATTACCACAAAAAAATTATTATAATTATAAGGCCCTATGAAATCGGTTTATTTCCAAATTCAGTTTTTTTTTCCCATTTTCATTTTTCTATACTCTCTTTCTTTTAATAATCAAAAGCATCTCCAATTTTTATTTTTTCAGAAGTACTGCACATTTACATTTTTCACCTAAATAAATTCTGGTAAATTACTATTTTTTGGAATATAATTTTAATTATTAGTAGACTAGAACACGTGGATATTAGGGATGTGCGCTACGACTAGTTTGACTGTCGTTTAAACGGAAGTTTTGTATCCGACTAGTCGACTAGTCTAAAAGCTAGAAACCCAAAGAAAATGGCAAAAGAAAAAAAAAAACTGTGCATGTATAACAGCCTACACTTGAAATACTTAATCTTTGCATCACAAAGTCAAATCCCTCAATGAAATCTGCTAAAAATAGGTCACGATTATGCCATATGCTTGCCTCACGTTATCATCATTTAATTTTAGGTGGTCGTTAAATAAATAAGGAAGAGCTTACACTCAACTTAAACCAGTGCAGATTATTTATTCAGATCAGCAGGAGCAACGCAGAAATGGAAAATAGACTGACAGATTCTTCATTTTCATATAACGTTAACCAACATATTAAAACAAGTCAAAAACAATAGGAAAGTTTAAATCAAGGAATAGCATTAAAACGGCTTTTAAAAATGTACTTCATGTTGGCTATATTGTCTAAAAACAATGCTTGTTTTACTCACTCAGACCATGTGCATTTGTTCAGTGAATTTAACATGTTAACGTTTCTCTCGTGTAATCGACTACTGATTTCAGTGTCGACTAGCAGGAGCGGCACCGTGTAGTCGACTAGACCCGCACATCTCTAGAGGATATGTGGTCATTCTGACACTATAATACTGAACTTTGATTTCAGTGATTTGGACTGAGATGCACACTTGCTTCTTGCACTGTGTTGCACTTTACTTTTGCTTTAAAAAAGGATTTAATAGAAATTTGGATTTCATTTGGTTTGATAAAATATTCTAAAGTAAATTTTTTTTTGTTGTGGGGAATTAATCGTTTAGATTAATCGATCAATTAGTCGATAGATTAATCTAAATAAAAATAGTCGTTAGTGGCAGCCCTACAGTACAGTTACACAATCTTTCATAGACATTCACGTTTAAACTCAATTAATATAAACAACGTATTAAATGCATTTGGTTATAGATTTGTATATTATGTTGCTGAAGCAAGTGGAAACACATTTAAACACAGCATATAGCCTACTTTTCTTGTGTTAGGCTATCACAAATATTTTAAATTAAATCTTTATTACAAACAGTCCCACGGGTCTTAAAGAACTTTGTTTTTCTAGTGAGTTTTCACCTAAGAGGGAATTCATTCTCAAATCAAATTCAGGGAACTGAAGCAGACTCACCCGCTGTGTTGGCGATGGTGATGGGAACCCCCTGCAGCTGGTGCATCTGCAGCCCCGTGTTTCCCAGCGTGTTCAGGTTGATGGTCTGCAGGCCCGAGAGCGTGCCGGGCTGTGCTAGCGTGATCTGGGTGTTAGCAGGGCTCTGCAGCTGAAGCGTCTGCCAGCTGACCTGTCCGTTGGGCCCGACGGTGCGGATCAAGATGGGGCTGCCATTGGCGATGGTCTGGATCTGAACGTTCTGCACTCCGTCCTGAGACAGACTCTGCGTGGCGAACACCTGGCCGCCGGCCGAGACGCTCTGCAGCACCTGCTGCGGCTGAATCATGATCTGAGCTTGACTGGCTTTCTGTCCGTCTACGGGCGTGTTCTGGAAGGACTTCCCGGGCTCTGCGGTGTTGCTCTGGGCTAGCGTTACGACCCCCGGCGCAGTCGTCTGAGTGCTGGTGGCGGTGGTGCAGTACTCCGCTGCTGTGGTGGACGACACGCTGGTCTGGAACAGCTGCTGAGGAGCTCCTGAGGTGTTCGCGTCTCCTACAGAGCCCACCGGGAGGAGCGTGATGTTGGCGTTGAGCGGCATGTTGGTCAGGAACTGCGCCTGATTGGGCAGCACCGCACCACCCAGGCTGATGTTCTGCAGCGGGATGGCCTGCTGGAAGAGTCCAGGGACTGTCAGGATGTTTCCAGAAGCTCTGCTGGTGGGGGCAGCGATGAGCTGCTGATTGCCGCTGGGAGAGGACACTAGCTGAAACTGCCCCGCTGCTGTTGACACCTCCGGAGCGGTCTGAGTGAACTGCAGCTGCTGTCCGTCCACGGTCTGGAACTGCGGGATCACCTGGTACTGGACGCTCGGCATGACCCCAGAGAGCGTGGTGAACACCGGCTGGCTCTGCAGGCTCTGCGAGGAGGCCATCACGTACTGCGGCTGCAGCAGGGCTCCGCCTCGGCTCCGGTCCTCCGCGGCGGAGCTGGAGGTGCTGCTGGACACCGGGACCACGTGCCAGCCGTTAGCGCTGTGGGACAGATGGGGCTGCTGGAGCTCCAGCTGTGCGTCCTGGTTCTGACGCGACTGTTGTTCTGCCGCGTCGTTTTCATCGATCCGACTGCAGGTGGCAGCCAGCAGCGCTAAAGGGGACGGCTGCTGCGAGTCCTGCAGAGAGAAATATGCTTTAGACACATTTCAGAAATCACTGTTGCTGCAATTTTTTTTTTTTTTTTTTTTAATTACACCAGCTAATTTAATGCATTTCAAAAGCAGACAACAACAATAACAATGAGGCCACTTCATATTACACATCTTTAAATATCGTGTGCTAACATTTAAATTAATGATTTATCCGGTGAATATCTCTCTGTCCAGCGATTCCCCACACATAGCGTGTATTCACACCTGTCTTGTTTGGTTCGATTAGATCGAACTCAAGTTTGTTTCCACTCTTGGTGTGGATCTTTTGGGCAGGTGTGAATACAGCAGTTATACAGCAGGACCAAACCACCGCACAGAGACCCAGCTGAAGAAGTGGTTTCAGTCTGCTTCCAAATGAACTCTGGTGCGGTTGAATGGATGAACCATGAGTGGATGACCTTAACACACGTGTGGTTCCATTACAATTTCTGGTTCACTTGCAAAAGGGGCAGTGTGAAAGCGAACCACACCCAACCCCCAACACCCCCCACCCAAAAAGAAACAAATCAACATTGCATTTGTTCCAGACCAAAGCAAGTGGACTGGAGGATTTTCCCTTAGACTCCTGGCTCTAATGACGTCTCTATCATGACTACACTCATGTGACACTGCAGTGTTGTGTTGTCACAGAAGTTAATCTAAGCCTTGCCAGGTTCAACTTTCACTAGGGCTGGGCGATATGAGCAAAAATTCATATCTCGGTATTTTTTGGCTAATGTACGGTATACGGTATATATCTCTGTATTTTGTACTTGAATTAAACAAATAAAGTGAATGTGTGGCATATATTATGTGTAAAAATCACATTACATTCTAACATTGTAACATTGCAATCTAAAAACAAAAATAATGCTTTTAAAGCAGAAATTAAATTTACTTAAAAATGAAAATAATAAAAAAGCACAGACTAATTGAGTAAAAAGGCTATTTTGATTACCCCATTACACTTTACAGTTAGTGCTATCATACAAATACACTTACTTGTAGGTTTAAAATTCTACATACGTCACATTTATTGTCCAACTACAAATATTTCAGCAAAATGTATATTTTAGTCAGAGTTATTGCACTCCTATTTCATTGCTCCGTCTGTTTGGCTCGTTCTAAATGAAGTCTGTGAAGTTTAGCGGAGAATCACAAAGCAAAAGCTCACGCACTTCTGACAGCAAAATGGAAATATTTCCTTGGCTTTCTAACATTTACAGATGGAGAATAAACCTGTGAAATGCAAGTTATGCATTAAGGACAACAGCACGTCTCAGACACATTAATCAGCGTCTGTCAGCGGCACACAGCCTTTCTGTCAGAGCATCTGACGGGCCGAGCGCGAGCCGCTTTAAACCTAAACTATAAACTGCAGGCTTCTATATCTTACGAGTTTTTTTTAAAGCCCTTCATATAAAGCTTGTCACATGTTTAGAACAAATTGTATTATGCACTTTCTCTGCAGCAGTAGGGAGCTGTGTCCTCCATAGAATATTTTCAGATGCGCTCGTATCAAACTATTGTGTATCGATATTAACGGTATTGCTTCATAGTGCATCGCTTATAAAGAATATACCGATATATCGTACAAACTCGATCTACCGCCCAGCCCTAACTTTCACACAATCTTAACTCAGCACTCACACACTGCACTGAAACGAGTTCCTTCTCTCATCAGCTCTTAAAGTAACAGCAGCCTGATACGCCTGCTGCTGTCTGTGTCATTTACATTAATCACACAATTAAAGAAAATCACTCACCTCTCTTAACTGAATAATTAGCTTTAATGAGAATTATTTTATATTTATCTCATGCACTGAAGAATAATCTGCATTTTATTTGACTTGTTATAGACCTTCCTAAAAAACTTAAAGCACTCCTCATTTCATTTACATATATTTAGTCATCTTGTTGCTTGAAATTATTTTCTTTGTTCTAATTTTATTAAAATATTGGGATTTTCTTACATATTAGTTAGGACAGTATTACTTGCAGTTGTATTGAAATAAACAAGAATTGTCACCTAAACATTACTTTTATCAAAATAAAATATCAACCGCAACAATTGTTTTATTTTTAGTTTGTGTTTACCGCGAAATGTAAATTCGTGGGCGTGGTCTACTCACCGCATGAGACTGAGACGCTGCCATGTGAAGACGGACGAGCAAACAGATCACGAGGAAAGGATTCAGGCTTCTAAAGGGTTGTTCATAACGTGAAAGGTACTACGGTAGTATTATATTTTTTAAATGGTAGTATCGTCATTACAGTGTAATGTATGTTGTATATTGTATGTGGGGCAGTCACTAAAATGTTCGAACACTTGTGCCTGCAAATAAACAATACAATAACGTCTTTTTTGTCCTGTTGCCTTTCAGCGGTGCCCTTTAAGGGCACAGAATACTGTGTAGAATTCGCACCTTATATGCCATATATGTTATTATTGTGCATTTTCTAATGCTTCAGTTCAAACATGCATCTGATTCAGTTTGTTTTTAATTTGCAATGGTCTGTTCCTGTGAATACAATGGATTTACATACAACGTTTAACCGCAACAATCTCTTAAAAATAAATAAAAAGAGCAACTCGGACGCATCCCACGTCTTTTGCAGAGTACACGAAGGTTAGTGAAACTTATTAACCTTAAATAATTTACCTTCGTTGTAATGCTGTAATGCTGTTTAACATTACAGTATGTTTAATACATCTGAAAATGAGGTGCTGCACATTATTTGCACATCAAGAGAGAGGGACTGAAAAGATTTTACAAAAATTAGCAGCTTAACTCTCTGGGGTCGGCTGTATCGCCGGCGAGACCAACTCGTTTTTTTTAAGATCAGTGCAAAAGACACTAAAAATACTCTGTTGATTTTGGTCACACAAATAAGTGTTATACATCAATCGAAACTGTTAAGTGTCTACTTTTTTTTTTTGAGTACACTCACAATAGCAACACAACTTTGTGCTTTTGGAGAAATAAGAAAATAAACAGGGTGTACTCTCTGTCTTCTCCGTCTCCGCAAACTGTTTTGAGAAACGCGTCACTAAAATGAACTGTAACTCAGCGAATACTCAACACAGAGACATGGGAGTTATATCTATAGAAAGCCTAAAGTGTCTACTTCGAAATGAAGCAAGTCCTATCGAAAACAAACATTCTGTGATGAAGTAATCCGTATGAAACCAACACGATGTTCAATCTTTCCCGTCTGACTCATTATCTCTAATGAGTTCACGCCCACGCCCTGCTCGCGCCGTTCATATGTAAATAGCCACGTGGTGCGTGAGCGCGTGTAAACGCCCAAAACAAAGAGCGGAGGTCCTCATCGCGGCTACTGTTACTGTTCACGCTGAGTAAAGAAAGGATTTCCCTCGAAAGAAGAACACGATTTCATCCAGAAGAGGAGATCGATCTGATGAGTAAGTTATGTTTCTTTTTTGCATTAGTTACGGTGTTATTGTGTCATAAACTTGAACAGATTTAAACAGTTAGTTGGGTTTTTCCCAAACTACAACATGATGAATGCTACGCGTCTAAGAATGTTTAGACCATGTTTATTATTAATACTCTGTTCACAAATATATTGTAATAGCATGCTAAACAATAATAATTAGTTTCTCAGATATAAAATATCATTTTTTATAGTACAAAGTACATCCTTTTATTGTACAAAGCATGCTTGAGTCTGTGTCATGAGAGTCATGTCATAGGCTACTATAAAATCATACATACTAGACTATATGACTACAAAATCATAGTTGGGTTTTTCCCAAACTATAATTCCTGACTACAATGTTTGAAATCTTGTAAAACATTTTGAATATGAGGGGCAATTCATTGTATTTAAATTTCTTATGGCGCGATGATGTTTTCATGCTCTATATAAAACAATAAAAGTAATATGAGTGTGCACTGTAACATGATGAATGCTACGAGTCTAAGTATGTTTAGTACATGTTTATTATTAATAGCCTACTCTGTTCAGAAATAGATTTTAATAACGTGCTAAACAATAATAATTAGTTTCTCAGATATAAGATTTCTTTCTCTTTTTTATGATAGTACAAAGCATGTGTGAGTCGATGGCTACAAAACCTATATATATATATATATATATATATATATATATATATATATATATATATATATATATACAGATGTTCCTGATATTAACATGCTCACAAATGTTTTTTGTTTGTATTTTATTGAATCAGATACCAGCACCAGATGAATCCTGATGTCTCTTCAAACTGTTTTCCTCTGAGAGCGCTGCACCAACATCAGATGTTCAACTACACTGATATTCTATGTTAAAACAAGCTCCTTTTCTACTGATTATGTTTTTTTCTTCTTGAATCCATGGAAAGAAGTAGAAACACTTAAATAAAACACGTAAATATCAGGTATGATTTACTTGTTTCACTTGTTGAACAGAATCTGTTGCCAGTTCACATCTCTGTGGTTAGATCAGTGTGCACAATAATGTGTCTTTGACCTTCATTATGTATGTTTTGATTATACTGTGTTGTAAATAAAATACAAATAATTAAAAAAAAACCTTTTTTTCAATGTCCTCACATTCTCTCTTACCTGCCTCACAGTCACAGTCACACTGATGGGCCATTAGGGGAGGGCCCTTTGTCTCTCAGGTGAGACTCACTCAATATTCATGGCCATTACCACTCCCTCGCATATAGACCCTCGATCACAAAACATGTCTTGAAAATTTTAAATCAATGTATTGTTTTCTGTGAATGAGTAAGCAGAATGATTTTCACATAATTTTGAAGTAAATATTCTAGCCTACAAGACTGATTACTCAAAAGTCTTATTCAGGACTATTTAGTGTGGGTTTTAAGGCCTTATTTCAGCTACATTTTTTTTCCCAAAACGTACTAACCACGCATAATATTTTTTTTCTAAAAAATGCAAACATGTACATCCATCTTGGTCACATATTATTGTAGCACAGTTTGTGCTGAATACAAAAAAAAAAAATTACATGTTGGTCAATAGTATGTTTTAAGTAGCTGAAATAAGCACAAATATCAGGGCATGTCAAAACATCTCAAGGGCCCCAAAATGACCTCGGACCCCAGAGGGTTAAATAAATTAATAATATTAGCAACAGTGACTGCTTTTGCTCAGCCTGAAGCTATCACGTTTCTGATGAGAGACTCGGTCAATAAATCATTACGAACGACTGCCACCTACTGGAGGTTTTAGTTTCCCATTTAAAAGTAGTCCTATAAAATATTTTTTTCCAACATTTCATATTTCTGTATTTGCCATTTTATATAAATACATTGTAACTGCAGTGTTAATGTCACTTCAAATGCAGCTTCTGTGCCACTTCTGCATCTCTAAAATGTTTTTTTTTTCTTCTTTACACCGGTTTCATTTGATTGGTCAACAATGAATGATTGTTAGGATCAGACAATATTTGGCTGAGATGCAACTATTTGAAAATCTGGAATCTGAGGGTGTAAAAAAAAAAAATCTAAATATTGAGAAAATCGCCTTTAAATTTGCCCAGATGAAGTTCTTAGTAGGGATGAGCGCTACGACTAATTTGACAGTCTTTTAAACGGAAGTTTTGTATCCGACTAGTCGACTAGTCTAAAAGCTAGAAACCCCCAAAAAAATGGCAAAGGAAAAAAACAAAAACAAAACTGTGCGTGCATAACAGCCTAAACTTGAAATACTTCATCTTTGCATCACACGGTCAAATCCCTCAATGAAATCTGCTAAAAATAGGTCACGATTATGCTGTATTGCTTGCCTCACGTTATGATCATTTAATTTTAGGCGGTCGTTAAACAGAAAATAAGGAACAGCATAACTCCACATAAACCAGTGCATAGCTTGTTTATTCAGATCAGCTGGAGCAATGCAGAAATGGAAAATAGACTGAAAGAATTCTTCATTTTCATATAAATGTTAGCCAACATATTAAAACACAAGTCAAAAACAGCAGGAAAGTTTATCAAGGAATAGCATTAAAACGGCTTTTAAAAATGTACTTCATGTTGGCTCTATTGTCTAAAAACAAAACAATGCTTGTTTTACTCACTCAGACCATGTGCGTTTGTTCAGTGAATTTAACATGTTAACGTGGTCTGGAGAAAGACGGACTAGAGGCGATTCTGCTCTCGGCAGGAACTGAAGTTAAAAAAAAAAAAAATCCCGCACCAGCACCGAAGTGGGTCTTAGAGAAATAGACGGCGTGGATGGGATCGCGGACCACAACAGCGGGTTGTAGTGTATGACATGATTGATATTTGCAGGCTATGGCTAGCCTCCAAGCTAACATATACGTGCCTGTATTGAATATGATTACGCATTGCTCCAGTAGAGTTATTGTGAGCCAATTTGACATTTACACAGTTTACACACAACTTTTCCGTTTCCTTCTAATTCAAATAATCCCACACCTTGCTGGATCTTCGCTGGTCATTTCGAGCTCGCGCAACTGACGAGAAGAAAACGCTCGCGAGCTCTGAGATAAAAATGTTTCCGCCCAGATACGCTTTTTAAAATATTTATATATTTAAATATTTTGATATTTATTATTTTTCAAGTTTTATTTTAGATTATTGTTAAAATGTTTTAAATGTAACGTTAAAATTATGGTAATTTTTTTCTCTCGTGTAATCGACTATTGATTTCAGTGTCGACTAGCAGGAGCGGCACCGTGTAGTCGACTAGACCCGCACATCTCTAGTTCTTAGCAATGCATATTACTACTCAAAAAATTTTCAAGTTTTGATATATTTACAGTAGGAAACTTACTAAATATCTTTATGAAACATGATCTTTACTTAAAGCTGCAGTCCGTAACTTTTTTTGTGTTCGAAATTTACAAAATGTATATAGTAAGCGAGTACACCATGAATCAATTTTCCCAACCGTGTTTTTGGCTTATCCTGAATCACTATGGTAATCCTACAATTAGGGATGGGCATTTTTGGAAATTTCTTATTTCGATCATCAATAGGTTTCAAAAAAAAAAAGGGGGGGGGGGGGTGATGAAAATGAATGTTAAAAAAAAAAATGACATGAAAACATGAACACATGATTAGAACACTGTTAGATTATGATTATGATGCAGCAATGTTATTAAAAAAGAAGCATCTAAAAACGAATAGCTGCCTGAGGTGAAGCCATTCTAGGACACTTCCTATGATATTAATCACATAACTTAGATGCATAACAGACGTAACATTACAACTTGTATCTGCACAAAAGGGATGGATATGCCAGCGAACTTTCAGTTACGCCCTACAGAGAGCGAGAGAGAGAGAGAGAGAGAGAGAGAGAGAGAGAGAGAAAAAAAGAGCGAGAGAGAGAGAGCGAGAAAGAGCGAGAGAGAGAGAGCGAGAAAGAGCGAGAGAGAGAGAGAGCGAGAAAGAGCGAGAGAGAGAGAGAGTGAGGGAGCGAGAGAGAGAGAAAGAGCGAGAGAGAGAGAGAGAGAAAGAGAGAGAGAGCGAGAAAGAGCGAGAGAGAGAGAGAGAGAAAGAGCGAGAGAGAGAGAGAGAGAGCGAGAGCTTATTTGTTACACTTTATTTGAGTTTATATTGTTATAAGGTTTTTATTCTATTATTTTGATCTTTTCATTGTTATTATATTTCTCCACATATATTTCAAGCTTTGGCAATATTGTATTTTTTACAGTCATGCCAATAAAGCAATATTGAATTGAATTGAACGAGCGAGCAAGAGAGAGCGAGAGAGAGAGCGACCGCTGTCAACAGAAATGACAAGCTACGCTAAACCGTGTTCATATTTGAAGGCGATTCGTCTTCGATGATGAACGTGATATTGTGCAGCTTGTCAGTGATCTCCGGCTCTGTGTATTAACTGCCGCTCCGTCTGAAAGCAGGTGATGGAGATTTACTGCTAATCACCGGCTTTACTGACGAGATGCGCGTGATCATCGTGTTCGATATATCGCCCGGCCCTATCACCAGTATCAACAAAATTCATCTTGGCACTACAGAAGAGCACAAATTAGCATTTAGGTATATTTACAGACTTAACGAGGCTCAGAGGAGGTATGAATGCATTTAAATTCATAATAACAATGTAATGAGGTTAATATTTTAAATATAAAGTTATTTATATAAGTGATCTTGAACCCAGTTAGTCAGAATGTGTCGCTGGGTCGTTGACAAATAGCCAGTAAAAAATAAAGCACATATTTATGTAGTGTAGAGTCTGATCTTTGAGAAAAACATAAAGGGTCACTAACTTCGTCAATTCTTTCATTGTTTTTTTTAAACATTTTTACTCAACCGTACCATAAAGGTGTCCTACGGTGTGACATGACAAAAATTAATTAAAAAAATAATTTAAAAAATCTTAACATACAAACAGCATGAGAGAGATTTCTCTTTATTGTGAGACACTTATTTTCATATAGTGTTATTTATTTAATATGAAATTATAATTAACATAATTTTTTCCCCATGACTTGTTTCAAGACAAACTTTGCTGTCATCCGTTCAAAACTGCTGAAAATTATACCATTTTAAGTGGAGTGATATTTGTATCTCCCCTATTGCAAAAAATGTTTTTTTAAAGATATTTAAAGCTAAAAACAAATCCGTGGTTCTTTTAAGTGTGTCACACCACATCACACCAGAGGACAGAAATGGTAGTTAAAGTATTTCTATTTAACTTTGAATGTCAAAGGAGAAAGATTTAATTTTGATATAAACAACATCTACATGTTTTTTAAATAAAACAAAAAATAATTTTTCACCAAAATTCAGTCTCTCAGTCAATCAGAGCGTTACTGAAACTCTTCTAGACCCCTGCTGCACAGCTAAATATGATTGGTACTCAAACTATATTCATTGACATGTGAATTAATTCTTTAAAACTTTATAGCTACTCTTTTGAAGTCATCAGTTTAATTCCGTTTTCTATCTTCACTGTTCTCTTAGGATCTCCTCCCTTCTGCGTGGACCCCTGTTCATTTTCTGTCTATATTTCTGTCTAGTGTTCTCATTATAACATACATATGACAGTCCCAATCATAGTTATTAATATCACCGGTAAACTGAAGACCCCTATTAAAGGGATAGTTCACCCAAAAATTTAAACTTTGTCATTAATTACTCGCCCTCGTGTCGTTCCAAACCCGTAAGACCTTCGTTCATCTTCTGAACACACATTAATATATTTGTGATGAAATCGGAGCGCTCTCTGACCCTCAGACAGCAAGGATCCTCACACGATCAACACTCAGAAACACAGCAAGGACATCCTTACAATAATCCATGTGACATCAGTGATGCTATGAGAATACTTTTTGTGCGCAAATAAAAAAATGATAATTCTTCTCCCTGAGTTACTGGAGAGTACCCCGGACCGAACCAGCGCTGTTTGTGTTCCCCTTGCGCTCGGATTTCATCACAAATATATTAATGTGTGTTCAGAAGATGAACGAAGGTCTTACGGGTTTGGAACGACATGAGGGCGAGTAATTAATGACAGAATTTACATTTTTGGGTTAACTCTTTAAATGGCAGTGTGCAATTTATTGCGATAATTATATAGCCTATATGCACATGTGCACAGATGTGTGTGTGTGTGTGTGTGTGTACTTGCATATAAAAACATAATACACACACATTATTCATCTGAAAGCTGAATAAATCAGCTTTCCATTGATGTATGGTCTGTTAGGATTTGGTTGAGATACAACTATTAGAAAATCTGGAATCTGAGGAAGCAAAAAAGGAAAAAAAGAGAAATAAATAAAAAGAAAATTGCCCAGTTTCCACTTCAGAAATTATAATTAGCCTATAAGGTCACCTACTTTAAAACAAAACCAATAAAGAAAACTAAAAATGAACCAATCCCGCTTCTGTTTCTCATATGGACAGAGCCTGCGGAGCATGTGCTGATAACGACACAAACTCAGATTCGGCCGAAAGATCACCAAAGAACGGTCCAGCTGACCTCACTAAAGAGCATCTGTGTCAAAGATGAATAATAAACCCATCTTCAGGCTTCTGCTCTGACCGTCACTGACCTGAAAGAGAAACCTGACCGTTATAAGACGACGTCTCGCTCGTAGCACACTAACAGCACAACCTCAGGCGAGCAGCTACAAACACACACTTCAACAGTGTTTCAGACCGACATCGGTCTGGAGAATCTGCTCTGGTCTCCAATCACTGCAGAAGCGTGGGCTGTGTGTTATTTCCAGAAAGAGTTTAAAAAGCAGACACTCCTTCCTGATCCACCCAGTTCCCTCCCATCATCCACCAGAGCAGGAAGAGACGGGCTGTCACACACACACACACACACACTACAGCTGGACTCAACACACACACACACACACACACACACACACACACACACTCTTACCTGAGCTGTGCTGGAGTTTCTCTTCTGAATGAAGCTCGTGTCGTTGTCCAGCAGTGCGGCCATTTCATTCTGCTGTGGATCTGACACACAGGCAACAGAAACTCAATAAACTCACCACAGATCGGTGTTTATCTCTCGGTGTTCACCGAGCAGCAGATCAAACCGGTTTAAAGTTAGCAGAGCAGCATTAGCTGAGTCCGGACACGCGTTCAGTGGCCATGTTCCTTCACTAAAACACTTTCATATTCATGATTCGCTTCTTCATAATAATCATCATCTTCATCATAATCGCTAAAGTCTGTTCTCTGGCTCTCGTTCAGCGCTGTTTATCGTTTCTCGTGTTATATAAGTTAACTCGATGTAGGTCGCTGTAAAGATCAACTCAACTTCCACAACTTAGCAAACAAGCTCCAGATCACGGTCACTTACTCCACAAACAAAAACAACAAACTCAGATGAACCTTGTTAGCGATTATGAGACGATTATTGCGGTTTATGATCACTTAAGCGGCACACGAACAACATAATTTGGTGTTTTGGGCGAATTGATGTCGGTGTTTGACAATATAAAAATGGCACTAAAGTCATCAAGTACAGTTGTCGTTAATACTGATTAAGGTAATGAACACACTCAGATATTATAAAGTGAACTCACCGCTCATAATGTGTGAAGGCGCGAGTTTTTCACGCTTCTTTAAGTCTGACATGAACTCTTAAACAACTCAACCAAACTTGATGAACAGAAAGGACGGAGTCACAGCGGCGGGGGCTGTGGACCAATCAGAAAACGAATCGCTTTCTCCTCGGCCAATAGGATTCTTTGTTTTAACCCTTGTCATTTAGACCTTCAGAGACACTTCTTCACAAGAATCACAAGAATCACAAACTGAACACACTGTTTATGTGTTAGTTTGTTTTTATTTGTGAATCAAAATATGTAAGCTTTTTAAGACAAAAGATGCAGAGAACAACTGGAATGTCTGCTGGGGTGATATTTTTGTTAATTTAACAAAAAAAAAAAAACAAAAAAAAAAAGGAAGAAGAAAGAAAACAGTAAACTGGTTATCTTTATCTTACAGATCAGACACGTGGGAGAGCAATAACTTATTATTGTTAATATAACTTTGTTGTTGTTGTTATTATTATTAGATCAGGTCAGTGCTGTTTTATATTAGATGGAAAGCCTGTCTGCAGTGATGCTGATTGATAATATGCTTTAAATCTCCAAAAAGCTTAGTAAATGGTTAGTAACTGGTTACATGTAATCTAAATTATGTAATCAGATTCCAAAAAGTACTTTCAATTTGATCATATTACATTTGAAAATACTCATAATCAGTCTACAGTTACATTTTATTAACCACATGATTATAAATTATTCACACAATAGCAAAACAGTATTTATAATCCATTGATTCTCACTAATTAGTAGTAGTAGTACTTTATTTATCCCCTTGAGGAAATTTTGTTTCAGTGGAATTCAACATAAACCATAAAAAGACATTAACATATAAACGAAGACACAAATTATAAGTAAAAAAACAAAAACAAAAAAATGCTATCTAATTTAAGCCTTTCACTGCTTGTAGTAAAAAGCACTTCTGTTTTTAATAAACATTGGCATCCTAATCTTCGACCTGAAGGCGAAAGCTCAAACTCATCACACAACGGATGCATGTATGTTATCAGATGTACGTTTCAAAGCTTCACTAAAGCATCTGGTCTGATAAACGTGTTCCAGAACTATCGTAGCTGCACCAAGCAGTTTACTCACAGCGTTTAGAGTTCTCCTCAACTAATGTTTTTATTCCTCTTGAGCTTTGCCAAACCAGCAAGTCATACAAAACGCCAAAACACTTTCAATAAAAGAATTATAAAACACTTTTAACAACGGAAGGCTTACGTTAAATGACACCATCTTTGTAAGAAAATAGAGCCTTTGCTGACCCTTTCTGACCACAGCTGCAGTCGTATCCTCCTCAGTTTAGGACTCGGACAAAGACATCTGTACTCCTCAGCGCTCTGGATCTGGTCACACTCGCTGAGGCTTCTTTTCTAAAATCAATACACATTTCTTTAGTTTTTAAAACATTTAGCTTAAGATTTGATATGTCTCACCAATTGATAAATTCATCAAAATAGGGTCCATGACTGTCCTCATCCCCTTACAGCAGAATAACTAATGCAGTGTCATCTGCACATTTAATAAACATTTCCCTGAACAAGAACTCCTACAATTATTTGTGTACAAAATGAACAGTAAAAGTGAAAGAACACAGCCTTGTGGAGAACTAACATTCATCATTTGTTTATCACACACACACACACACACACACACACACACACACACACACACACACATGTTTGTATTTCTATACTTGTGGGGACTCTCCATAGGCGTAATGGGGCGACCAGATGTCCCCACAAGGATAGTAAAACTTGACATTTTTGACTTGTGAGGACATTTGGCCGGTCCTCACAAGGGAAATAAATTATTAAAAATTCTGAATGAAGTTTATCTCAAAATGTAAAAATGCAAAAAGGTTTCTGTAAGGGGTAGGTTTAGGGGTAGGGTTGGTGTAGGACAATAGAAAATATTGTTAGGTCAGTATGAAAACAATAGAAGTCTATGAAAGTCCTCACAAGTATAGTAAAACCAACATGTGTGTTTTTATACTGTACTTACTGTATGTGCTATTGTCCTACACCAACCCTACACCTAAACCTACCCCTTACAGGACACTTTTTGCATTTTTACATTTTGAGATAAACTTCATTCAGTATTTTTAATAATTTATTTGCCTTGTGAGGACCGGCCAAATGTCCTCACAAAGTCAAAAATGTCAGGTTTTACTATCCTTGTGGGGACATCTGGTCCTCACTCTGTGGGTCTTACAAGAACACACACACACACACACACACACACACACACACACACACACACACACACACACACACACACACACACACTCACTCACTCACACACACACACTCACTCACACACACACACACACACACACACACACACACACACACACACACACTCACTCACTCACTCACTCACTCACTCACACACACACACACACACACACACACACACACACACACACACACACACACACACACACACACACACACTCACTCACTCACACACACACACACACACACACACACACACACACATGTTGGTTTTACTATACTTGTGAGGACTTTCATAGACTTCTATTGTTTTCATACTGACCTAACAATATTTTCTATTGTCCTACACCAACCCTACCCCTAAACCTACCCCTTACAGAAACCTTTTTGCATTTTTACATTTTGAGATGAACTTCATTCAGAATTTTTAATAATTTATTTCCCTTGTGAGGACCGGCCAAATGTCCTCACAAGTCAAAAATGTCAAGTTTTACTATCCTTGTGGGGACATCTGGTCCTCACAAGTAGCAAAACACGCCCACACACAGACACACACACACACACACACGTTCATTTTTGTGAAAAGTGGGGACTCTCCATAGGTGTAATGGTGTTTATACTGTACTTACTGTATGTGCTGTTGTCCTACACCAACCCTACACCTAAACCTACCCCTTACAGGAGACTTTCTGCTATTTCAGATTTTCAACACACTCCATTCTGTGTGATTTATAAGCGTTTTGAAAAGTGGAGACATGGAGTAACGTCCTGAAAAGTCACCTTCACCTTGTAATACCTGTCATACCCTTGTCATTATACACATCTATGTCCTGACTTTTCACAAAAACGCGCACACACACACACACACACACACACACACACACACACACACACACACACACACACACACACACACACACACACACACACTATAATACTGTAGTACTCCTGCTGTTCTTGGCAGATTGATATTCATTTACAATTTCATGGCTGTACTGTAAATATAATGGCCAATACAGTAACAACAATGGTGTAAATTTATTTTTGTGACTCTACTGCTAAAATACCATCGCTAAATTATAGTTACTATAGTAAAACCATGGTCAGAAAACATTTTTGAACTGTGGAATACAAAAATGAGAATAATGGTTATGCCCATTCATAATTCAGCTTGTAATCAACAGATGACGTGTTAATGATGACAAACAATACACAGAACCGTAAATTACAGCCATGTTCATTCATAATTTGGCTACGATAAACTAAGTTTACTAATGTGATTTCAGCATTAACGGTAACAAAACGTAAACTGATGGCACATAAAGCATCTTACCTTTGACAGATGCGCTGAGAATGTATTGACTTGGTCGGTGTCGTGTCATAGCTGTGTGGGCGGAGTCAGCGTGGTGGAAAATGAAAGTTTCCCCCTCATTGGAAAAGCATGGTGTTGACCCAGAATGGTGTACATAAAATCATTTCTGCTGCTCGACAGAGCACGATACGTCGAAAAACTAATCCGTATTGTGTCGGACTGACCGTACGGTATCTGTGACTGGACAAACGACCCAACGAAATGGCCAGAGGTGTTGTTTCCCGATTCTTTTTGTTACCTGGCTGAGTCTCCAGGCAAGAGACCGCTTACTACAAGCCTATACGCGACGGCTTGTGAAAGTAAACATTAGTCGTTTTGTTTTGCTTAATCTTAATACAGTGATAAAGACTAGAGTAAAAGCCTGTCATACTTTTTTATTGATATATTAAAAATAATTTTAACATTGACAAAACATAGGTAACATTAAAGGTCTACTGAAGTGCCTTGAAATGCACAGCATTATGTGGTGTGTGCTAAACGTATAACCTAATCATTTTCACAAATACACGCCGTAAAATAAAAAGATATAAAATAACATGAAAATATCCCTTACGAAAATTAACCGTGGTTACAACCAAAAAAACATGGTTATTATAGGTAAACCATGGTAAAAACAAATTAAACATTTTTTACATTAACCATAGTTTAACCATGGTATTTGTAGTAAAACTGTGGTTATAAGCTACAACTGGTAATAAAAACACCGAGGGTTGCGGTGCAGGGGGATGGGACTAATTGACGGGTCATTGAAGTTGATGAATATGACATAAATATGAATATTAAGCTTGATATGTTTCATACGTTGTATATCCATAATAACTGCTGTGGGAGTCTGAAGTTGTGTGCTACCCGCTCAGATTGTGCTACCTCCGTCAGTTTATTCGGCAGTATATAAGTCTTCAGATCGGGTTTTTATTTTTATTTTTTACTTATTAGAGGTGCAGAACGCCACACAGCAACTTTTTAGCATTGCACCAAGCAAAAATCAATCGAAATCATAACAAAAAGTAAAGATCAAATGTCTAACAAGGTCTCCGTACATTCATTCGAACGGTTTGTTTTCCCCCACGGCATAAACGGATATGACGTTTTTGTGGGCGTTCCCAGCAATGCCGACCAAGTCAATAGAGTGGGGGAACTATGACGTCACTTTGTAGGCGGATCGGCGGTTAGCATAAAACTGGTTCCCTCGACAAAAAGCCAATAGGATTTTCCCACAGGCTTTTGGATTATCGCAAAAAAAAATAAGCTCTGTGTTCAATCATAGTTCATGAAACTTACACGTTTTGTCCATCAAGACAATCTTGGGTAGATAATATAACTTTGACAAATTTTGAAGCCGAAATAAAAGTGCCAGAACTAAAAAGCTAAACTTAGGCTATAAACGAACTACAGCACCGCGGTTGCGCGCCTTCAGCGTCACCACCAGCGCGCTCCCGACAACTGTTTCAAACTTATTTATAACATGTTCAGTGAAGGATTTACTCTGTATGTGAATTTTAATCCACGCTACAGGAACCGTTTCATGAATAAATAAAAAAAAACTAGAGACAAACTAAAACTGAAATGAGACATTATTAATAAATAGTATAGTGAATAAATGAAATAATCATAACTAAAGGACATTTAAAGCACGTATTTCTGTACATTTCGAAATAAGGTGCATTAAAAGTCAACAAATCCTTGATTAATATGAATATTTTAATTAAAAACGTATCCCCGCGTATTTAAATAACAGCAGAGTGAGCGAGTTTTTGGATATGGTAAGATTAAACTTATTTAGTGAACAAAGTACCACATTTCAGCTATCATTTTATTAGGGTGGGTACACAAAATGTTATTTTATCCGTGCTTCAGGGAAATCCTCAATCTATGTTTTCTAACCGCTTCATGTGGCCGCAAACATTTAATTTTTACGTGCCTTTAAGCAATATGCATCATTAAAGTTTAACTTTCACCACGTTAAGCCGGCAAATGTGGTGTTTCGTAATATGCGTTTACCTTATGGTGCAGAGAGTCTCCGTGTCAGTAAAGCGATAAAACAAGCATCCTCCCTCTGAAAACATGTGTTGCATTTCGGGGCAAAGCAAATAAAACAACATCGAACAACAATATAAAATGCTGTAAACTATTCATTGGTTATCCTAAAATTAATTGAATTACAAATTGTACTACAACTGGAAAATACTGTATATTGATAAACTGTTCGGCGTGATTACGTTTAATGTCTCCGACAGCGCCTGTAGTCCCATTTAGCAGCTTGTTAGCAACCGTCTTTTTTAAGAAACATAACAGATTAAAAAAATCACGAGTGGGGTGTGACTGGTGTGTTTTATGTTGTAGAATAAAACGTGAAAGTATCTTGAGCCTGTGTGAACCACGGACCTTATTTTAGGGATTTAACCAAAATCCCATTCAAAAAACCCATTGACTCTGGGACATTGGAACCGGAAGTGCTAAAATGCTAACTCGCTTCCGGGTTTTCGCCTACAAAGTGACATCATAGTTCCCCCACTCTATACCGCCGCTGTTTTCTTCTTCTGCGAATTCAAACTTCCCACAGTGCCGAAACACGGAAGAGTGCCACGAGAGCGCTAGTGGCCGAAAGTATATTGCATCCGTAGTGGTTTAGCACTACCGTTGAGAATGAAAGGGAAACGGTTTAGGGCCGCCAAGCACAACACATATGTTTGTGATAAATAAATAAGATCTGTCAATAAAATAAAATAAAATCGATGTAAAATTAAAATCGTTTTCTGTACATCATGTATTTTTTATCTGCAATCATTATTATAACACCATGTTGGCAGAGGCCATGTACAGTACACTAGTTCCGCCTACCGATGTCTGGTTGGTGTAGACAACATTACAAAAATACAACAAAATCAACTGCCGTAGGGCATGAAGCAATAGATAGCAGCCTTTGATACGATCGACCGAGTTCAAATCTGCTTTATTCTCCTCTCTTTTCCCATCACATATCAGATGGGAAAGACATTTATTTTCTATTAAAATGAAGGAAATATTTTAAAATGGAAATAAAGTGTCTCGCAGGTATTTAAATTTAGAAAGGGAAATTCCTACTAATACCTATTCAGTTAGGTCAAGCTGCAAGATTATTGTCCATGCCTTTTCATCACATGTATTCGGTAAACCCTGACAGTAGTACACTACAGTAAACACAAAATAGACAGTAAACACTAATATAGAGTGTGCAGTACCACAAACAGTAAGCAAATGGTCCTAGATGTTTTAAGGGCATAAACTAATTTAACACTTAAATGTATTTCTTTCCGCAAAATACAGGGATATGCTCTATGTGCTCTTTAACAACCTGACATAAAAAAATAATACTAAAAATAAAGAAATAACTCAATTCAAAATGCTTTTGTAACTGACATTTTATTGCACCTTGAGAAAATATAACAAAACAGAAAACCGCTTTTGTATTCTTATTCACATGTCATTGTCAAGGGCACTTGACATCAGTGTCATAATGTCATAACAATGTCATAAAATATGAAATTATACAAAATAATAAAATACACAAGTACTAAGACTAAACTTATTAAATTATGATAGCCAGAGTGTTGCTGGAAACAAGTCAGCAAGCTGTTTATAACTATATGTCAAGCTTTTAAAATAAAACAATGGAAATAAATAACATTTCCAGCGAAACCATGCTTCAGGACACAAAGGTGTACATTAAAAAATAAATAAATAAATAACTAGACAGTTCTGTAGCCCAATTAACGTTTAAAGTCTTCCAACAAACTGTTCATGATTTAAACTGCAAGATGACTAGCTAACAATTTAAAACTTATGTAATTAGCCATTTCCACCTGTTTGCCATTAATATTTAAAATATCATTGGATGACAGGTCACTTAAATAAAAAAATACACTTACTCGACATCAGGGTCCAGGGTTGATGAATTCTGTTATTTTGCCATCCACACAGCAGAATATGTTGCTTAAAGCTAGCCTATGTAGTGAACAACAGTCAAACTGGCATTCCAAGGACCAGTTAATGGCAGGGCCCCTCTCTAACTGCCGGCGTGGAGGGAGATGTGCCCCACTGTGATTGGATCGTGGTGGAGGAACATAAAAAGATGTTCAGAACCATCAGATAAGATGCCAAGACAACTGCCAGACACCTCCAACAGGACAGGAAGGGAGACCTTCTGCATCCACGACCACCTAAGAGATGACTTCTCATTGGACTACGGGTTGACCCACACCATCACACTCAATCCTAAGGTTTAGGAAATGACTACCATAAAAATTCCTCCAGATCTCTGGATGCAACAGCAGTGGCTGAAACAAAGAAAGGCCACACAGATCTATCCAAATCCATTCATACCCATGTTTGGAGACCTTAAATGGATGCAAACTTCAAGGAATTCACTTCATCCTCAGATGAAGTACAGTTTATGTTGATGACCATTGACTGTTAACACAACAGTTCACGGAAGCAGGCCTATTAACCTTTTCAGTGGTGAGTTTAAAATATTCCAGCGGTCCCCCCAGAGTGAGTTTTTTTTAGTCGACCGTTATTTGATAGTTCAACAGTTTCCTATCATGTTTGGACTCTTTTTGCTCCTCATGATGCTGACAATAGTTTGAAAGAGGTTTGGTAAAGAAATATTGCATGGGTGAAATGTTAAGGACACTGTTTAACTTTGTACTCCACTGTATGCAAATGAGTTCCACACTAGGGTGGGCAACATCATGGCCACCTTGGACACAAGCGGCCAATCACATTCCTGGAACGGAGAGGCACCAGATTCCAATCTCCTCCTCATCAAAAAGATATAAAGGTACCTTCCCAAAAGACACTCCTTGTTCTGAGTCTGAGTCCTGTTACCGGGAAGACAGCAACAGGAACACTCCCCGTTTCTGAGTCTTTCATCTAGAGAGACACTAACAGAAACACCAAAGTTTTAAGTCTCTGATACATCCAGAGAGACAGTAGCAGATACGACGTTCTGAGTCTCTGGCCTGACGAGGAAAGAGATTTCAAGACAGCTAAGGTTTAACTCAGCCCTTGAGCAAACCTTCCTTATCGGATTTGGCTACCCTTCAGTTGCAAAGGACCCAGCAGTGACGGACCCCGTCTGACTCTTGCCGCTCCGAAAGCAGCACAACCCAGTCCGCACAGGACCTCCTCAGTGGCAAACACTGCCTGAAACCCACGGCTCCTCAACGACGCAGCCAGGCTGCAAAGGACCCCGTGAAGACCCATCTGACCCAGCTGCCCGGTCCATGCTCTAAGGACCCTTTGTGGCACAACAGAAGTTCAGCATCCTCCAGGTCAGCATTAACGGCTACCGGAACGCAACTCTGTGCCCTCCCCACTGCACGCAGTCTGCATCACCAGTGGAAGACGTCTCTACCGCCGGACTGATCACCCGCCTGTGGAACGTAATTATAAACTTACCAAACCTCTTTCCTAAAGACCTTGGCTTAGTTTATACCTGCAGCCTATGTTTCTCTAACCTGTTTAGATAACATTTACTTTTGGTCAGCATTACGAACAATAGCTTCGGTTCCCGGTAGTGGTTCCCATAAGCAACACTTCCATAGAAATCTATTCCATTGCTACATTCAGCTCAACAGCATTGCATTCAGCCATTCTGTGTTCATTCCATTTATTTGTTTCTGCGATTCATATTTAGTATCTTCCTTCATATTTATTTGTCTATTATTCTCTATTAGCAGTGCATATTCACTTATTGGTATCATCACTAGTTGTTGTATTTACTCTTGCATATCTATTGTTAATAAATTTCATTTATCTTATTACAATTGTGTCTTCTTTGTGTTGATGATCCAAGGCTCTACTAGCTAGCTAAACCACCAATCTTTCAGATAAATCAGTTGACCAGCTCCCTCCAATGTGTGCGATTCAAATTATTGAACAGCTTGTGGGAAACACGCCCACATTGCCAAATTACCAGTCTTTGACTCGTGCACTAAACTAACTGAGGTGGGGATTGGTCATCTGATATACTCATAACCGCACCTTGAGTGATGTGTGACCCAAAATCACAACGTCTTAGGTGACGTGAGTCCTACACACTACACCTACGTGAGAGAAACTTTTACTTACAGATTTTGCAAACAAACTGACGCCTGAATTCAAGCGAAGTAGCGAACCTCACCCCGTGCAGTATGGAAAACACACACCGGTCAACTTGTCACGTCATACAATAAAAAATATAAACGTGGCCATTTCTATATTTGTAGGCGTGGGGTTTTTTTTAAATTATGCAACGAAAAGGACGGCCTAACCTCAATGTGACGAGAGCAAATCAGGTCCTGCAGAGACCTTTTGTGCATTACCTGTGTGTGGAGCCAATAACTCTGTTTACATCCGGTCACGCTTTCCCATCAGAGCAACTACCTTAATTTTTGTGTCAGCTTGGGATTAAATGCTGCGTTTTCATCTCCACTGGCAGGTAATATCTTGATTAACTTAATAATGATGAATTTAAGCCTTGATTCATGTAGCGTTTTTCTCATAGCAATGTTCAAAACAAAGATGGTGACGGCCTTCATTTACATCAAAGAAAGGACAACAACAATCCACAACACCTAGAGGTATGCAAGTACCCTCGAAAAATTTTGTATTTTTTATTTTTAACTCGTCTCCAAAATCAGAACAAGGTGGCACATTGTCTAAATTGATCTGTAGCAACCGCCAATTTTTGCTACCCTCTCATTGTGTAAACCTGTTTCCTTTAAAAAAATAAAGAAACACATTTCTCAAGGACACGTGGAGTAATGGGTGAAAATGGGCCAATAAACGGAAAGAAGGACACATGGAAAATGGTATGCATGTTTAACTTCGCTTTTACTTCAAATTTAAACTCTTACAGTTGAGCAATTGAGATGTATAACCATTTTCTCTCTCTCTCTTTTATTTCATTTCTTTTTCTTTAAGGAACCAAGATGCAGAATGAATTGGAGTTGTACTCATTGGTCTGTCAAAACCCTTGCGTGCGGAAGACTTGCAATGCAGTGATGATAATAATTGGATTTAGTCATGTTGTGTTTTATACAGATTTATTGGATAATGATAGTGTCTATTACGGATTATACAAGCATTGTGAGGAGTTTTATGTTCTTAATGTTTTGAGTTGTCTAACAGGGTATTATGGGCTTTTTTTTCTTTACTTATTTTTTATTTTTTTAATGGAATAATTTTAACTATTTTAATTATTTCATATTTTACTAAGTGTTAGAACATAGTGATCCTTTTAAGCAGTGTACAAATGTTGGTATTGCTGTTTTTAGTTTTTAAGATTTAAACTTTATTGCATTACATGAAAATAGAGGGGAACTAATTAATATTGATTGTCTGTAATAAATTCATATTTGTGAGTGTGACATATTTACGTGATACACTATAACTCACAGCCTTAAAACATCACAGATTTAAAAAAAATAAAAATAATAAAGATGTGCCTGAAGCCGAATACCTTATTCGGAAAGGCACGGATAATGGCTTCAAAATGAATAACGGATTTATCCGAATAACAGAAAAAATACACAATCACATGTTTGTTGGAACAGCACATTAATGAGGTCTGCGGTTGTTAAGATTTGTGCAATAATAAATGCTTTGATAGAGTTTGACACAGTTTCGTACAGATAATATCATGGTGATCATTGTGTTTGTCTAGCAAATGTGGTCTCCTCAGCAATAAACTATCCGCAAGCTCCTTTTTTGATTGCTGCCTGTCAGTGCCGGCGAAGCAGTGTTGCCAGATATTGCTACAAAAAAAACAAACACAACCAATCTCCTGAAAAATGCATCAAAATAAGTTTGGATCTTGTATTTTGAAAATAGGAAACAGAATCTCTAACCTCCACCTTCATCCTCTCACTTTATTAATGCCCTAATTACTTTATTAATGCTGTTACATTAAGTATTGAAACAAGTCCAGCGACGCTTAAAATAACTAGATCTGGCAACATGGCGGAGCGGAGGCTGCACTTGCACCGAGCTCCTTCACTCCTGCGTTTCGCAGCTGCTGCGAGTCATTTATTCAGCGACATGATTTTAAATAATTTTTCATAAGGTTTTCAAATTTTATTTTTGAACATGAAACATTTACGGAGGTCTGGACCTCATAGCTGGCTATGGGCCTGGATGTGTAAAGTGAATGAGTGTAAAAAGGCATTACATTTGCATTTCGTGAATGGCATTACATTTAATTATACAAGACAAAGAAAAGCGATGTTTGATCAAGGCTTTTGGAGGGTACAAATTATTTGTTGTGCTCTGTTGATAAAAAAAAAACCTCGTAAATGATCACACACTCCCACAACACATGATCTAAGTTACTTACAGTGGGGATTTCTTTAAGACTGCAAGGGAAGCTCGGCTTCCCCTATAATGTCAAAAAATTAATGGTCAAATATGTACTATTGTGTTAACATTTTATTTGCTAAAAATGGGTTAGAACACGTTCATCTCGAAGACGAGTTTGTTCAGAATCATCTACATATAGCAGGTGATTCAAGTTCCTTCTCATACATTCCTGTAGCGTCAGTGTATTTCTCTGTTGAAGCCGAGCGTCCATTGGCTTCAATGGGGCTGCTTCGAACAGTTTTTTCAGTGCCTCGAAACTAGACAGTCATTGGATGAATGCTGCGATTATGTCCCACCCACGGACGTTCAGCGTCTCTGGGGGTGAATGGAGGAGTGGGCTGGCCTGGACTCCGGGCTTCTGCGTGATGATTGGAGGGTCTGTCGAAAGACTGCATCTCAGTTTGATTGACAGCGATTTTGTCCTATAAAAAGTCACTGACGCTGAAGCTATTCGAGCTCAGTCCCATCGCGGCTTTGCACTTGGTTCTTATCAATCATTATATATATATTTTTTTTTATTCATTTATAATGTTATGTTTTAATATACATGCTGCTAACTCGGAAATTTCAAGATATGCGAGCAAAAAATGCTCCTGACACTTGGGCAATACGACACGAGCAAGAGTGCTGTTTTTGTTTCGTTTGTCTTCGAATTCAAACCCGCGTTGTCTTGGGCGAATCACTGATTCACTGAGCCATTCATAAAAACAGCCATTTGATTCACTCCTGAAGGATTCAGCTGCTTTGAAAGAATCATTTGAATGACTCAGTGATTCAATCACGAACTTCTGCCACCTGCTGGCCGTTTTTTTTAAGTTTCCTGTCTAAAAATAGGCATATTACATTATATTCCAACATATTTCTATATTCACAATTTAGTATTTAAAACATTAATCTCATAAAATTATTTATGAAATTATAAATACAGTCTAAATGAATAAATGCCACATCTAAATGTCACTTCATGCAGCTTCTGTGCAGTGCTAAGATGAGCTTTGTTTAGATCATTTCATGGATAACAATAGCTAGTCATTCATTCACATTAATTAAGTATTCAGAGAATAATATTGTCTGTTTTCACTTACATCTATTTATTTTTTTAAATTTTGATTCATTTTGTAGAATTGAATTATAAATTACGCTGGTATAGTATCGTAAGACATTTTTATGGTATCGTGACAACCCTATTATACACCACATTCCTTGTTTCAGTTCAACCTAATTCCCACATTTCCTCCGTCCAGATTAATATCTTTTTTTTAGATTGTTTGTTCATTCATACAGTAGGCTAGCGTCACTGGAAAAGACGCCTAGTTGGTACGACAGGGTCACAGAGCATTTTCTTGAAAAGGAATGTAGGGCAGAATTTACGTATAAATAAATGGACAATTTTTATGATGTAGGCGGAAAATGAGCTTCCCCTCTTTGAAAGACCAGCAGCCACCACTGGTTACTTAAAGTTCAAGCAAGCTTTGTCATTCTGCTATGATAGGTTATTTTTCTGTTTTGATAAAGTTTTAAATAGAAGATATTTATAGTTCTAATTTGAATAAAAAATAATACTTTCTTTAGTTATACGAGGCATATTTGTTAAATGAATACTACGAATCAACAGATTTGCATTTAAAATGGTATTTTCATGTAATTTGACGAACTTCTGGTTTAAGCCACGCCCACTTCCAGATCTATCCGAATACAGATACAGATACAAATCATTTTGAGATTGTCACATATACAGATACAGATACAAATAATGGCTCCGCTGCACACCCCTAATAAATAAACAAAAATTGTCATAGCTTAATGTAAAATTACAGCTGTAAGCCATAATCATGATACCATATGTATGTTATATTTCAAATCATTGCAACTCATTTTTACAAGTGAAACATTTAAACTTAGGGTGGAATTTTTAAAATAAAGTGCTGTACATGTAATTCAAAATTATGGTCCATTTCAGTTCATTTCTTAAAATATTGGCTGACACAAGTTATTTCAATTTACAGTCGAAATCTTTTAAACAATGATTTAAACTTTATTTCAGTTTACAGTCAAAACATGCTTTCTTAAGTAATGGGTTTACATGTTATGTATATGTATAGTCAAAATTGGTTTAATTAAGTAACTGTTTAACCATGTTTTTTTACATTTACAGTTAAAACATGTTTTATTAAACAAGGGTTCAGACATGTTATTTAAATTTCCAGTCAAACAATGGTATTTTATTTAATGGTCTATGCATGTTTCTTAATTACACAGACAAAACATATCATTTCAGATTACACTTTCAACATTTTATTGTATCCTATGGTCAGTGTAACGTTTCTCATGTTGCTGTGTAAATGTTACTTCAGCTGATGGTGTATCACCATTATTCCCATTAATTTCCTAATTTCTAGCGATTATCACCGATTTGATTGCTCATATACTATTTAAACTAAACTGAGCTAGACAATGACATCTCTGAATTCAATAATAACTTTAAAATGTATAAAATTTTCTCCCGTTGTGATTCTGTCACGGGACTTGTGGTTGTGGCGTAGATAAAAGTGAATACAAATGAATGATGAGAGAACAAATGGCTTCAACTCACTTTTCCCATTTAATGGACATTTAATGGGGGGGGGGGGGGGGGGCTCTTTTTTGTTTTTTCAAATGTGGACCTTTTTCATGTTTACACCCATTTTGTATTTAATTATGAGGTTTAAATGCTTCATTTCACTGACTTTTCATGCACTAATTTGTGCTGGTGCGTGTCTGCTGGTATCTTAATGAGCATGATTTTTGATGCACAAAAAATATTTCCTACAATGTTGTCAAATTGCTTAGCAAGATCACTTACCACCTTGTTCAGTAGTCTAAATATACACAAATGCCTAGTAAAGCAATAAGTTACTTAAGAGCAGTGAGTGATTCTCTATTTTTCTTTTGTTTGATTAACATTATTAATGCAATAAATGCACAGATCCATTGTATTCATACAAATCCAGTACTGTTTGTTTACTGTTTGATCAGGGTTTAAATGTTTAAATGTTTAACCCAACCTTCTGGGTAGTAAGCCCAGGGCCATGGGCCCGATATATATATATATATATATATATATATATATATATATTGTGACGGGAGGAGCCAACGACAGACACAGTGGGTGTGGCGTCAGGCCTCGGAGAGGTTTTTATTAAACAAAAATAATAGTAGGAAGTGTCCAGGGGGAAAAGTGTCCAAAGAAGGGGGGAATCTGGTGTCCTCGATGTGCTGCGGGGCTCGTGTAGGAGGGCAGTGTTCCAGAAGGGAAGGGTCCAGGCAAGGGGCGGAGTCAGGTGGCCGCACACGCTCCCGCGGTCCGGGGCACGAGGGGCGGCGGCTTCTCTGGAGCGGCGGCTCTTCCTCTTCTGCCTCTTACGGGCATTGGCGGGATGGACGGCCCGGCATCCTGGCCCGACGGCCGTTATACGGGTGCGGCTTGCACGATGACCCTGGAGGTTCCACGGCTCACATCCTCGGCGGCGCGATGTCCCTCGACGCACCCTTCCTGGACCCACGAGGACACCAGTGTACATGCACGGGGGAAGAGACCGGTCTCCCGAGGAGAGGCGCGCTCTGCATTTAACGGCGGCGGTGATGAGGCTTAATTCAGTCCAGCTGTGCCTCATCACACGCCGCCAGCCCACGTTGGTCCCACGCCCCTCCTCTCATCCACCCACTCCAGTCGGGAGCCTGGTGAAGGGCGGCGAATAAGGGACGGGGTGGTGATGATGAGGGGGAGGGCCGTCGAACCGTCACAATATATATATATATATATGTACATATACACATTGATAGTCCACTTTAGACATTCTACAGTAACTCTCAGTAGGGTAGGTTTAGGGTTAGTAGAATAAGTTGACATATACTTGCAAAGTTTCTCATAGTCAGTATGTTGTATGTTTTGGACCCATCAAAATAAAGTCTTAGAAGATATTAAGCAGACAGTCTACTAATACTCTAATGACTGCTAATTGACATGTTGTTGCAAAGTTACTTATTGTTAGCAGAATGTCTAAAGTAGACTATCAAAATAAAGTTTTACCAAATATTATCAGAACCAGAATCAGAATCAGAATCAGAATGAGCTAACCGTGTTATTCAAAGCAACAATTATTGATATCGTGTTAATTTAGTGTGTGACGATATACCGGTATTGGTGATAACCGCAGTATTTAAAATGAACAGGACTCTTATGATAACACATGTAAATACTCCAGCGCCAGTACCTGGTTGACCTCCAGGTGGCAGTATTGCGCCTTAACCCTGGCACCTGTCAAACAAGAAGACGCAGCGCTTGCACCTACTCCGAGGAAAGCCGTAGCTGTTGCTGCATCCCAGTGTGGCTACTTAAGCTGTGTCCAAAGTCGTTCACTCGTTCACTCATTCACTAATCCCTATATAGTGTAAGGCAGTTGAGCGCACTATATTAGAAAGGAGTGAACGAAATGAAGTGAACGGATTCGGACGGTGACGTGTACACTGCGTGTGAGACATGGCTGTTGCAAAAACATCTTAGATGTACTTTTATATTTCATGTACCTCATTTTAGAAAATAATATTAATTGCAATAACACTTAAAATGACTATTGTAATCAGCTTTGTGGTTTCATTGATGGTATATTATTCATTTGTTCTGTAATATGGTCATAATCATTAAATACTATTAAAATATTGTCAACAAAAATAAACTCACATCAGCACATATTAATAATTGTATGTATTTATTGTTTGTAGAATCTTGAAACTCTCCCGAGCAGCGTTTTTGCACTCAAATAAGATGGCAGTAGAGCACCCTCAGGCGACCGTTAATTTGACATCTGAATGAATACACTACCAATGAACATTTTTAAAAATCCACCAAATTCATCATTTTTGTAATTTAAACGGCATCTCTCGTTCAAACTCGCTCGCTCCCGCTCGCTCTAACAGCTCGTTGGTTCTCCGCATTGGATTGTGGGAAATAGTGCTTCAGCGAGTGTACATCGGTTGTACACTCGAAATCAGAATGCATTGTGGGTAAAAAGTAGTGAACGAATTTAGGGAATGAAGTCGTTCACTCAGAATTCGGACAGCACTACAAAATGGCTGACACCCGATATAGTACACTATATAGAGGATAGGGAGCGGTTTCAGACACAGCTTTATACTACGCCCTTAAAGTATTTACTCTTTTGGTGAAGAAAAAGTATACACTTTTGAGTGTAGAAGAAGAGTAGGCAAGCTTTGGGACATACTATCACTGTCTGTCGCACCTGTTACACGCACCCTGTCACTGTAAACTGGCCTGTCAATCATCTCGTCACAGTTAACATCCTCCACATTTCATTTCATTTAACTTCCTACCGTAATGTAGAGAAAAGAAGTAGCCTGTTGATCTTCCAGTTGCGGGTTTTTCATGCGGAAAACTCTGCTCAGATTTTTTGCATAATGATGCATTTAAAAGTTAACGACCAAATGAATGTTTATAAAAGTTCACATTGCTGTTGCAGATGAAATATAACATGGATAACAATGAATAAATATTTTTTTTACCAGGTTAAATGATGATTATTAGTAACTCAAACCCCTTTTTGTAAACATCTACCTAACAGTCGATCACGCATCCCCCATATTTTTTTTCTAACGTGCTTTATTCGTGTTTGTAGTTCTGGACCGAATCCTTTGCCAAAGCTCAATGGATTGTGGGCAATTTTAGCCATTAGAGTGTGCACGGATCCACACTTAAAAAATCGACCTGAAATAGTAGACCATCCGGGCACTTTTGGCATACTCTTTTCAACATACTATGCTTTGGGACACACTTATTGCAATCTCACATACTATTTAGGATGGATAGCATGAACATTGGTACGCAGGGATATGCGTTCTTCAGCGATCTTGCGTCCTTGTGTTCTCGTTCTACGTAATCATCAACTGTCGAAGTTCAGTTCCAGTTCTCAAGAACGCAAGTTCAGGGGACGCATGAAAGTTCCCGGATGTGTTCTTGATATCGAGGATGCATCGAGTGCAGACTTGAAAGAATCGAGCTGTTAGAAATCCCAGAAGACGCTGCGGGCGGCCGGTGTACTAAACTTGCTCTCACAAATACTTGACGGCTCTTGAAAATAAACATTTATCATTTTGTTTCGCTTAATTTGAATAAAGTTATAGGACCCAAAGAAAGTCTGCAGTATTTTTATTGGCATATTAAAATGAATCTTAACATAGTCATAGTTAAACATATAACTCTGTAAAATAAAATGATATACAATTATATGAAAATAATAGGCTATCTATAATAGTATGAGATGTTTTAATAAGTTATGACATTTGTTTGTAATGTTATGTTATATTTATTGTTCATTGGCCGCTGCTTATGCTGAAACTATGCAGTCAGTTAAGCAAGAATGCAGTACATCTCAATTCTCACAAGGATGTGTTCTCACGTCCTTCCGAGTTCATTCTTCCAAGGAAGCCTTGCAAGACCGATCCCCACGAGAACACAAGTCCGTTCTCTGCGTTCTTGGAATTGAGAAGCAGCCCATGTTCAGTTATACAGAGTAAGTTGTGATTATTTTGTTAGTCATAGAATGGGAAATGTTACATTAACCTGTAAACAGAAGTTTTCTGTGTTCATATATTTAAGAAAAGGTTGATTATTTTAATATGTACCGTGTTTTCTTTACTCGTATTATTTTTGTATTTGCAATCAATACGGCCTGTGCGTAGTAATACTTAATTTCTTTGTTCAAATCTATTATTAACAGTTCCCTGATTAAAACTGATCTTGAAAAACTGAGCAACCACATTGCTATATTAAACTCTGTAAAATGGTAAGTTGGTCGCAGTGCTATGCACTTAATGCCTCATCTGCAGTCGTTCTAGATGCACATTAAAACTGAATTAGCAGCGCTCTTACTGCATGACTTCAGTGGCGCTGCCGCAACTATAGGTTAAAGATGCTTAAAATACAGGTATACAAGTTAACAGGTTAAAGTATCAGTTTAGATGTTAATATGGCAACACTTTACAATAGGGTTCATTAGTTAACATTAGTTAATTACATTACTTAACATGAAATAAGAATGAACAATACTTCTGCAACATTTATTAATCTTAGTTCATGTTAATTTCAGCATTTACTAATGCATTATTAAAATTCCAAGTTGTGTTTGTAAACATTAATGTACTCTGAACTAATATGAACAATGAACGACTGTATTTTTATTAACTAACATTAACAAAGATTAATCAATCATGTAATAAATGTATCGTTCATTGTTCGTTTACTTTAGTTAAAACATTAACTAATGTTAACAAATGACATCTTTTTGTAAAGTGTTACCATTAATATTTATTAATCATACTGTTGAACTTGACAGTAATTTTTCTTGTTATTTCATAGGAGCTCCAAAGAAGACAGAGAAAGCCAGAGTCTTGTACCCTGTGTTTATCAGTATCTTTATGTTTGTTGGGTGAAAAAAGAAAAACTGAATAAACAAAGTAGAAAATAATTTGACAGGCTGGTGTCACACCGTCTTGGACTCGTTCAGATCATCTGCCAGTTGTTGATTCTCCACAGTGCTGGGGGCTGGTGTCTTGTAATTGGTGATGTCTTTCAGACCTTTCCACACTGAAGCCGTGTCACTAGAAGAGAATTGAATCTGTAGCTTTTCTGAATAATTCCTCTTTGCCACTCTGATCTCCTTTTCCAGTGTGTATTTGGCCTGTTTATACAAGACATTTTCCCCCTTTCTGTAAGCATATTCTTTGGCCTGACGGAGCTGTCTGAGTTTTGCAGTGAACCATGGTTTGTTGTTGTTGTAAGTTAGATGAATCCTGGTAGGAATGCACATATCCTCACAGAAACTGATATATGATGTTACAGTCTCTGTGAGCTCACCCAGATCGGTGGCAGCAGCTTCAAAAACACTCCAATCAGTGAGAGAGAAACAGGCTTGCAAATCCCGATCTGCTTCATTAGTCTATCTTTTAACAGTTCTTAATACAGGTTTAGCTGATTTCAGTTTCTGCCTGTAGGTCGGTATAAGATAAACCAAACAGTGGTCATAGAGTCCTAAAGCTGCCCATGGGACAGAGTGATATGCAGCTTTTATTGCTGTGTAACAGTGATCAGTAAACAGCTGAAAGCCCGGCAGATGTAATGCGCTGTCCGGAATGGCGTCATTCAGCCAGGTTTCTGTGAAACACAGAGCAGCCGAGTCTGAAAAATCCTTCTTTGTCCGGGAGAGCAGAAGGAGTTTGTCCGTTTTGTTGGGTAGAGAGCGGAAATTCACCAGATGGGTGCTAGGCAACAGCGTTCTGAATCCGCGCTGTCTGAGCTTCACGAGTGCACCGGCTTGCTTCCCCCGTCTGTGCGTCCAGAAGCGTTTGAAAACAAGACAAGAAGGGAGTGTCAGAGCTCTGTCACAAAACCACGAAAAAACTAGACCGAAGTGACAGAACCCTGATAGTTCAGTCTGGCATGCTGCACATAAGCAGATAGGTGATATGCAGAGATTGTCTCAATTTACTCCTATTTGGGGTAATAAAGTATGATTTAAGCTCTGGAATATAAGAGGCATTCAGAAAATTATGGATCTATATGAAGATGAAGTTCTACTTTCTTTTGATCAAATATGCCAAAATATATATATATAATTGAAAAGTTTATTGTCATCAAAAGAAGAATGGATAATGTGTATACCATCTTTTTCAAAATTAGAGGAAATAACTTTGGAATTTGGAAGGTAGGGGTCACATATCTGTGTGTTATAATTTAATGGTCAAACACAACTGAATCAACATTGGACCAATTGAATGCCTGGAAAAAGGATATACAGTAAGATATAGATGAGGCAGACAGAAAAGATGCATGTCTTAATGCACAAACACAGACAATAAATACAAGGTTTAAATTACTTCAGTATAAATGGTTAATGAGAACCTATATAACACCTGTCAAGCTTCATCAAATTTCTGCAAATATTTCAGATGTATGTTCCAAATGCTTGACACAATAAAAGTACATTTGCCTCTGGGAATGTCCAAAAATACAAAACATCTGGAAGAAGGTTATAAAAAGTCATGTTTACCATTAAAATTCATTAACAAATAATGTTAATTGAGATATGCTAGTCTCGCAAGTTTGTTTACAGGAGCAAAGGAATCAAAGTTTCCTTACTTTAGCAAAGGAAACCAGCCTCCTCTTGGCTTATATTGAAATCCTCTGACATTTTTCTTTACAAATCCTCGGTTTGTTCTTTTACTTCATGACCGGCGTTTTGTTTTGTTCTCTCTCCGCGTTCGTCACTAATCACGCAACACCGACGTCCTTCGTCATCCGCCGGAACAGCTTCCACATACCACAGTCAAGTCGAGTCAAGTCACCTTTATTTATATGGTGCTTTTAACAATACAGACTGTGTCAAAGCAACTTTCCAATATCAAAATAGGAAAATAGTGTCAATAATATAAAATGACAAGATTAAACTCTCAATTTTAAGTTAAAGGCATTTCATTATTGAATTCAATGATGTCATCATCCAGCTCAGTTCAGTTTAAATAGTATCTGTGCAATCATGTAGAAGATATCGCTGGAAAATAAGTGTCCCCAACTAAGCAAGCCAGAGGTGACAGCGGCAAGGAACCCAAACTCCCTCTGTGACAGAATGAGGAAAAAATCTTGGGAGAAACCAGGCTCAGTCGGGGGGCCAGTTCTCCTCTGGCCAGACGAAACCCGCAGTTCAATTCCAACTGCAGCAATGTCAGATTGTGCAGAGGACTCATCTGGTTCCTGTGGTCTTGTCCCGATGGCTGTCTAGGTGACGAGGTCCTCACTGGGGATCTGTCTCTGGGGATCATCTAGTTGTCCTGGTCTCCACTGATGTTCAGGGCTGTAGAGGACGTCTCTAGGTCCTTATCCACCATCTGATCTATGAGAGAAAATAGCTGAATTACAGCTTGTTTCTTCTACCTTGTTGAGGGTGTCGAAAGGACAAGCAACCTCAGTAGGGAGGTCAACGGCTCGGTTGTGGACTGCAAGGCGGGATCTTTAGCTCTCTCAGTCCAAATTGGCCCCAGCGGATTGCACGTCTTTGCTAGGGCTTCCTGTGGTACCTTCAGCAATGTTTGGGCCTGGTGCTGTCGAAATGCTGCAGCAAGCTCGTGATACTCGGGCTTGTGCGCGGGAGATGAGGGGATTTCTCCACAATTTCGGGCAGACTCCAGCATCTGCTGGGAGAAACTGGTCAAGATATCGTCATGCTCGTAATGAAGGCCAAAAATCATATGGAAGGCGAGATGCTGTAGATGCAAGAGATCTGAGATTTCAGATGGGCATCAATAGAAGACGCCAGGGTCGTAAGCAACCTAGACATGAGATGCAGTCAACAGCAGCCCCCCATAAACAGCCGGGGGATGAGCCTCCTTCTCATTCCTGAGGATTCCCAGAACCCACTGTGCTTCCTGCCTCCCTCAGCCAATCTAGCAGCCTGGAGAGGCATCACAAACAATCCTTGGATCATCACTACAATGACTCAGGGCTATCGGCTTCAGTTTATAACCAAACCACCTCTTTCAAGAGTTCTGACAATGTCCTCAACGTCCAGTCATTCGGAAGAACAAACCTTGTTAGAGGAAATCAAAACCCTTTTGGAAAAAGAAGCCATACAGGAATTAAGGTTGGATGAAGCACAGACCGGGTTCTGCTCCCATTACTTTTTAGTGCCAAAGAGAAATGGCACTTTTCGACCCATCTTGGACCTCAGAGGTCTGAACAAGTTTTTAAAACCTCTAAGGTTCAAGATGTAAACTATTCCAAGAGTGAAACAGGCTGTACGTCAGGGGGACTGGTTTGCATGCATAGACATGAAAGATGCCTACTTCCAGATTCCAATCTGGGAGGGAAACAGGCGTTTTCTTCAATTCGCTTTCAATGGCAGGATGTTTCAGTTCCGCGTCCTACCCTTTGGACTGTCCCTTGCTCCTCGCACCTTCACACGGTGCATGGATGCAGTACTAGCTCCCCTCCGACTTCAAGGTGTAAGAATACTGAATTATTTGGACGACTGGTTGGTGTGTGCACAGTCAGAGAGGATATGTCGGCAGCATGTAGAACTGGTCATCAATCACATTCAGTCCTTAGGACTCCAACTGAACTGGGAGAAAAGCCAACTCAGTCCTTCTCAGACAGCCCAGTTTCTGGGGATGAACCTGGACTCTCTGAGCATGAAGGTTTCTTTGACAATAGAGCACCAACCAGGCTCTTGTGACCTGTCTCTCCCTTTTTCGGTCCGGCCAGAAAGCTCAGTGGAGGACCTGTCTCAGGCTACTAGGTCTCATGGCCGCAGCTGCTCAGATAATCCCTCTGGGGCTCCTTTTTATGCGTCCAGTGCAGAGGTGTCTGCTAAGGTCTGGCCACTGTCAACAGACAGATCTGATGTGCGAGGTACCTGTCACAAGAGGACTTCTGAGAGCCCTCCGCTGGTGGAACGAGCCAAGCAATACCATGAAGGGTTCTCGGATGGGTCCTGTTCTGCGGAGGCAACTGATCTCAACAGATGCCTCCATGAGAGGTTGGGGAGCGGTGCTCAATGGTACGTGGGCCAGAGGCCTTTGGGAACCACCCTGGACATCTCAGCACATCAATGTGTTGGAATTGAGGGCCATTCATTTAGCTCTGGACTACTTCCTACCTCGCCTGGTAGATCGTCACGTCCTAGTGAGGACAGACAACGTGGTAGCAGCATCATACGTGAACAGACAGGGGGGACTGACATCCCCTCTACTCTGCAAGGTGGCTTACAACCTTCTCACTTGGGCACAACCTCATATCCTCTCACTGTAGGCAGTGTATCTTCCAGGATTACAGAATCAAGCAGCCGATATGCTGTCAAGAGGGGGTCCTTGGCCAGGAGAGTGGCGTCTCCACCCAGATGTGGTGAAGATCGTCTGGGATCATTTTGGGATGGCAGGCGTAGATCTTTTCGCCTCTTGGGAGTCAACTCATTGCCCTCTTTTTTTTTCACTGGAGAAGAGGCAAGCGCATCTGGGGTACGACGCATTGGCACAAGAGTGGCCTCAGGGTCTCCTGTATGCTTTTCCCCCCTTTGGACTACTTCCTCCTTTACTGCAGAGGATACAGACAGAATCTTGTTGCTCCATTGTGGCCCCAAATGCCCTGGTTCTCAGACATTTAACCACTCCTGGTAGGCCCTCCCCTGGAGCTTCCACACAGACGAGCTCTTCTGTCACAGGCTCAGGGAACACTGCTCCATCCATTTCCTCAAGGACTGAAACTGTTGGTTTGGCCCCTGAGAGGGCCCAGCTGTTAGCTATGGGACTCTCAGAGCCTGTAGTACACACTTTGCAAAGTGCCAGGGCACCATCAACAAGGACATTATATTCTTATAGATGGTGTGTATTTTCTTCCCGGAGTACTTCTCGTCATCATGACCCAATGATATGTTCAACGTCTGACATTCTGGAGTTTCTGCAGAAACATTTGGATTCAGGAAAATCACCTACTACCCTTAGAGGATTCGTTGCTGCTATTTCTGCAGCTTGAGGGAGTAGATTGAGTCTTTCCTCTCATGACGGCAAGCTGATAAGTCAGTTTCTTAAGGGTGCTCGACGCCTTAACCCTCTGGGGTCGACAAACGCGTATACGCGTTTTGACGCAGATTTTCCTGATAAGGCCGAAATGAGCTTGAATTACTCTGCCATTTTTGATCGTACAGATAAGAGCAATACACCATTCAAATCTGTAAGGGGTCTACTTTTATTTGTATACACTCATAATAACAACTAAACTTTGTGCTTTTGAAGAATAAAGAAAACAAACAGGGTGCGCTCTCCGTCTTCTCCATCTCCGCAAACTGTTTTTAGAAACACGTCACTAAAATGAACTGTAACTCAGCAAATACTTCACACAGAGACATGAGAAATATATCTATAGAAAGCTTGAAGTATCTACTTTGAAATGAAGCAAGTCTTATCGAAAACAAACATTCTGTGATGAAGTAATCCGTATGAAACCAACACGATGTTCATTCTGTCCCGTCTGACTCATTATCTCTAATGTGTTCCCGCCCTCGCGCAGCTCGTGCTGTTCATATGTAAATAGCCGCGTGGGACGTGTGCACATGCAAACGCCCAAAACAAACAAAGAGTGAGGAGAAGCATCGCGGCTACTGTTCGTTTCTGGAAGACGCGCCAAGTAAAAGCAGGATTTCCCTCGAAAGAAGAACACGATTTCATTCAGCAGAGGAGATCGATCTGATGAGTAAGTAATGTTTCTTTTTTGTGTTAGTTAACATTTTATTGTGACATAAACTTAGTTGTGACATAAACATAGAGTTAGTTGTGTTTTCCCCAAACGACAACATGATAAATGCTACACGTCTAAGAATGTTTAGACCATGTTTATTATTAATACTCTGTTCACAAATAGATTTTAATAGGGTGCTAAACAAGTACAAAGTACATCATTTTATTGTACAAATCATGCTTGAGTCTGTGGCTACAGAATCATGTCATAGGCTACTATAAAATCATACATATGACTACAAAATCATAGTTGGGTCTTTCCCAAACTATAATTCCTGACTACAATGTTTGAAATAGTGTGAAACATTTTTAATATGAGGGGCAATTCACTGTATTTAAATTTCTTACGGCACGTTGTTTTCATGCTCTATATAAAACAATAAAAGTAATATGAGTGTGCACTGTAACATGATGAATGCTACGAGTCTAAGTATGTTTAGTACATGTTTATTATTAATAGCCTACTCTGTTCAGAAATAGATTTTAATAACGTGCTAAACAATAATAATTAGTTTCTCAGATATAAGATTTCTTTCTCTTTTTTATGATAGTACAAAGCATGTGTGAGTCTATGGCTACAAAACATATACATACATACATATATGTATACAGATTTTCCTGATATTAACATGCTCACAAATGTTTTTTTTTGTTAGTATTTTATTGAATCAGATACCAGCACCAGATCTATCCTGATGTCTCTTCAAACTGTTTTCCTCTGAGAGCGGTGAACCATCATCAGATGTTCAACTACACTGATATTCTATGTTAAAACAAGCTCCTTTTCTACTGATTATGTTTTTTTTATTCTTGAATCCATGGAAAGAAGTAGAAACACTTAAATAAAACACGTAAATATCAGGTATGATTTACTTGTTTCACTTGTTGAACAGAATCTGTTGCAGGAATGATTCAAAGTCTGTTCACATCTCTGTGGTTAGATCAGTGTGCACAATAATGTGTCTTTGACCTTCATTATGTATGTTTTGATTATTCTGTGTTGTAAATAAAATACAAATAATTTAAAAAACCCTTTTTTTCAATCTCCTCACATTCTCTCTTACCTGCCTCACAGTCACAGTCACACTGATGGGCCATTAGAGGCCATTAGGGGAGGGCCCTTTGTCTCTCAGGTGAGACACACTTAATATTCATGGCCGTTGCCACTCCCTCGCATATAGACCCTCGATCACAAAACATATCTTGAAAATTTTAAATCAATATATTGTTTTCCGTGAAATGAGTAAGCAGAATGATTTTCACATAATTTTGAAGTAAATATTCTAGCCTACAAGACTGATTACTCAAAAATCTTGTTCAGGACTATTTAGTGTGGGTTTTAAGGCCTTATTTCAGCTAAAAAAAATTTCCCCAAAACTTACTAACCACGCATAATATTTTTTTCTAAAAAATGCAAACATGTACATCCATCTTGGTCACATATTATTGTAGCACAGTTTGTGCTGAATACAAAAAAAAAATTACATTTTGGTCAATAGTATGTTTTAAGTAGCTGAAATAAGCACAAATATCAGGGCATGTCAAAACATCTCAAGGGCCCCAAAATTACCTCAGACCCCAGAGGGTTAAGGCACGGAGGTCTGAGACATTGCCTCCATGGGATTTAAATATTGTTCTCAGGGCTCTTGTTTCGGCTCCCTTTGAGCTCTTGGATTCAGTGGACTTGAAATGGCTGTCAATGAAGACTGCATTCCTAATAGCTATTACTTCAGCTAAAAGGATTAGTGAGCTGCACGCCTTGTCAGTGCATGCAGACTGCTGTAGATTTCTACCAGATGATGGAGGGGTTATGCTCCGCCCTAATCCAGCCTTTTGCCCGAAAGTCCTGTCCCCTCTCCATTTAAACCAGGTGACTGAACTACATTGTTTCCAGGGAGTGGGTCAAGATGAAGTTACTTCATCCTTGCTTTGCCCTGTGAGAACACTACAAACTTACATTAGGCGCACAAATCAAATCAGAAGTACAGACCAATTGTTTGTTTGCTTTAAGACAGAGAAGCTTGGTCACCCTCTGTAAAAGGCTATGCTTTCTCATTGGATAGTTGATACAATACGGCAGGCATATGATGGTGCTGGATTACCTGCTCCCTCCTGACTTCACACTCTACACGCAGTGTGTCCACCTCATGGGCTCTGTTCAGGAGGGCATCCCTGGGTGATATTTGTGCAGCAGCTTCATGGACTGTTCCATCCACCTTTACACAGTACTACAGGGTAAATTTGGCAGCTAATACATCCTTTTCTGAATCTGTGTTAGGACTATCTAAGGAATGATGCTTGTGGCAGGAGAAGGCAGCTGCCATGATAGCATCTGGCAGATGATTACTTAAATTGGGTATGCATGTTCTCAGTGATCTGTTTAATACTCTTGATTGTTACACACAAATGTATGTTGGTGTAGAACTTGTTTAATAAAGTTATGCACCTCCTCTTCCCGACGTGTCTTCTGTACATACGTATGGGGATTCAGGTCACCCTTCCATCATATTGACTCTCACACTATACACATTACCTTGCACTACAATTCCCATCAGCCATTGCACTGACGACACACACACAGCTGATTGCATTGATCACACTGATCACACACCCTACATAAACCATGGACTTCCTCTTCCTCTTTGCCGAGTATTGTATAGCGTTTATCACTATCTAAGCGATAGCTACACTACAGAGCCCAGTTTGTTGTCATAGTCTTGCCTTGCCTGTTTTTCCCGTGTTTTGATTCTAGCCCGTGTTTCCTGGATTAACCCTTGCCCGACCGTTCGGACTCTGTTTGTACCTCTCTTGGATTATAGCTTGTGTACCTGGATTATCTCTCTGCCTTGCCCCGTTGGATATTGTTCACCGAACGAAGACCCATGCTTGCCCATGGACTACTCTTTGTCTTGTCCCTGCCATACCTGTTTGCCATTGTTTGACCCTGCTTGTGATTTGACTATGTTTATTAATAAAAGTTTTCACTTGGATCCGCTCACCTCTCGTCTCATCGGCTCCGTTACAATTAGTCTATTGGAACTTATTTCTCTTATTTCTATCATCTCATTAACCCGTGGTTGGAGCAAAAGATCTAACATTAACAGGCTACAGTGAATTTTATAAATGTTGTTCTGGAAACCTAAAACTTCAACTTACTTCAAACAGGGCTGCTAACTTTTGAGTTCAGCCTGGAGTGAGAATCATTCTGAAATAATTAACAAGCTTGCGATTAAGTACGTGTTATTTAACTGCTGATCCGTTAAAAATACTTAATGTACGTACACAAATAAGGTTAAAACGCTAAGCACTATAATGACATGACATTTACAAAGGAGTCTGGAGTGATACACGTATTTAGGTAGATTTTGAGGCGCATTACCTTGAAAAATGAAAGCAATCCACAGCATCTTCAGCAGCTCGGATGTTGGGAGAAAATGAAGACTCTTATGTTCATTCTTACATCCAAACACAGAGCACCGGGATTGCTTGTGAGACATTGTTGATATTACATCTGCTCCAGCGGTGAGAAAATGAAGGACAGCGTAAGTGCTGAGGGCAGAAACTATAGCAACGCAGAGATGTCAATCAACCCCTGTGGCCCTGCCCTCCGAAATGTGACGTCACACTGCGGTGAGAATCAAACGGCAGGCCAAGTGAGACTGACTTGGTTTAAAGGGGATTAAAAAATGAGGAGTGGGTGGATTTTTATTATTGTAGGGTGGTTGTGTTCACACACTGCCAACACACATTTATGTCCAAACACCATGTAAAAGTGGATTTAGCATAATAGGTGCCCTAAAGGAGGCTTTGTAGACATCAGGCACAAACTCAGGTGAACAGAAAGTCTTTAGGATAGATCGTTGGACTTCTCTTATAATAACTTTGTAATATCATTCCTTTTTCAGGTTCGAGGGCTCTGAGAGCGGAGAGACGGAGGATTCACTGGAATAGGTTGGGACTCGATGATTCATGTGAGTAGAGCTGGTGAGGAGTGAGCGAAGCGTATCCCATAACGTGTAGGGTTACCAACGATGAGACCAGACAATAAGGGAGTGGAATGCTTTTATATGGTGAGGCGATGAGGTGATCGCTGACAGGTGTGCTGATTGAGAAGTAGTTGCAGGTGTGGATCAAGGGGAATGCTGGGAAATTGAGTTCTGGGCTGGTGACTGAACTGGTGAAGTTGTGACAATGGCTGCATTCTAAAACTGAAAAATGCTGCTTTCGGAGGACGCATTCCAAGGTAGGAAGGCATTAAGGCACGTCCGAATTCAATGTTAGCTTCAGTTCCTGTCTCATGAGATACCTTCATCTGATCGATTTTTGAAGGCAGCATAGATGTATCCTTCGCTGCCTTTGATATCCCACAATCCTGTGCGTTCCATTCTATGACAGATAAGATTAAAAATAAAGATGGTGTCATTTCTAGCGAGAAATTACTATTGCAGTAATTAAATATTCACTTGCTCATCACCAAAGCTCTCTATATTTTGCTGTAGACCATTAAACCGTTATGCTGCCTCAGAAGTCTGTCCAAAATCAGTTTTGTGAGGTGCCTTCGTGCGCCTGCAATTCATTGCCTGATAGGGCAGTGAAGCAACAAGTCAGCTGCCTAGGCTTTCGGATGCAGCCCATATGTGTGTGTGTGTGTGTGTGATTTTTTTTCTTTTTTCTCTTATTATTATTTTTCATTTTTCTTTTTAATGTTTAATGTTTTCTGAAATCAATAAAGACAGTGTTGAAAAAAGTAACAATTGACTTGTATACAACTTCATATTACAACATTTTTATAATAACATTATTATCTATACATTTTATTAATTATAATAAAGAGCAATTATGAGTAAATATATAATAAATATAATTTATCTATACATTTTATTAAGTATAATAAAAAAAGAGCAATTATGCACTAAAACTATATTTATCATTTGAAAATCTTATTAAAACTGACAAAATTTGAATGCTGAGATCTATTATCAAAAGTGACCTACTCTGTTGAATGTCAACTCGCTGTCTGTGTCCTCTCTGCTCTGCGATGTTTTTCACTCTATAAGAAAATGAACGTGTGGTTTTCCACTTTTGATGTCAAACGCTTCATTCAGTACGATTAAACAAAGAAAATGAAATAGTAGCACATTAATTATTAATTACACCCTTGACACCCCTCTGGCTCTGCCACTAGCGAGAACCAATGTTTGTTTTCACCCATCAAGCACACAACTTCAGCTTCAGTTTCAACGTTCGCCTGGGAAATTTCTGCTTTCCAAAAATCAACAACAAATGTAAGAAGGCATACTGAGGTAGCAAAGTTGCTAAACTTTTTTACTTTCACTTGATCATGTTTCAACAGGGCTCATACTGTATGTGTTATCAATTTTAAGCAGAAGAGGGGGCTAGCCAGGGGCGGATCTAGAAAATCATTTTTAGGGTGGCAAAGGGGTGGCATGGTGTCAGGGATCTGGAAGGAGGACCCAATAGCAGAATGAATAACAAAGGTTTATTGACAAAAACAGACTGATACAAGAGGGAAGTGATGTGCACATGTAACATCAAAAACACAAACAATGAGACAGCTGGTGAAGACCACTGGAACAGTCTTGGACAACAACTGGCAGATAACAATAGCAGCAAAAGGAGCGGCAAGACCAGGCAGATAGAGAGAACCAAACAAGGCACCATAGAGCAGAGCACAGATACTTGTGACTGCCGACTCCGAAGCAGACCAAGTGCCAGGCATGGAGAACCAGTGGCAGGACTCACAGAAACAGGTCAGGACAGGACTTCTAAGACAAAGACACAAGACAAGGCTCCACAGGCACACAAATTACTCTAAAGCAGGCAGGGGGATAAATAAAAAGAAAAAGAGCTAATAAAAAGGAAGGTAACAAAATAAGAAATCATTACTCATTTAACCAAGACCACTAACTTAAATATAGCAAACAAATACTAAACAAGATTAAGACAAGAACTGAAATAATTAAAATAAAAGCAAAAAAACAAACAAAAATGCAAAACAAGGAGCAAGACAAGAACATTGAACCACAAAGGACTAAACAAGACAAAACACAAGACCAATCAGACAAGGAGACAGACACACATACTCAGCCACATCCACAGGCAGAGACACAGACAGTGACAGAAGGGGTGAGAATGACAACGAACCGGCAGAGACAATAGGGCAAAGGGGCCTATAAATAGGGCGGAAAGTACATGAGAAACAGGTGAAAGCAATACACTAACAAGGACTCAACAAGGCTAACAAGAAGGTGTGGTAAAGATGAAACGAGGAGGAGGGGCTAGAGAAGCACATGGCTGACAAAAACAAAGCCATGTGCTAACACACACACACACACACACACACGGTAAACAGAGTGTCAGGGCCGAACCCTGACACATGGGGTCTATGAGGGGTGGCAACACCAAAGCAAGCATGCATAGTTTTTGGGGATTTATTGTCTGACGTGCACATTTCTGTTCACAAATATTGCATTACCATTAAGTAATCATCTATACTGTTTAAAATGAAAAATAAATAACAACATTTCAATATCCATAATTTCACCAAGTCAATACACAATATAAAAAACGTCAAGAGGTTATAAATGTTTCTGAGCTTGTATCATTAAAAAAGACATTCTGTTATTACCAGAGGTGGGAATGTCTGTAATCACCCAGAACACACTATATATCAATATTCTAGCAACACCCCAGCAACTGCATAGCAAAAGCCTAGCAACCATCCAGAATATCCTAGCAACCAACTAGCAACACTTTAGCAAACATCTAGAACATCTAACTGACCGAAATATTTATGTTTCTTAAACAAGACTTTAAGACAAGCCAGCATACATTTGTCTTTCAAATTTTTTCAATCTAGATATTACAGGTATTCTTAAATGCTTACAATTCAAATACACAGATGACTTTCCTGCCCAGTGAACACTCATGAGATCAATAACACTTAACAAAAAGGATTCGGGAATTATTTTTGCAGCTCAATCATATCTATTACAGTATACAACATAAATTAAATTAAAGATAATAATAATAATTCAGCAATGAACATTTGGGAACAGATCATTTTCATTTTACTACTGTAAAGTAATCTTGCAGTAGATGAAAAACACTAGAAAAGTTCAAATACCAAAGAATCGAATGAACTTGGTGTGCACCACAATACAGTAGAGTACAAAATAAAATGTAAAAAAGTAAATTCAGCATCCTCTACACATTTGGTCAAATTTGATTACAGTGTACAGTACTATAGTAGTTTCCTGGTCTCCTGACACAAGACTATATCTCTAGGCAGTCATTTCTCAGTTCTGCAGAAATGCAGTAGCTACACATAAAAAATGGTTACAAATAAAATTTGACAGTCACATGTTTGAAGGTGTACAAGATGTGCTACAGTTTACTGTACATACAGAAGAGTGGGTCACACTTTATATCAGGTGGCCTTAACTACTGTGTACTTACATTGAAAGAAGTACAATGTACTTATTGTGTCCATACTGTATTGCAAAACACTTCTGCTGCTATTGAGGGGGGACACGGGTAGGGTTAGGGACAGGTTTGGTGGTATGGGTAGGTTTAGGGTGGGTTAAGGTGTGAGGGATGGGTCAACAGTGTAATTATACATTTAATTGCAGAAATTAATTACAGATGTATTTACATATATGTATTTTTAAAAATAAAAGTACAGTGTAAAAACATGTATGTACACAATAAGTGCACTGTACCAAATCATTAATTTAAATGTAAGTTGTGACGGGAGGAGCCAACGACAGACACAGTGGGTGTGGCGTCAGGCCTCGGAGAGGCTTTTATTAAACCAAAAACAATAAAATAAAGTGTCCAGGGGGAAGAAGTGTCCAACAAAAGAGGGGGATCTGGTGTCCTCGTTGTGCTGCAGGGCTCGTGAAGGAGGGCAGTGTTCCAGGAGGAAGGAGGGGTCCAGGGAAGGGGCGGAGTCCGGTGGCCGCACGCGCTCCCGCGGTCCGGGGCACGAGGGGCGGCGGCTCTTCCTCTACCTCCACAGGCATTGGCGGGATGGACGACCCGGCATCCTGGCCCGACGGCCGTAACAACGGGTGCGGCTTTCCTCCTGACTCCGGGTTCAGTGACTTACATCCTTGGAGGCGCGACGGGTTCTGCGACTTAATCCTCGGTAGCGCGATATCCCTCAACGCACCCTTCCTGGACCCACGAGGACACCAGCGTGCATGCACGGGGGAAGAGACCGGTCTCCCGAGGAGAGGCACGCTCGGCCTTTAAACAGAGGCGGTGATGAGGCTTCATTCAGTCCAGCTGTGCCTCATCACACGCCGTCAGCCCACGTTGTTTCCACGCCCCTCCTCTCATACACACCCACTCCAGTCGGGAGCCTGATGAAGGGCGGCGAATAAGGGATGGGGTGGTGATGATAATGAGGGGGAGGGCCACCGATCCGTCACAAAGTACATAGTAGTTAAGGCCACCTAATATAAAGTGGCCACCTAATATAAATTTCCATCATCTAATGTACTGGTACTGTACTGTAATTATACTGAATGTGTAAGTATAAAACCCATGTATATTATTCTCTCAGCGCTCTCCTCTCTCCGTTGTTAGGATGAAGAGATTCTGATTGGTGTCATCAGTTTTGCTGCCTAATGTTTTACTTACTCATTGTTAAACTTTTTGAGAAATGTGTTTTGAGAACTGAATTAATGGTTTGGGAAAATGGATCAACTAAAATCAGTTATATTATGTTAACAATCGAGAAAACTGCAATACAAGATTCTTACCTAACTCTGCTATTAGTTTTCATGATCGGCATCTTCTTATTGATTTCATGTTATTGTTTCGTCCGATATGGCAGAAAGGCCTCATGATGAAAGTGGAGCGAGCGATCGGAGAATCGGATCACCAAACAATTACGCGATGAATCTCAGATATATCCGGACGGGATTAGATTTCTCAGAGGACTTCTGAATAAACCGAGAAGCAGTATCTGATTCACGAACAAATGTAAAAAACAATTCGTCAGTGAATGGGCTGCGCTTTGTGTTTTTGACTCAAAACGAACCGGTTCATAAGTCATTTGTTAATGAAGCCGACTACATTGGGCGCGCTGCGTGTGCGTGCAACCATCATGCCCTGTCATCGCCATGGCTGAAAAGTAGCACATGAAACACTGCTTACATTTATATTTTATTCAGTGATCATTCTTGGGTGGCACAGCTTTTTCTTAGGGTGGCAGTTGCCACCCCGTGCCACCCCGGTAGATCTGCCCCTGGGGCTAGCAGATGAGAAACGTATGCTGTGAGGCCCTTCTACATTGTTGTAGGAAACCTTATCTGCCTAGACTACAACAGAACAAGATATTGCTGAGATCTGAACTGGATGATGATATGGTTCTGGATGATGACACGGGCAAAGCTTTATTGGCATAATTATTAAGCGTTCACAGTATTTGCAAAATATATGGTAGGCTAGCAAATATAGCATAATTACACAAAACGTGAACTAGGTAAAGCGATACACAAATTGAAAGGGGAAATATAAGCATATATTAGGGCTGTGACGGTCACCGTGACAACCGCATCACCGCGACGGTCGGTTGTCACCGCGGTTGTCTATTGCCACTGGCGGTAGTGCACGTGACGTCACACAATCTATAACAAGCATAACACAAAGTTTTCTATACAAGTGTAATAATATACAGTTGCAGATTGTTTTATTTAGACTATAAATTTATGCTAATTCGCTAATTACCTCAAACGCCATGCACGGCATTTCCTTTAGATTGGCAGGTTTGAGCGCAGGAAAATACAGTTTATTCTGCATTTAGTAAATTTATTTCGTGATGAGCGATGAACCTTTTTGGGAGATCTGGAATCATTTCCATTCATGTCACCCATCCGCGTTCGTACAAGCGTCTTCAAGTTCACGTGATCGCAAACGCCCGGCTGGTCAGGTTTGTATTGGTGAGGCTTTCTCCAAACTGGTCAAAGACGAACGAGACAGCGGTAAATGGAAGATGCTAACAAGTGGCCACATACGCCGCGATTCCTATTCCACAGAGAGCGCATGCAGACGAGGAGTTAACGCGCCCGCGCGCTTGGTGGCGGAACAGTGAACCGTGTCTAAACCGGACGCCGCGTCGCAGCACAACAGGTCGAGTCTGTCTACAGGACATTTTGATCTTTGTGTCAGTACATCATAAATAGGACATGGCAGTTTACTATGAGGGATTTGTCGTATCGTATTGCGCCGCATCTAGTGTAGACAGCATCACTGATTATAATGGGTTCTCGCCGCGCCGCTCGCGTGAGGTAGACAGGGTGTATTTAACTCTTATTTAAGGCTACTTTCCTATTTAACTTTATTGTTTCTTTATTTATTTTAGTGTTTTGCAGGCTGAGTGTTCACTGACGGAAGTGCTAAAGTAAACACGCACGTTTGTTAATAGATGACTGAGCCTCATTTATTTATTTTTGCGATTCAGAATTATATATATATAAATATACACAACACCGCGCCACCGGCGGTAGTTCGTCCATTACCACCGCGGTGGTAAAAATCTGCCACCGTCACAGCCCTAGCATATATAACAAACATAAAAATATAACCCTATAAGTTAATGTAATAATAATAATAATAATAATAATAATAATAGCCTATACAAATATTAAATTAAATGTTTAATGTTAATAAAAATGTTTTATGATAATATCTGATAATCCCGGGTTGCTATGGTCACGCAGGTTTATTTACGCATTAAAGTTGTGGCCACGAGAAATGGATGTCGTTCCCTGAACATAGCATGTGTGGGATTACAAATTTATTTAAATGTTTAATTTAGATTCCAATGTAATAGTGTACCAACTGAAGAAGTTATATACATTGTATTTAGCATTTATGGTGAAGATGATGACATCAGATTAACGATACTGTTAAACAAAGTTTGTAGCAAGAGGTCCCTGCCAGTTCCTGTTCACTCCATTGTAAGTTAAATGAGTCAGGTCCCTGAGACCCAAATCTTTTGTTCTGCAAATGGCTTTCGGAGCCTGGCCAGACGTTGAATCGTTAGACTGATTGGATTATCACCTTCACTCAAGTGTTATGCGGATTGAGTCTGTCTTTCTCTTTGAGCAAGCCATAAAACCTGCCAAACTGGTTTTCTATCAAATCCTCTCTCATTTGCATGCTTTGTTTAAGGTCGTCACCTAGGTGCTTTGTTTCCATTCCTAAGCACTGCCCCCTAAATGTATTAAAACTACAATGTATCACTGCTTTTAGTTAGACTTGGATGACCACAGCTAAGCACAGCGAGTTCTCTTCTCAATAAAGAGGAACTTCTGCATGAAAAGATATCCCAACATCTCCTGGTCTTTGCTTCGAGAAGTGGAATTAACTTTAGAAGATAAAAGTTCACAACAGATGGTGCCTTGTGACCCGGATAGAGTTCCAGCTTCTCTCCAGAATCCAGATTGAAAACTTCAAGCTAAAACAAAGATCTGCTTCCAGACTGCATCCTTTGGAATCCAGCGAAAACTTTCAGCTGAACAAAGATTTCCAGACTGAACTTTTCTTTCAACCAAGGGTGTGGTGAGTGCTGTCTCTAATCCAAAAGAACCTTTAAGACCAGTAAAAAATTTGTTATCCTCTGTGCCGTCAGAGACGAGCTAACAGACAGCTGTAGGTTTTGTTAGCCAAGTTATCCTCTAAAAATGTCCTTTTAAAGATGAAGGTTATCCTCTGTTTTCTAGGCAGGGAAGATTAGCATCACGTGCTAATATTGTGTTACCCTCTGTTTTTTTAGGCAGGGAAGATTAGCATAACGTGCTAATAGTGTGTTACCCTCTGTTTTTTTAGGCAGGGAAGTTTAGCATCACGTGCTAATATTGGGTATCCTCTGTCTTAGGCAGAGAAGGTTAGCAGTTCATGCTAATAAATTTGGTTTATCCTCTGTTCTTGTAAGCAGGGAAGTTAAGTGTGAAGTGTTGGTAATTTGAAAAGTTAACAATAGTAAGCTGTGTTAACAAGTATACCCTCTGTTGATCAGAGAAGTTTTAGTGTTTTTTGATTGTGTGGTAACAAAGAAACTCACAAAATGGTTAGAAGGAATGTTAGGCTGATTCCAACAACAGAAAATGGTGGTCTGGCGACTCCATTGTGGTCAGATAGTGAATTCAAAACACTGTTAGGGGAACAAATGAACCTAATAATCACTAAGAAAGTTAGAAAAGAACTAACTCAGAAATACGAGATCCATCCAGACAAGACTTGGTCTGTAGATGAGTGTAAAAAGGTATTAGGAGCATGTATTCGCAAGAACAATGTGAAAGGCATTATCTGCTGCCACAGAGAATTTGGTTTAGGCTACAAAACAATCTCAGCGTAACTCAGAGCTAGAGAGACAGAACAATGAGCTTAAAGCTAGAGTATCCTCTGTGACTAAGAAATTGAACCGCAACAAAGCTGCAGCAAAAACTGATGTGGAAGAAGTTAGTCAGCCTGATAACAATTATCCTGACTTACAAGCTTTCTTTGAAACAGATGTAACCATCCAATCAGTAACTGATGTGCCTGTAGATTCAGTGAAGGTATGTGGCGCTAAGAGAAAATTTCAAGGAATTGAGGAAATTGTTCCTCTCAACTCTTCTGTTGTCCAAGTACAAACTATTGCCAAAGCATTAGGACCTCAAGATATAGAGAGACTATCTCAGAGCTTACCCTCAGCACGCACAAAGTTTTCAGAATTTAGAAGGGCATTGATAAAAAAAAATGTGTCTCTACGACATGTCGTTAGCAGAAATCACACAGCTGATGTCACAAATTCTAACTGAATCTGAATTCAACAGTTTTGAGTCTGCTGTTACTTCTGAACTACAACATGCCAGTAAAGGCGATTTGAGAGAAGGTGTTTTGAACATTCTAAAGAATATCATGGGACCCAAAATAGACTGGTCCAGAATCACTAACTGTGTGCAGAGGAAAGAAGAAACTGTGAGTGAATACACCGAAAGGTTTTGTCAGTCAGCCGTAACTTACAGTGGAATAGTGGATGATCCTGAAAGTGTGCTTGATGACAGAGGACCACTAGTTCGAACATGGTTTGATGGCCTTTTATCAGAGTACAGATCGGCTTTGACATTCTTAGATCTAACATGGTTCACTGGAAGCTTGCAAAACAGCTTGGACAGTTTAGCTACTTGGGAAAGAGACTCTGATGTTAAAGCCAGAGTAAAGATTGCAGCAGCGTCCTTTAAGGTTAACACAGAGAACCGACCAAAACGTAAATGTCCTAAGAAGGAGAGCAGTTGCCATTACTGTGGAAAGTTAGGACACTGGATGAAAGAGTGTAGGAAAAGCAAAAAGGCATTAGGAGAAATGAACAGTTTTACTCAGCTCCTATTCAGTCTACTTAGTACTTTGAAGCAGCCCCTCCCCGCTTCACTGAACTGTTGGAGCAGTTTGCTCAGGTGTTAACTGTTAGGGCTGTGAGTGCTTAATTTCCCCAGTAATGTACAACAAAGCTGAAAGATTCTTTGTAAATAAAACTACAGGAAGGTTACTGTCACTTCCTTCCATTGAGAGAATGCTAATTAAGTACACTCACAGCCTTCAAAGCTATATTACAGAACACACCAGTCATGAACCCATCCTCATGTATGATGTCTGCAATGACTGAAGTTGTGTTAGAGGGTGAAATGACTCATGATTGTGTTACGCTTACATATGCAGCGACAAGTGAAACAGCAGAAACTCCCATAGAGAACGCAGAATTGGAGTTGTTTGTTGATGGTTCAGCTCAAATTATTGAAGGTAACAGACGAGGATATGCAGTAACTTCCACTACTGAAGTAGTTTCTTCAGGTCATCTTCCAGATCATTTTTCAGCTCAAGCTGCAGAACAAGTAGACTTAACAAGAGCATGCACGCTAGCTTCAGGGTTGATTACAGCAGCTGCAGTATTGTGCCAGGGAAGGAAAACTTGGACTCATGTGTCACACTGTAAAGTTGTTCCTCCACCTACAGGGACAGAATAGGACACATGGAACAGTGAGGAACCCAGGGAAGAACCGTATGCATCAGGCTACGGGGGCTAACCCTGCGGTGAAGATAACCTTATAGGCCTTCCCCATCCACTAGTCCATCCTCTCCTCACTGTCCTTTAGGTGTCTCATGAATTAATAAATAGGGAAAGAAGGAACAACAATAGCAGACTCAGATTGAACAGAGGATACAACCCTAATGTTTGCAGTTTTTTTTTTAGTACAAATACTGCTCTGTCTTTTGTTTTCTTTCTTACTCTGTGCAGATACCACTTGATGCCTGTCCAAAAACCCATACGCGCCAAACCCCTCACCTGCGTATGAAGCCAACAACAAGAACCACTACCGAGCCAACTGTCAAGGAAGACAGAACAAAGAAAAAAAAAATACACAACGCAGAGAATCACATACGAGAACTTCAGTCATCAATCAACATGATCAAGACATTCTTGATCTTTCAGCAAAATTACACCTGATGGCTGAAGATAATTCTTCATGGTTCGGAAACCTGTTAGTATCAAGTGTTTCATTCAACAAATGACTCACGCCCATCACGAGAAATGACAGTTCCAACCAGAAAAGACTATTAAGAACTTCACGGAGCTGCATGTTTGTTTTTGTGTCAGCAAGCAGTTCGTCCCCTACAGACAATCAACACAGAACAAGTGCGATGAGCCTGTAACGATCCCAAGTTACAAGAATAAACTTTTTAAGTGTTTAAATTTGTATTTTGTGAGAGTTATTAGAACTCTCAAAGGGGGAATTGTGGGATTACAAATTTATTTAAATGTTTAATTTAGATTCCAATGTAATAGTGTACCAACTGAAGAAATTATATACATTGTATTTAGCACAAGGTTCCTGCCAGTTCCTGTTCACTCCATTGTAAGTTAAATGAGTCAGGTCCCTGAGACCCGAATCTTTTGTTCTGCAAATGGCTTTCGGAGCCTGGCCAGACCCCCCAAAATTTATTTGGTGAAGCTGGACGGAACCAGCGGAGACTCTTGGGGGTGCTCTGGAAGCGCAGAGCTGGACAGAACCAGAGGAGACGACGGAGAGCTGGACGGGACCAACGGGGACAAAGGAGGGCTGGACAGGACCAGCGGAGACGAAGGAGGGCTCTTGCGAGGAGCAGGCACTGGCGGGCTTGCCATTCTCTCTGACCGCGGGCTTGCCATACTCTCTGACGGCGGGCTTGCGAGGGCCACGAACGGCGACGGGTTTGCGTTGACCGCGACCGGCGGCGGGAACTTCTTCGTGGAAGGCGGGATTAGGAAAGCCGTGGACGGCGGCTGGTTTTCAAGTGCCGAGGATGGCGGCTGGCGAGGGGGAGCCACAGCAGGCGGGTTAGTTCCGGCTTGGGCCCGGACACTTCCCAGACACCGGTAAATAGCTTCTCTCCAACGCAATCCCGTGGTGTCTGGGAGGTCCATGGGATGGTGGAGATTGGCTTCGAGCCGGAACAGTTCGATAATGGTGGTGTCATCCCACGCCGTTGCCATGGCGAGTTTACAGAATTCCCCAGCATGTGCATGTGTTTTCTGAAGTTGCAGCGCATTTAGCTCTCCCGGCCACCGTAGAGTCATTATAGTAACATCTGTATAAAATCAAGTGATCATTGGCTAGTCTATAACACATTATAAGTAATGTGATTCAATTTTTTTTTCTAACTGTAACAACCAGACAGATAGTTAAACGTGAGTGGATACCGTTTTGCAACCAATTTATTTGCAATGTTCGCTAACATTAAAGGATGCAAGACATACTTAGCCTATTGTTTTTACATCGAACTGAATTAAAATAGCTTAACCTATAAGAACGACATGTGGATTGATGTAAAGGCCAGCAGGGATAATGCTCTGAATGACTGTGAATTAAACATCTCCGATCGATGGTGTTCATTGCAATGGATTTTATCGACTTACAAGAAAAGGAAGGAAACGGATTTAATTGGAACAGTTATTGATTTTATGTGTGATACGCTGTTACAGCATTCGAGTCCTCACGTGAAGATTACTTTAAAGATTATTTACGTTTAATTATTGTTGCCAAGTTATCTAGTCGTTATTGCTTACAGTGCTTTGTTATATGGAGCAGTTTGATAGATCGCAATCTAATTTGTTTGTCTAATGAAGTGCTGACAGATGTATAAAAGTACACAAGTCACACTGTAATTTAAATGCAGTAGACTTTAATGGACAGTAAAACAAAGGCAGAATACCGTATAACTCCTGGCTGGCACAGTATTGATGAACGAATGCAAACAAATGCAGAGCACCGAAACTTCATTTGAGCGTTCAAAAATAAAATCAAAGAGCGGTAACTGATGTTATACTGTGTTCTGTATTGTGTGTGTGTGTGTGTGTGTGTGTGTGTGTGTGTGTGTGTGTGAGTGAGTGAGTGAGTGAGTGAGTGAGTGAGTGAGTGAGTGTGAGTGTGTGTGTGTGTGTGTGTGTGTGTGTGTGTGTGTGTGTGTGTGTGAGTGAGTGAGTGAGTGAGTGTGTGTGTGTGTGTGTGTGTGAGTGAGTGAGTGAGTGAGTGAGTGAGTGTGTGTGTGAGTGTGTGTGTGTGTGTGTGTGTGTGTGTGTGTCCTTGTTTATGCTACATTGAGGGGACCAAATGTCCCCACAAGGATAGTAAAACCAGTAAACATTGACCTTATGGGAACATTTTTTAGGTCCCCATGAGGAAACAAGCTTAAAAATCATACAGAGTGAGTTTTTTTGAGAAAGTAAAAATGCAGAAAGTGTCCTGTAAGGGGTAGGTTTAGGTGTAGGGTTGGTGTAGGACAAAAGCACATACAATAAGTACAGTATAAAAACCATTACGCCTATGGAGAGTCCCCACAAAGATAGCAAACCAGACATGTGTGTGTGTGTGTGTGTGTGTGTGTGTGTGTGTGTGTGTGTGTGTGTAATAGAATTATTGCTTTTTGTAATATTTCTATTGTGATGTTCTTGTAGAGATCACTGTTTCTACACTGCTGTCATCTTCTCCTGGTACCCATGCAGATCAGGTAAATATTGGACACATCAACTACATCATGCACATAGGGTTTCTGCAGGTTTTTAAGTCTTAAAATGTCTTAATTTACCCTTACACAAATTAATGCCTTAAGAAAGTTTTAAATCAGAGCAGAAAGCCTTAAATTCATAAAATGTTGGATGCAAAGCAAAAAGTGAATGAATCTCTTCCTCTGTATTTTGTCTTGTTTTCAATACAAATGTCAAACATCTTTCGATCAAGATATGTTTATTGCAGATGCAAATATTAATGAAGTCTTGAAAAATGAAATGAAATGAAATTAGTTTATTCTTAAAACAATAACAAATATCAAAACTTCCCTTTAAATTAAGGTTACTTTTTTGCCAAATGGCAGATATTAGTTTTTGTTTTAATCACAAAATCACTTCAAACAAGACTTTGTATTTTATGTCATTTTGTATCTCCAGTAAATGTATTTTATTTAAGAATCTTTAGGCATTTGCACTGGAAAACAATACAAAAATACTGAGGAAGAGCATCACTTTTTAATTCATTTTTCCCCTCTGTGTAGGAAGCACATATACGCCACCTCTGCCTATGCTGGCCTCACCTGCGACCCGTACTGGGCCTGTGAAGACTGGTGGCAGGGTGTTTGTACTGGACCACAAACACAGAGCCCATTGACACCTTGCTTAATAAACACCGTGGGAAGAAGGACATCCTCAGGAGCATGCAGTAATGCACCACAATTCCTCTACTGATCCAAACAGCATGCTCCATTTGACCACAAAACTGCACATTTCACTGTATGTCAAGCACCTGGTCAAACTGCTGAACACCAGCTCTTCATTAAACAACTCCAGAGAAACGTCTTGAAAGCGGGTAGTGAAACAACCAGTGTGCCAGTGGTAACAATGAAGCCTGCGGATGTAAACCCACCAGCACCTGCTCTGACCACACTCCTCTCATGAGACCATTGTGTTATGGAGCGGCAGCAGCAACCTCAGCAGGAGAAGACTTGTCTTGCTTGTGGACAGCCAAAGATGGTTCCTCTATCCACTTTTTTCTTAATCAGCAAGGCCCTGTCAGGTACTTCTACTGTTCCACAAAGGTTTTTAATGCTTACAGTGATTAAGGACTAACACACCCCAGAGTTATTTAAGAGTGAACTTGAGGATACAGAGAAACAGGTGGAGGAGAAAGAACAGCAAAAACACAAAAGGCCTGAAACTGAACACGTTAGACGCTTATGCAGATTTTGTAAAATGGAGCTGAAGCAGGGTCCAAAGAGTCCTCACATACACACAGGCTTTCCTGGCGTAGCAGGGAAATATGTTCATTGCCCTGCTAAAGTCTTTTCCATTTACCAACCTCAGGACATGCAGAAAGATGACCCGGAAAGAGTTTAAAGAGTCTGCATTTCACAAGATGGAAAGACAGATGTGTGGCAGAAAAAAAGAAATGAAAGACATTTCTTTTGCCCCTTATTAATATTTAACTCATATATATTGTAATGGGGCTGACGAGACGAGAGGCGTGCGGATCCATGTGCAGGCTTTTATGGCAGAGACGTGGTCGTACAGGCAGGGTCAAACAATAGCAAACAGGTATGGCAGGGACAAGACAAAGAGTAAACAGTGGTAAGCGTGGGTCGATGATCTGCGAACAGTATCCAGAGGGGCGAGACAGGAGAGGTAGTCAAAACGTTAGCAATAGTCCAGGCAGGGGAAAACACGATTAAATAACAAGGCTAGGCAAGGCAAGGAAAACTAACGGGCTCTGAAAGGTAGCGAAGATGCATACAACACTCGGCGACCAGGGAGAGAACGTTCAAGGCCGACAAAGCGCGCGTGATTGTGGGAGCCGTGTGATCAGGTGTGCGCGACCGGTGCAATGAGTGACCGGTGACAGCTGTGATCAGTGTTGGATGATGGGAACTGGAGTCCATGTGACGTGCGGCGCGACAGTCCACGCGGCGAGCGGGCGACCCCCAGCGGCGAGCGAACGGGAGTGCAGACCAGACTCGTGACATATATACTGTATATTTTGATTTGTTTATTGTTCAGTGTGAGACTGTAATATATATATTTTGTCAGAATTCTATTTTTCTTTATACTTTATTATTTTGGATCAGTATTTACTAATCTTAAAAAGTGCTTAAAGCATTTAATAAAACAACTGAAAATTACAAATTGCTTCACGAGTGCTGTGTTCTTTTTCATAGGACAAATATTTTACAGTTTCTATGGTTTTGGAAACACTTAAGTGTGACTTAAATTATTCCATCACTCAATCAATTTTCATTTAGTACTTGAATATTACTTAGTTTGAGTTAAATTTAAATGCCTCTTATTTTCATTTCAAAAGCCATTTAATAGAGACCATTCATGTTTAATATAACCATTATTATATAATTCATGTTTTCATATAACCATGTAATGTACACTATTATTTTACTGTATTTCTTTTAATACTAATCATCTATTCATAATACACAAATTTAAAATACTTTGCAGCTGTAATGTATTGTTAAATTTTACAATTTTGTTTGATAAAAAGCACAAAGCTGTATGAAATAATGTTTTAGACCTGCGTGAGTGGGATTCGAACCCCGGCCCAAATAAATGCATGAAAATAATCTGATTGGCTATGACATCATTTCCGCTCTTTGGCCAACTGTTGAAATGCTTCAATTTCATTGGCTGTCACTGAGTTCCAACTATCTGCGACTGGCCCCCGCAGGCTAGTGGCTGAATCCTTGTCAAAAGAATCAGAGATTCTTAGTTCGAATCCGACCTCATAAGTGTTAACTCGGTATGTTTTTAGAAACAACACATTCCAGCACCTGATTGCCTCTTTAACAAACAAATGATACGAATGCTCTGCTCTGCTACCTAAAATCATTATTGGGTACATTCGTGCAGCGAGGTGTTTCAAAAAGTGGTGGGGACGCCTCACCCTGCCACCGCAAATTACGCATTTTCCAGTAACACATATTATAATCAGTTAAATAACTGACAAAATGTAGGCTACATTTGGTGTCAATGTATGCGTTTTTATGGAAATTCACAGTTCTGATCAAAATGAGATATGACTGTAAAATTCGACAGTTTTTTCTCTGTAAAAATACGTTTCCCAGCTCTAAAAAAAAACATTATATATGAACATTTTTTTAAGGATATGTAAGGTTAATAATACATAACTATTACTTTTAATTAAAGGAAAATGCTATTTTTTTCCCAGTAAGACATATAATCAGTTGAGCAACAGGTAAAATGTACATTTGGTGTCAATGTATGCATTTTTAGGGAATTTCCCAGTTCCTATCAAAATGTGATATTATTGTTAAATTCTACTGGCTTTTCTCTGTAAAAATACATTTATTTTTTACAATGCACACCTTGACCCGAGTTTTCTGGGCCCCTTTCAACCGCTGGGCCCAGTCTGTCCCCTTTTCCCAACGCCCCTGACAACATCCTTACTCTGTTTAGCAGTCTTTTTGAACATATGTTCAAAGGGACTTTGGTTCAATTCTGTGACAATGACGCTGCTGCTTGCTTTCTCCTCTGTCTCTCCTAATAGCTCTTACACATTTATATATTACAAAAAAAGATCATATTATGTAGCCCCATTTGCGTTCACTTGGTGAAGCTTAATGGAAGCTTCGAATGTAAATATGACATGATAAAAATTATATTTCTTACTGCTAAATTCTGAAAAAACAGGTGTTAACCAAAACTCCCTCTGTGACAGAATGGAGAAAAAAACCTTGGGAGAAACCAGGCTCAGTCGGGGGTCAGTTCTCCTCTGACCAGACGAACCAGCAGTTCAAAAATACATATTTCTATTTTTTATTTTGTTGCAATTTTAAAGATAATTTGAAATCATGAGTTTCAAGTTTGTCGATCGCGCGTCTCCAGTGGCATAAATCATGAGTTTCAAGTTTGTCGATCGCGCGTCTCCAGTGGCATAAGTATTATGATTGAGGAGAGGTGAGTTGCACTGAAGCTCCATCTAAAAAGTATCATATGAGTTTTATTCATTGTAATAATACATGTAGTTTTGTTCTAAAATGCACTTTACTCTTACTTAAACGTATGAAGTTTGTTAATAATATGAAGCATGTATTTTTTGGAGAGAATTCATGAGTTCATAAGCATGAGTGTGCAAGCTTCTAGGTTAAAATAATCCCTTTCACTGATAGGTAGGATACAAATGTGAAAGAAGGCCACAGATTTAAGCTTGTTATGATTTTTGTTTTTTATTCATGCAGAATAAAATGTGGCCTGAGTAATTCACATTGCCTGATTCAATTCATCCACTCAACGCAGAGCTAAATGAAGACCGGTCACATAAACAAGGGCTGCATGATAAATTGCATGTGATATTTAATGCGCATCTTGTCAGTAAATCCGGTTCTGAACGTGGCTTGCACAGCTTGTCAGTGAACAACGGCTCTGTGTAGTAAATGCTGCTCCATGTGAAAGCACGCATGTGATGAAAATTTACCGCTGATTACAGAACCGGCTTTACTGACAAGATGCGCATTAAATATCGCATGCGATTTATCATGCAGCCCTATTGTAAACTTTAGAATTTGCACTTTGATAACTGTTTTCAAAAGTTTGCATTTTCAGGCCCCCAAATTGCCATTGTTTTGTAAATGACCGTCCAAAATGCATAAAAAGCTTTTTTGTTTCATTTGAAAATTGTTTCTTGTAAACACCTCCTTAAACTGAACCCCAGTAGAACTCATGCCCCCGGTTTCACAGACAAGGCTTAAGCCTAGTCCCAGACTAAAATGTAAGTCTGAGCAGTTTCAACTCAAATGTTCTAATTGAACTATGGCCTAATCCTGGCTTAGTCTAAGCCCTATCTGTGAAACCAGACCATGATCATTAATGTGGCATTTACACTTCACTATTTTCCACAAAAACAGAAAACGTATGCATTTTGGCTAGTGGTCAACAAAATATCTCCATGGCCGATATATCGATATATTTATTGAAAAATGCCAAATATCGGCATCGGCTGATAAGTTTTTGTTTTTTGGCTGATGCGTTCGAGGTTGGACTTTTATTTTGACGGCGCTGAAAGCAGCAGCGCCTGAGCACACAGCGCTCTCATTCTTCCTCTTGTTTATTGTCTTTATTAACAGTTCTGTCTATACGGATAGAAGTCTGTCTAATAATCAGATAGAACTGTTAAACAAGGGAATTAAAATGTATACAAAAAAGTATTAACACAATTACTTTTATATTATTAGAAATAGAAAAGCAAACATTATAATACTTTCTCGTTTGCCGTCAGCATTTAGCAAATATGCATTTAATCATTTAAACAAATCTTTGATTGACTAATGAACATTTAATTTCACAAACCTTGCAAACTTAGTTGAATCCAGTTGAATCCATTTGTATTCTGCATGATCGTCTGTTCTCTGCGTGATGAACCGAATTGCGAATTAAATGCTGACAGGAGGAGAGTTCAGCTTCACTGGAGACACGCGATCGACAAATTTGAAACTTATGATTTCAAATTATCTTTAAAATTGCAACAAAATAAAAAATAGAAATATGTATTTTTGAACTGCTGGTTCGTCTGGTCAGAGGAGAACTGACCCCAGACTGAGCCTGGTTTCTCCCAAGGTTTTTTTCTCCATTCTGTCACAGAGGGAGTTTTGGTTCCTTGCCGCTGTTGCCTCTGGCTTGCTCACTTGGGAACACTTAATTTCTAGCGATTATCGCCGATTTGACTGCACAGATACTACTTAAACTAAACTGAGCTAGACAATGACATCTCTGAATTCAATAATGAAATGCCTTTAACTGAAAATTGAGTGTTTAATCTTATCATTATACATTACTGACACTCTGTCCTCCAATTTGATACTGTTAAGTGCTTTGACACAATCTGTATTGTTAAAAGCGCTATATAAATAAAGGTGACTTTAAATTTTCTTTATGCATTTGCCCACTGTCATATTCATTTTCACTGTGTGCTGTATGTAAAATGAGTGTCACCTTGGCTTTTTTTTTTAATAAATATGATTCCCAATGCACACAAACTTCCCAGAATACTGAGTGATCTGTTGGACACAGTGTTTACATACTTTTTAATTATATTTTTAATAATATTAATACAGTCTTAGTACTATGATACGATCTAAATCCTGACTGGAATTACTCACAAATACCATTTTTCTCTAAGAAGGAATATAACTGTGAGGATACTACCTTTTCTAGTATCTTTGACAGAAAAGGGAGATTTGAGATCGGTCTGTAATTAACTAGGTCTTTGGGGTTAAGTTGTGTTTTTTTTAATGAGAGGCTTAATAACAGCCAATTTGAAGATTTTGGGGACATATCCTAATGACAATGATGAATTAATAATAGCCAAAAGAGGATCTATGACTTCTGGAAGCAGCTCTTTTAAAAGAGTTAGAATAAAATTTTAACAAGACCGAGATCTGGAGTCAGGTTGTCTGGTTGTACGAAGAAGAGAAACCTTTTCGGGTACCCGGGAGGCAATGATTAAAGACAAGACACAGATGTCCCGTTTAACCATAGCTCAGCTTTTATTAAGACATCAGGGAGTATATATATAGAGAAACAAGAAGTTACACCATTGGTTATCACAAGGTCATACCATGGACAGACATCTAAATCATCTAAATATGGAACTATGCTTATTTGGCAATCAGGCCAAAGTTTAGAACATATCCAAACAGCAAGCTCAGCATACATCAGCACATCATTTGTGCTAAAGGGCCCAGAGTGTTTCTGCTAAAATCTAACAGTAGTTTAGATGGGATAGGGTCTAACATATCTAACATGTCTAACATAGCAGCTATCTGATGTGATACTGTAGCTGACGGCTGTATGGTTACAATTTTATCTCTGATAGTATCGATCTTGAAAGTAAAGTAGTTCATAAAGTCATTACTGCTGTGCTCTTGGGAAATGCCAACACCTGTTGATGCTTTATTTTTCGTTAATTTAGTCACTGTATTGAATAAATACCGGGGGTTATGTTTGCTTTCTTCTAGAAGAGACGAAAAATAATCAGATCTAGCAGTTTTTAATGCTTTTCTATAGGATAGGGTACTTTCCTGCCAAGCTAAACAAAATACCTCTAGTTTTGTTTTCCTCCAGCTGCGCTCCATTTTCCGGGCTGCTCTCTTTAGGGCACGAGTGTGCTCATTATACCATGGTGTTGGACTCTTATGCTTAATCTTCCTTAAACGTGAAGGAGCAACCGTATCTAAAGTGCTGGAAAAGAGCGAGTCCATAGTTTATGTTATAGTTTGTTTCAATTTAGATTTACATTTACATTTAGTCATCTAGCAGACGCTTTTATCCAAAGCGACTTACTATGGTAACTAGAACTGGCTCCATAGAGTAGTTACTGCTAAGAGAGTGATATACGCTAAACAATACTCGGCGACTTGAGCATGATCTGAGTGGCTGTTATTCATAACTTTCAGTCACGTGACTGGCTCGAAGACCTGGAGGGCAAAACATCCATAGAACTGAAGGACAAGCCTGTTAATTTTCCATCTGTTTCACAGTCACAAATATTTAGATCACCTCTCAAAAGAATAAAACATAGGTATGTGAACAAAATGCAAGTTTTGGCAATTCTAACCCGCGGCAATATTTCAGTCATTAAACAGTGTGACAAAACGTTGTAAAAACACTTAAAGTGCCTTAACACATTTAAAACATTAATATTAAAATATCAAATTCAGTATTCACCATATTAATGATGCATAATTTTAGAACGCAATCCACTTAATGCTTCAGTGTTTTAGTCCATGGGCCCAGGCCACATTTTTCACTAATTGGTACCACCCAAGGTGGCAAATTCTAGTTTTTTTTTTTTTTTTAAAGTCCATATCTCTAGATGATATTACAACATGATAACCTTTTGTTAGTGGTAGCTTTGTCACAGAAATCAGCCTTCAATGACACTAAACGTTGAGCCAAATAATGAAAATATCTTGTAACTTTATTTGAACAGAATGTCATACAAAGAAAAACAACATAATTCTACCTTGTTCATGAACTTATTTGGTCATTGCAAACTGTTTCTGTTTATTCATCATCATCGTCATCGTCATCATCATCATACAGGTGCTGGTCATATAATTAGAATATCATCAAAAAGTTGATTTATTTTACTAATTCCATTCAAAAAGTGAAACTTGTATATTATATTCATTTATTACACACAGACTGATATATTTCAAATGTTTATTTCTTTTAATTTTGATGATTATAACTGACAACTAAGGAAAATCCCAAATTCAGTATCTCAGAAAATTAGAATATTGTGAAAAGGTTCAATATTGAAGACACCTGGTGCTACACTCTAATCAGCTAATTAACTCAAAACACCTGCAAAGGCCTTTAAATGGTCTTTCAGTCTAGTTCTGTAGGCTACATGATCATGGGGAAGACTGCTGACTTGACAGTTGTCCAAAAGACGACCATTGAGACGTTGCACAAGGAGTGCAAGACACAAAAGTCATTGCAAAAGAGGCTGGCTGTTCACATAGCTCTGTGTCCAAGCACATTAATAGAGAGGCGAAGGGAAGGAAAAGATGTGGTAGAAAAAAGTGTACAAGCAATAGGGATAACCGCACCCTGGAGAGGATTGTGAAACAAAAGCCATTAAAAAATGTGGGGGAGATTCACAAAGAGTGGACTGCAGCTGGAGTCAGTGCTTCAAAACCACTACGCACAGACGTATGCAAGACATGTGTTTCAGCTGTCGCATTCCTTGTGTCAAGCCACTCTTGAACAACAGACAGCGTCAAAAGCGTCTCGCCTGGGCTAAAGACAAAAAGGACTGCTGCTGAGTGGTCCAAAGTTATGTTCTCTGATGAAAGTAAATTTTGCATTTCCTTTGGAAATCAGGGTCCTAGAGTCTGGAGGAAGAGAGGAGAGGCACACAATCCACGTTGCTTGAGGTCCAGTGTAAAGTTTCCACAGTCAGTGATGGTTTGGGGTGCCATGTCATCTGCTGGGGTTGGTCAAGTGTGTTTTCTGAGGTCCAAGGTCAACGCAGCCGTATACCAGGAAGTTTTAGAGCACTTCATGCTTCCTGCTGCTGATCAACTTTATGGAGATGCAGATTTCATTTTCCAACAGGACTTGGCACCTGCACACAGTGCCAAAGCAACCAGTATCTGGTTTAAGGACCATGGTATCCCTGTTCTTAATTGGCCAGCAAACTCACCTGACCTTAACCCCATAGAAAATCTATGGGGTATTGTGAAGAGGAAGATGCAATATGCCAGACCCAACAATGCAGAAGAGCTGAAGGCCACTATCAGAGCAACCTGGGCTCTCGTAACACCTGAGCAGTGCCACAGACTGATCGACTCCATGCCACGCCGCATTGCTGCAGTAATTCAGGCAAAAGGAGCCCCAACTAAGTATTGAGTGTTGTACATGCTCATACTTTTCATGTTCATACTTTTCAGTTGGCCAAGATTTCTAAAAATCCTTTCTTTGTATTGGTCTTAAATAACATTCAAATTTTCTGCTTATTTTGTTCTACATGCTTATAGAACAAAGATGGTCGGAGTAATCTTGATTTGAAAATGCATCAAATTAAACAAAGTTGCAATCATCGGCCATTTCTTTACTCATTTTCACACAGCTGAGTCATAGCTGAATAAGTCGCAAAGTGCTTGTGGCCTCCAAGGGTAACATGTATCAAAATAAGCAGCAGGACTTACCTTTTCAGATGATGCTAGTGACTTATCAGTACAACAAAGTATGGTGGAGTAATCTGGTTTTGAAACTAGCACCAGTCGTTGTTGTTGCATAATATACTATTTCATATACAGTTCATACATATTTTTTCAAATTGCTAGGTCATAGATTGTCCCACCATCATGGTTCTGATATCACCAGATTACAGACAGTCTTGTCTATCCTTATCTGAAAAGATATCCCCCCTAACATCAATATCTTTTGAGATAGATATACAAATATAACAATTTAATAGATGCAAAAAATTGTTTTCTTTAATGTGAAGGCTAATATAAAATGTATACAACAAATATCATGTCAAATTATGGCAGATCTGGATAGCCCTGACTGTCCTGAAAAAATCAACATATAGCATGTATGGCTACCTCTTACAATAGACTTCATACAAACCTGCTGTGCAGATACTGTAGGACGATAATGGCAAAAATAATGATTGTCCCAAAAGATTAGTAAAGCTACTCATTTGAAATGGTTACCATGTTTCAAAGTACTTATATGGACTCTACAAACAAACTGGTACCAAAGAGATTTTGCCACCTTAGGTGGTACCAAATTCTGGCTTGGCCCATGGACTATTTTCCTTATAACGGTTTTCTATGGGAAACCATGTAATGTGAAACTTTGCACATTGTGTTTATATTCTGGCTTCATCTGCTTGCCTGTACAGAATAGACATCACCATTAAGGTGTTTCCTGAATTTCGCCTTTTAATATCTGCATTTTACTACATTACTACTTAATGCAAACTGCGAAAAAATAACTGGTGGTCAATGGAGCAAAGCTTCCTTTTGCCCTCCAGGTGGGCGTTCCTATAAGGGTGTGACGTCACGTGAAAACTATCAATATAGTGTGTGAAATAGCTTTCAGGTGGATCCAACCAGTGCAATGGAACATGGGAAATGTAGTCCAGGGTGATGTGTAACAGTCTGTGTGGTGTGAGAGTCAGTATAATGGGAGGTATATAATCCAGGAGAGCGGTGGAGCGAAGGCGGAACAGGGGGAGGGATGGAGGACTAAGTTCATGTGGAGGTGTAGGACCTTGAGACTGAGGTAGGACCGGCAGAGCAGGGAACCAGGATGGAGCCAGCAGTACTAGTGGAGTTGAGGACCACCACAGCAGAGCAGATAGGTCCGAAGATCCCCACGGCGGAGCAGGAGCCCACCAGTGCGGAGAAGACAGGGCAGAAGACCTCCACGGCAGAGCAGACGGAGCAGGGGCCCACCAGGGCGTAGCAGGAGACCACCAGACCAGAGACTGGGACCTAGGGAAAACTGAGACACGAGAAACAGAGAGAGCATATACGGTCTCAAGGACCAAGGCAGGGAACACAAAGTTCATCAATATTTTCTCTGGTGACAACTGAGTGGGCAGACAGTTCAAAATCAGGCTCTTTGGTTGAAACGGAACAGACATGGTTCAAAATTAGACTCATTGACTAAGACATGATAGATAGACAGTTCATTAGTGGTTTCTTTGGCACTGACAGGGTAACGAGAAAGACATGGAGTGCATTAGTAGTTTCTGAGCTCATGACAGGCAGGGTTAACTCTCTGGTATTGGTTGTCTCACCCGCGAGACAAGCTCATTTTTTTCTTATCAGTGCGAAAGACACTAAAAATACTCTGTCGATTTTGGTCATACAGATAAGTGTTATACATCCATTGAAACTTTGAAGTGTCTTCTTTTTTATTTCGGGTACACTCACAATAAAAACAAAATGTTGTGGTTTTGGAAAATAAAAAAAAAAAACAAACAGGGTACACTCTGTCTTCATCTCCGTGAACTGCTTTTAGAAACATGTCACTAAAATGAACTGTAACTCAACAAATACTCAACACAGAGACATCGGAGTTATATCTATAGAAAGCTTGAAGTGCCTAAGTAAGTCATGTCGAAAGCAAACATTCTGTGGTGAAGTAATCCTTATGAAACTGACACGATGTTCAGTCTTTCCCGTCTAACTCATTATCTCTAATGCAATCCCGCCCCCTCGCGGCTCGCGCAGTTCATATGTAAATATTCACGTGAGACACGTGCACATGTAAACGGCCAACGCAAACAAAGAGTGAGGAGATCGTTCATCGCGAATGTAAGAATGTTTAGCCTCTTTATTATTAACACTCTGTTCACAAATAAATTTTAATAGCATGCTAAACAATAATAATTAGTTTCTCAGATATAAAATATCCTTTTTATAGTAGGAGTACATCTGGCTACAGAATTATATCCTAAGCTGCTATGAAATCATACATACTAGGCTATATGACTACAAAATCATAGTTGGGTTTTTCCCAAACTATAATTCCTGAATACAATGTTTGAAATAGAGTAAAACATTTTGAATATGATTCATTGTATTTAAATTTCTTACGGCGTGATGATGTTTTCATGCTTTACAGTTGCTCCTTTACGCTTAAGGAAGATTAAGGATAAGAGTCCAACACCGTGGTATAATGAGCACACTCACGCCATAAAGACAGCAGCCCGGAAAATGGAGCGCAGCTGGAGGAAAACTAAACTCGAGGCATTTCATTTAGCTTGGCGGGAAAGTACCCTATCCTACAGAAAATCATTAAAAACTGCTAGATCTGATTACTTTGTCTCTTCTAGAAGAAAACAAACATAACCCTCAGTATTTAGTCAATACAGTGACTAAATTAACGAAAAATAAAGCATCAACAGGTGTTGGCATTTCCCAAGAGCATAGCAGTAATGACTTTATGAACTACTTTACTTTCAAGATCGATACTATCAGAGATAAAGTTGTATCCTTGCAGCCGTCAGCTACAGTATCGCATCAGATAGTGCACTATAGATCCCCTGAGGAACAATTCCACTCATTCTCTACTGTAGGAGAAGAAGAATTGTATAAACTTGTTAAATCATCTAAACCAACAACATGTATGTTAGACCCTATCCCATCTAAACTACTAAAAGAGCTGCTTCCAGAAGTCATAGATCCTCTTTTGGCTATTGTTATTATTATTCATTGTCATTAGAATATGTCCCAAAAACCTTCAAATTAGCTGTTATAAAGCCCCTCAATTAAAAAAGACACAACTTGACCCCAAAGATCTAGTTAATTACAGACCGATCTCAAATCTCCCTTTTCTGTCAAAGATACTAGAAAAGGTAGTATCCTCACAATTATATTCCTTCTTAGAGAAAAATGGTATCTGTGAGGAATTCCAGTCAGGATTTAGACCGTATTATAGTACTGAGACTGCTCTCATTAGAGTTACAAATGACCTGCTTCTATCATCTGATCGTGGTTGTATCTCTTTATTAGTTCTACTGGATCTTAGCGCTGCGTTCGACACTATCGACCACAACATTCTTTTGAATAGACTACAAAACTTTGTTGGCATTAGTGGAAGTGCCTTAGCATGGTTCAAATCGTACTTATCTGACCACCATCAGTTCGTAGCAGTGAATGAAGAGGTATCATATCGATCACAAGTGCATTATGGAGTACCTCAAGTTTTACTTTTCACGTTTTACATGTTACACTTGGAAGATATTATCAGGAGACATGGTGTTAGCTTTCACTGTTTTGCTGATGATACTCCGCTCTATATTTCTTGAAACACACCAAATTGAGAAACTAACGGAATGCATAGTCAATATAAAAAAACTGGATGACTGCTAAATTGTGAAAAAAAAGAGGTGTTAATTATCGGACCTAAAAACCCCACATGTAATAACCTAGAACATTATCTAACACTTGATGGCTGCTCTGTCAATTCTTCTTCATCAGTCAGGAACCTAGGTGTGCTGTTTGATAGCAATCTTTCATTTGAAAGCTATGTTTCTAACATCTGTAAAACTGTTTTTTCATCTTAAAAACATATCTAAATTGGGACCTATGCTCTCAACGTCAAATACAGAAATGTTAATTCATGCGTTTATGACCTCAAGTTTAGACTATTGTAATGCTTTATTGGGTGGTTGTTGTGCACGCTTGATCAACAAACTACAGATGGTCCAAAATGCAGCAGCTAGAGTCCTTACTAGAACCAGGAAATATGACCATATTAGCCCGGTTCTGTCAACACTGCACTGGCTCCCTATCAAACATCGGATAGATTTTAAAATCTTGTTAATTACTTATAAAGCCCTGAATGGTTTAGCTCCTCAGTACTTGAGCGAGCTCTTATCGCATTATAGTCCTCCACGTCCGCTGCGTTCTCAAAACTCTGGCTGTTTGATAATACCTACAATATCAAAATCGACTGCGGGCGGCAGATCCTTTTCCTATTTAGCACCCAAACTCTGGAACAATCTACCTAACACTGTTCGGGAGGCAGACACACTCTGTCAGTTTAAATCTAGATTAAAGACCCATCTCTTTAGCCTGGCTTACACATAACACACTAATATGCTTCTATTATTCAGATCCGTTAAAGGATTGTTAGGCTGTATTAATTAGATCAACCAGAACCGGGAACACTCCCCATAACACACGATGTACTCGTTACATCATAAGTAGAATGGCATCTACGCTAATATTAGTCTGTTTCTTTCTTATTCTGTTTCTCAGTCCATATCCGATCAGATGGTGGATCAGCACCAAGAGATGATGTCTACAGCCCTGGTTGTCAGCGGAGACCAGGACACCTAGATGAGCCCCAGAGACATATCCCCAGCGAAGACCTCAATTGAAATACAATAAAACAAAAAATATAACAAAATAATAAAATACCCAACTACATAATACTATTATTGTTAGAAATTGCAACAACAACAACAACAACAACAAAAAAAGAAATATAAACTTTTGAACTGCGGGTTTCATCTGGTCAGAGGAGAACTGGCCTCCCAAGTGAGCCTGGTTTCTCCCAAGGTTTTTTTCTCCATTCTGTCTCAGAGGGAGTTTTGGTTCCTTGCCACTGTCGCCTCTGGCTTGCTCAGTTGGGGACACTTAATTTTCTAGCGATTAACGCCGATTTGATTTCACAGATACTATTTAAACTAAACTGAGCTAGACAATGACATCTCTAAATTCAATAATTAAATGCCTTTAACTGAAAATCGAGTGTTTAATCTTATCATTATACATTACTTACACTCTATCCTCCAATTTGATACTGTTAAGTGCTTTGACACAATCTGTATTGTTAAAAGTGCTATATAAATGAAGGTGACTTGACAAAATAGATGACCGACAGAGAAACTCTCTCATTCACCATGTAATTAGCTATATGAAAAAGTAACTGAATGACACATCATTCTGCCTAACATCTCCTTTGTCATACGGATAAGAAACAAAATAAGAGGTAAGTGATAAGACGTTTTATTTTTAAATAAACCATTTTATTCACAAAATAATCTCTCTAATATCTTATAGGGTTATGATAATCAAAACAGTCCTGAGCTAGATCAAGCTTTGATCTCTGTAAAACCAAACTATCACTTGATACTATCACTGATATTTTTTTCCCACTAATAAAAAGATGTTATCACTAGCTAGCTCCACACTGGAGAGCAGCTTTATAACAGAAAATCAAGTTGTAATTCTAATGAAATCGACACTGACTATGATTTTTCATGCTTAATACTGAAAAGCTGCTTAAGGCTATCTATTGCATAAAGTACTACATAAAGAAACGTGACATGACTGGACTTTACTGCAGTGCTCATGCAAACATCCACATCGCTGTAATCAGATGCATTTTTAACTGCTGCTTTCACACCGCTGTCAGTTTTTGTTGTGTTTATTTCATTATTGAGAGGAAAGCGTGCAGCATATATTTACATATTCATCCAAATACCGCTCAGCAGGTTCAGGTTCGTTCGTCTGCCTTTGCTCTGAAGCGCTGTGTCTTCTTCTCTTGAATTGCATCCAGGAGGGCTAAATTACAGTCTTGCGCTACAGTGCCACACTGGTCAAACTGCATTATTACAGGCTCTTACATTAGCTCATACGAGATCAAATGACTACTCGACACCAAAAATATTTGTCAACAATTTTTTATATTATACTACTTGCCCTTTTTATACTATATTACTCACCTCAGTTTACAGTTTGAGTCTCGTAGCACATCAATGAGCTGCTGCTTCGAGACTCCAATCATATTACCACTCAGATCAAGCTCTTTTAGAAACTTCAGCACTTTTGTGTTTCTTAAAGACTGAGTTAAAGAAGAAACATCTGTAATGCCACAGTTATTCAGGCTAGAAAGAGACAAACAGAGGAAGAGAAATCATCTCACAAACAATCACTAATGTCAAGAATTTGACACAAATATGTGAACTCAGCTTCATCATGAGATACTGAGTCTAAAGTGTTTTGTAGTGATTTGAATGATTTTGATTCTTGTATGTGAATGCTCCTGACCTCAGTCTCTCCAGTTTACAGTGTGAATCCTTCAGTAAGTCACATAAGTGATTCAGTCCTGTGTTTGTTATTTGATTCTGACTGAGCTCCAGCTCTTTCAGGTGTGATGGGTTTGATTTCAGAGCTGAAGTCAGGATCAGACTCTGTTTCTCTGTAAACCAGCATCCACACAGACTGAAGACAGAAAGAGAAAATACAATCAATCAGATCTAAGTTCATATCTGATTTAAACACATCATGATTAAATGCCATACAGTCACTGATACACAAGAACAATAAATGTAAACATATAATATATGAACAAATAAACCAAGAGAGGAGCATTTGAGGACACTAGTTACAATTCCAAATCTGGATCCACCCCAGTCACCAAATAAGTGAATTTAACCAATGTAGATTAATATATAGGATTAATGTGGAAACAATAGAAAAAAAAAATAAAAGGTCTACTTTTACATTTTTAATGCAAGAAAATCAAATCAATTATTTTAAGCAATTTTAGAGTGGTTTACAATTGCTAAATATACAAATATACATCTTGCATAATAAAATATTTAAAACGGACTACAAACAAAGATTTGTCAGATTTCAGTGAGTTTGATGCTGTTTACAAACCTACAGATACAAACCTATGAACTAATAGTATTTCCGAATCTTTTTTCAGATGGAGAAACACAGAAGATGCAGCACTAGAAACAATGTATCATGAGGCCAGCGATCTTAAACTAAACAGTAAAGTTTAATCAGATGGTAGCTGCTGTACAGTATAATTATACTAACTCTAGTTTCTTCAGCTTGCATTGTGGGATCATCAGTATATCACTGAGGTTTTTCACTCCAGAGTCTCCTAGTTTATTCCCGCTCAGGTTCAGTTCTCTCAGGTGTGATGGGTTTGATTTCAGAGCTGAAGTCAGGATCAGACTCTGTTTCTCTGTAATACTGCATCTCCACAGACTGAAGACAAAAAGACAAAAAAAAGAAAAAGAAAAAAAAGACATTGAATCAGATCTATGATGATCATCTTTATGAAGAACTACAGTCCGTTTCGAATCACACTAGTCATGTTTGATGGAAGCTACTGTTTAGTTTTTCACTTTTTAACTATTTATTTAATGTTTATCTTCTTTATTCTCTGTTGAAAAGGCAGATTTGGCATGCACACAATCAGTTCATTGTATCAAATGCTGGAGATTAAACAATTACTAACTAGAAAAAAAAGAAAAGAAAAAAAAAACAACATACAAAATGTGACCAATAGAGTAAAACCAGTGCAGTGCTATAAACAATATAACTTCAGACCTGTTGTATTAAAATAAATAAACTTTAACTATACTTTAGTTTCTCCAGCTTGAATTGTGGGTTCATCAGTAGATCACTGAGGTTTTTCACTCCAGAGTCTCCTAGTTTATTCCCACTTAGGTTCAGTTCTCTCAGGTGTGATGGGTTTGATTTCAGAGCTGAAGTCAGAATCAGACTTTGTTTCTCTGTAATACTGCATCCACACAGACTGAAGACAGAAAGAGTAAGAACAATGAATCAGATCCATGATGAATCATGAGCAAATGCTATACAGCCAATAAACAAGAAAAATGATATGAAACAAATGAAGAGATGAGTGTTTGAGGACACTAGTTATAAATCTAAGTCTGGATTTGTCTTCACTCAACAAGTGCATTTTATTAGTGTAGATTCACATAATATTTTATTATATATATATTGTGACGGGAGGAGCCAACGACAGACACAGTGGGTGTGGCGTCAGGCCTCGGAGAGGTTTTTATTCAACAAAAATAAGAAAATGAAGTGTCCAGGGGGAAAAAGTGTCCAAAGAAGGGGGGGATCTGGTGTCCTCGATGTGCTGCGGGGCTCGTGAAGGAGGGCAGTGTTCCAAAAGGGAAGGGTCCAGGCAAGGGGCGGAGTCTGGTGGCCGCACACGCTCCCGCGGTCCGGGGCACGAGGGGCGGCGGCTTCTCTGGAGCGGCGGCTCTTCCTGTGCCACTTACTGGCCCATTGGCGGGATGGACGGCCCGGCATCCTGGCCCGACGGCCGTAACACGGGTGCGGTTTACACGACGACTCTGGAGGTTCCGCGGCTCACATCCTCGGCGGCGCGATGTCCCTCGACGCACCCTTCCTGGACCCACGAGGACACCAGTGTGCATGCACGGGGGAAGAGACCGGTCTCCCGAGGAGAGGCGCGCTCGGCATTTAACGGCGGCGGTGATGAGGCTTAATTCAGTTCAGCTGTGCCTCATCACACGCCGCCAGCCCACGTTGGTCCCACGCCCCTCCTCTCATCCACCCACTCCAGTCGGGAGCCTGGTGAAGGGCGGCGAATAAGGGACGGGGTGGTGATGATGATGAGGGGGAGGGCCGTCGAACCGTCACATTCCCCCCCCCAAGCGACATCCCCGTCGTCGGTCGCCGCCCACGCAGGAGTGCTACCTTCCTCAACCAGGCTCCATACGGTCGGAGTGGGCGGGGCAGGGATTCCTCTCCGGGCGATCCTCCCTCTCGCACCGCGCCGGAACAGGGACAGAGAAACCGGTATTAGTCGACAGCCTCAACCAACCACAGGGTAAGATGACAATTGGGGAAACGTCACTTACCCCTTCGGTGGCTGGGAGGCCGTCTCCGTCGTTTCTCCGTCCCACGCGCTTCTTCACGAACTTCAGCGGGCGAGAGGGGACGATGTCTTCAGATGTTGCCCAACTGCGCTGTCTAGGCTCCGCCTTGCCCGCATTCTCCACCACTGTGACGGGAGGAGCCAACGATAGACACAGTGGGTGTGGCGTCAGGCCTCGGAGAGGTTTTTATTCAACAAAAATAAGAAAATGAAGTGTCCAGGGGGAAAAAGTGTCCAAAGAATTGGGGGATCTGGTGTCCTCGATGTGCTGCGGGGCTCGTGAAGGAGGGCAGTGTTCCAAAAGGGAAGGGTCCAGGCAAGGGGCGGAGTCTGGTGGCCGCACACGCTCCCGCGGTCCGGGGCACGAGGGGCGGCGGCTTCTCTGGAGCGGCGGCTCTTCCTGTGCCACTTACTGGCCCATTGGCGGGATGGACGGCCCGGCATCCTGGCCCGACGGCCGTAACACGGGTGCGGTTTACACGACGACTCTGGAGGTTCCGCGGCTCACATCCTCGGCGGCGCGATGTCCCTCGACGCACCCTTCCTGGACCCACGAGGACACCAGTGTGCATGCACGGGGGAAGAGACCGGTCTCCCGAGGAGAGGCGCGCTCGGCATTTAACGGCGGCGGTGATGAGGCTTAATTCAGTTCAGCTGTGCCTCATCACACGCCGCCAGCCCACGTTGGTCCCACGCCCCTCCTCTCATCCACCCACTCCAGTCGGGAGCCTGGTGAAGGGCGGCGAATAAGGGACGGGGTGGTGATGATGATGAGGGGGAGGGCCGTCGAACCGTCACAATATATATGATTGATGTAGACACAATAGAAAAATAGCACTAAAAAGGTCTAAATTCATATTTGTAATGCAAGAAAATCTTATACAAGAATGAATTAAGATATTTTAGTGTTCAATCTCTAAATACACATATTGAAGAAAAGATTTAGAGAAAAGTACTATTATTCCAGTATAAATTTAACTGTCAGAATAATCTACTGTCATTTGTTACATTGTTTTTAGTCTGTTTTCATTTCTGTCTTGTTTCACAGCAAAGACTTGTCAGATTTCAGTGACAGTTTGATGCTATTTCTACAGATACAAACCCATGAACTAATAGTATTTCTGAATCTTTCTTCAGATGGAGAAACACAGAAGATGCAGCACTAGAAATGATGTAACATGAGGCCAGCGATCTTAAACTACACAGTAAAGTTTAATCAGACTGCAGCTGCTTTACAGTATAATGATACTTACTCTAGTTTCTCCAGATTGCATTGTGGGTTCATCAGTAGATCTCGGAGGTTTTTAACTCCAGAGTCTTCTAGTTTATTCCCGCTCAGGTTCAGTTCTCTCAGGTATGATGGGTTTGATTTCAGAGCTGAAGTCAGGATCAGACTCTGTTCCTCTGTAATACTGCATCTCCACAGACTGAAGACAGAAAGAGAAATAACAATGAATCAGATTTTTTTTTTATCTTTGATTTCACTCTTCCTTAATTCCTCTTTTTTCTAGCTTGTACTAATCAGAACGATGTCTGAAACTTTGGATTTCAAGCACCACCTGCGTTTATTTGCCTCTTAATGATGAACCACTTCTTGTATTCCTCAATTGTAAGTCGCTTTGGACAAAAGCATCTGCTAAATGAATAAATGTAAATGTAGATGTACTGTATAATGATCTTATTGAGCAGCTCCAGTAGATCATTGTGATAAATGATCTGCACAGAAATGCAATATGATTTGTTCCTTCCATCAGGCTGCAGTCTAAGGTCGTGTTCACACTTAATCACAATTACATTCCTTCCTAGAGAAAAATAATATCTGTGAGGAATTCCAGTCAGGATTTAGATCGTATCATAGTACTGAGACTGCTCTCATTAGAGTTACAAATGACCTGCTTGTATCATCTGACCGTGGTTGTATCTCTTTATTAGTTCTACTGGATCTTAGCGCTGCGTTCAAAACTATCGACCACAACATTCTTTTGAATAGACTACAAAACATTGTTGGCATTAGTGGAAGCGCCTTAGCATGGTTCAAATCATACTTATCTGACCACCATCAGTTCGTAGCAGTCAATGAAGAGGTATCATATCGATCACAAGTGTGGTATGGAGTACCTCAAGGCTCAGTACTAGGGCCGTTACTTTTCACGCTTTGCATGTTACCCTTGGGAGATATTATCAGGAGACATGGTGTTAGCTTTCACTGTTATGCTGATGATACTCAGCTCTATATTTCTTCGCGACCCGGTGAAACGCACCAAATTGAGAAGCTAACGGAATGCATAGTCGATATAAAAAAACTGGATGACGAGTAATTTTTTACTGCTAAATTCTGAAAAAACAGAGGTGTTAATTATCGGACCTAAAAACCCCACATTTAACAACCTAGAACATTATCTAACACTTGATGGCTACTCTGTCAATTCTTCTTCATCAGTCAGGAACCTAGGTGTGCTGTTTGATAGCAATCTTTCATTTGAAAGCCATGTTTCTAGCATCTGTAAAACTGCGTTTTTTCATCTCAAAAACATATCTAAATTGCGACCTATGCTCTCAACACTTCCCATAATACACGATGTACTCGTTACGTCATAAGTAGAATGGCATCTACACTAATATTTGTCTGTTTCTTTCCGATGATCAGATGGTGGATCAGCACCAAGAGATGATGTCTGCAGCCCTGATCGTCAGCGGAGACCAGGACACCCAGATGACCCCCAGAGACCTCGATTAAAATACAATAAAACTAAAAAATATAACTAAAAACATAATAAAATACCTAACTACATAATACTACTATTGTTAGAACTTGAAACTTTTGAACTGTGGGTTTCGTCTGGTCAGAGGAGAACTGGCCCCCCGACTGAGCCTGGTTTCTCCCAAGGTTTTTTTCTCCATTCTGTCTCAGAGGGAGTTTTGGTTCCTTGCCGCTGTCGCCTCTGGCTTGCTCAGTTGGGGACACCTAATTTCTAGCGATTATCGCCGATTTGATTGCACAGATACTATTTAAACGAAACTGAGCTAGACAATGACATCTCTGAATTCAATAATGAAATGCCTTTAACTGAAAATTGAGTGTTTAATCTTATTATACATTACTGACACTCTGTCCTCAAATTTGATACTGTTAAGTGCTTTGACACAATCTGTATTGGTAAAAGCGCTATATAAATAAAGGTGACTTGACTTGACACTTGGCATCTTTTTTGACAAGAAAAAGTTGACAAGAGCGCTTTCTTAGTAAAATTAAAACCTGGCAACATTTTGGTTACAAATAGCAGCCAAGGGTGTCTTTTGTTGCTATAACAACAGCTGCAACGGTAGCCTAGCGCTGTGGGCTGCAGAAATGTCGGCTTTTGAAGTTAACGGGGAGGGTGTTGGCTCACAACGACGTTTGTGGGAGCGCAACATTATACGAGGAAGGAAACTGTATGGTGCTTCAAACAATTTAGTCCAGGAGCTCTGGTTGGATGATGCATGGTTTCATACAACTCCTTGTGCTCCGAAATTAGTACAATCTGTCTACCGGCCATCTTCTCCTTTTTTGTTGTTGTTTTTGTAATGGAAACGACTAGCCACTCGCTTGTCATTGGTTAGCTCTCAAAAAGGTGCTTGACGTAGCAAGTTTTTTTCAGAAAAATTTAACTTTTTTCAATTTGAAAATACGCACTGAGCTGCAGAAAAAGACGCCGGCGGTTGAATTTTAAAAAGCACCCGGGACTCTTTTGAAAACACAGTTTACTCCATAGGATTATAATGTAAAACATGCTGGCAGCTTAAAAAAAAAAAGACTCCAAGTGTGAACATAGCCTAACAGTGTTGGCTCTTTAAGAACAATTATCACTCTTTCATTGTGTGTTTGCTGTGAACACACAGCAGTTATTGTTGATGTGATGAGTTATTATTAGAATAATTCATTTTATTTAATGGCGCCTTTCTAGACACCCAAGGTCACCTTACAGCAAGCAAACTAATAGAAACAGTAACAATAAACAAACAAGTCCTGCTAGCATTACAAAATTCAACAGCAAAACTGCATAAATACATCATAAATACAATAAAGGCTTTCAAGAGCAATAATAAGAGCAATTAATAAGAGCAAGTCATAAGAAAGCCTGGGTAAAAAGATAAGTCTTAAGACAATATTTAAAAGTATGAAGGCTGTCACTGTTCCGTATATTGGGGGGGAAAGAGTTCCATAGGTGAGGGGCCACAAAACTAAAAGTTCTGCTCCCATGGTTCTTAAACATATACGCGGTGACACAAGAAAGATTGAGTGTGAAGGTCTGAGTGCGCGAAGAGTATAGATGTGGAGAAGGTCAGTAAGATACGGTGGAGCAAAGTTGTGAAGTGCCTTAAACGTGAGAAGCAAATTTTTAAAATCAATGTGACACTTTACTGGGAGCCAGCGTAAACGTTCGAGAACTGGAGAAATGCACTCTATTGATGAAGTTCTAGAAAGAACACAAGCTGCTGAGTTCTGAACCAACTGGAGTTTATAGAGAAGTTTAGAAGGAAGACCAGTAAGGAGAGCATTACAGTAATTCATACGTGAGGTAACCAGCGCATGAATAAGTATTGCAGTATTATTCATTGTGAGAGAGGGACGAAGGCGATTAATATTACACAGGTGAAAATACGCAGAACACGCAATACTATTGACATGAGCTTCAAAGAAAGTGTGCCATCCAGAATGACACCCAAACTCCTGACCTGCTGAGAGTTGTTTGTGTGACATGAGTATCATCAGTTTCACATGTGAGGAGTTACAGTCTCACATTATGAAACACACAGCAGCAGGCATATAGTCTGTAATATCGTCTGTAGTTCCCATAATCTGTTTGTAATTGTGTCACTAGTTCTGTGAACTATTTTTTATGCTTTTTTTTTTGTAGTAGCAGATGCAAATTTCATATTTCTGCAGAACAACATGTAGACAATCAGTACATTGGTCATAATTATCTAACTAGTAAATAACTGCATTTAAAGTATTTGGAACAAAGGCTGGAAGATGCAGTACTACAGTATAAATAATGTAAGTTGGGTCCAGTTGTTTTTAAACAATAAAGTTTAATCAGACTGTAGCTGCTGTACAGTATAATGATACTAACTCTAGTTTCTCCAGATTGCATTGTGTGTTCATCAGTAGATCTCTGAGGTTTTTCACTCCAGAGTCTCCTAGTTTATTCCCGCTCAGGTTCAGTTCTCTCAGGTGTGATGGGTTTGATTTCAGAGCTGAAGTCAGGATCAGACTCTGTTCCTCTGTAAACCTGCATAAACACAGACTAAAGACAGAAAGAGAAAAGACAATCAATCAGATCTAAGCTCATATCTGATTTAAACACATCATGAGTAAATGCCATACAGTCACTGATACACAAGCAAAATAATGCAAACGTATAATATATGAACAAATAAACCAAGAGAGGAGCATTTGAGGACGCTAGTTACAATTCCAAATCTGGATCCACCATCAGATCAAATCAATTCTTTTAAGCCATTTTAGAGTGTAGTTTACAGTCTCTAAATATACATATATACTAAATATGCATTTTGCATAATGAAAGAATATTTAGTGAAGAGTACCATTAGTTCAGTTTCAATGTGACTCAGAATAATCTACTGTCATCTGTTAGACTGTTTTCCCTTCTGTCTTGTTTCACAGCAAACATTTTTCAGATTTCAGTGAGTTTCATGCTGTTTCTACAGACACAAAGCCATTAACTAATAGTGTTTCTGAATCTTTCTTCAGATGGAGAAACACAGAAGATGCAGCATTAGAACTTAAACTACACAGTAAAAGTTTAATCAGACTGTAGCTGCTGTACAGTATAATGATACTAACTCTAGTTTCTCCAGCTTGAATTGGGTGTTCATCAGTAGAGCTCTGAGGTTTTTCACTCCAGAGTCTTCTAGATCATTCCCGCTCAGGTTCAGTTCTCTCAGGTGCGATGGGTTTGATTTCAGAGCTGAAGTCAGTATCACACTCTGCTCCTCTGTAATACTGCATCTCCACAGACTGAAGACAAAAGAGAAAAGACATTGAATCAGATCTATGATGATCATCTTATTGATGATCATCTTGATGAAGAACTACAGCAAGCATTTATTTTCCAGTAGTCTGTTTCAAATCACACTAGTTATGTTTGCTGGAAGCTACTGTTTAGTTTTTCACTTTTAACCATTTATTTAAATGTCTCTTTATTATATGTTGAAAAGGCAGATTTCTGCATGTACAAAATCAGTACATTGTATCAAATGCTGGAGATTAAACAATTACTTACTAGACAAAACGCATACAAAATGTGACCAATAGAGTAAAACCAGTGAACTGCTATAAACAATATAACTTAATACCGGTTATCTTAAAATAAATAAACTTCAACTGTACTTTAGTTTCTCCAGCTTGCATTGTGGGTTCATCAGTAGATCACTGAGGTTTTTCACTCCAGAGTCTCCTAGATCATTACTGCTCAGCTCCAGTTCTCTCAGGTGTGATGGGTTTGATTTCAAAGCTGAAGTCAGGATCAGACTCTGTTTCTCTGTAATTCTGCATCTCCACATACTGAAGACAGAAAGAGAAAAAAGACAATACTTCAGATATATGGCAAATAAACCTTTAACTGTCACGACACAGGCTAGGAGACACAGAGGTAAGTGGTCAAACAAGGGTATTTATTGAATGAGACAGGAGATAACCAGGAGGTGACGAGAGGTTAGTAATGCACAATGAGACAATATCCAGATGCCTTAGCTTGCAGTAACAGTCCTTTGCTTTCTTGCAGGAAATACATGGAATGGCGGTAAATCAGGAACGTCTGAGGTAGGGAAAACACACAGGTAAGTACAATGAGTCTGGCTTGGTTCAGGTTTATGAACGGTAGACCGGATGAGCGTGTGGAGTGAGCACTGATAAAGGGGAGCTTGATTGGTTGCAGCATGTGCGGGAAATTAGAATTCAGGTGATTGTAATCTTGTGAACGTGGGTGTTGATGACTGTGGTGACTGAAGTGACTTTTGCTGCATCCTGATGTGCCTACTTATAGTATGTACTCTTTTGGTGAAGAAAAAAGTACACACTTCTGAGTGTGTAGTAGAAGAGTAGGCAAGCTTTGGGACATACTATCACGTCACACAACTGCGTCTTTAATGGACCGCTCTGTCGCATCTGTTACACGCACCCTGTCACTGTAAACTGGCCTGTCAATCATCTTGTCACTGTTAGCATCCTCCACATTTCATTTCATACGGTATTGGAGAGAAAAAAAGTAGCTCGTTGATCTGCCAGTCTGTTCTCTTTCATGGCGAGAACTCCATTTTCTGCATAATGATGCATTTAAAAGTTAACAACCAAATGGATGTTTATAATGCTCGGATACACACTTCAAAAAGAAAATTAAATAGTAGATCATCTGGGGACTTTTGGCATACTCTTTTCAACATACTATGCTTTGGTACACACTTATTGTAATCTCACATACCATTTAGGATGGATAGTATGAACATTGGGACACAGGGTGTGAATCTCTGACATTACCCCCTCCCCCAGGGGCGGCTCCTGATGGCCTAACATGACGACGGGGACGGCCACGGCCTCTGGGTGCGGAACGATTCAGTCAGATGCAATAGAATTCCTCCAGGAGTAAGTGGTCTAGGATGTCATCCCGGGCCACCCAGGACCCATATCTTTCCCAGTCCACCAGGTACTCGAGCCGGCCACCCTGTCGCCAGGAGTCCAGAATGTCACGGACCTGATAGACTCCTACCTCTTCCAAAAACTCTGGGGGAGGAGGTGTGTCTGGTTCAGTGCATCCTGTTGTGAAAGGGGTTTCAGGAGTGAGACATGGAATGTGGGATGGATTATGTAGCTTGCTGGGAGTTGGAGCTGATACGTGACTTCATTAACCTGCCTCTGTATAGGAAAGGGACCCATGTAGCAGGGACTCAGCTTTTTGCATGGCAGGTGGAGGCAGAGGTTCTGGGTCGATAGCCAGACCCAATTGTCTGGCTGGTATCAAGGGGGGTCTGACCAACGGATGTCTGCGAAGAACTTATGCCTCCGCACTGCATGCTGGAGATGGATGTGTGCTGAGTCCCATACCCTCTCGCTCTCTCGGAACCAGTAGTCCACAGCTGGAACCTCCGAGGGCTCTTCTGTCCAAGGGAAAAGCGGGGGCTGGTAGCCGAGTATGCACTGAAATGGTGTCAGGCCGGTGGTGGATTGTCAGAGGGAGTTTTGAGCATACTCGGCCCAGGTGAGGAATCAGCTCCAGCTGTGCTGATTGTTTGAGCAGTATGACCGAAGGTAATGTCCGAGCGTCTGGATCTTGCGCTCAGTCTGGCCGTTTGTTTGGGGATGGTATCCAGATTATAGACTGACTGTCACCCCTAGGAGCTGAAAAAAGACCTTCCATACCCGATAGATGAACTGGGGACCCCGGTCTGACATTATGTCCTCGGGTAGACTGTAATTCCGGAACACATGCTGAAAGAGACTCTCTGCTGTCTCGAGTGCCATGGGACATACAAAAGGCAGGTGCCGAAGCTGGAGCTGGCATGAGAGTGGCTTGGAGCTCATTGACTAATTCCTCCAGCATGTCAGCCATCGCGAGAGGCTGGGGCTCCATGACTTGCATACAGTACAGGTCCGGTCTTCTGTCAAGACACAGGCTAGGAGACAGAGGTAAGTGGTCAAACAAGGGTATTTATTGAAGGAGACAGAGGAGATAACCAGGAGGTGACAAGAAGGGAGTAATGCACAATGAGACAAGATCCAGATGGCTTAGCTTGCGGTAACAGTCCTTTGCTTTTTTTGCAGGAAACACGTGGAACAGCTGGAGCAGTGGAGAATCAGGAACCCACACAGGTAAGTACAATGGGTCTGGCTTGGTCCAGGTATGTGAATGGTAGACCAGACGAGGATCGTGAGTGGAGTGAGCACTGATAAAGGGGAGCTTGATTGGTTGCAGCAGATGCGGGGAATTAGAATTCAGGTGATTGTGATCTTGTGAACGTGGGTGCTGATGACTGTGGTGACTGAAGTGACTGTGACTCTCTGACAATTACCAACTATTCCAAGGTTACAAAGGTTGAAAATCAGCAAACCTACTCATTAAGATGTGATCTATTTATCCAAGTTAGTTTACACATTCATTTCATATCACTTTTTTGCTCACTATGGTAAATGTTTGTGTCTGTGGTTCTCAGACACACTGCTGACTCATTAACACTTTACAATAAGATTTCATTTGTTAACATTGACTACATTAGTTAACATGAATCAATGATGAACAATACTAGAACAGGATTTAATAACCTTAAATGTCAGTTTCAACATTTACTAATAGTTTTAATTCCCCCCCCCCCCCCCCCAATTTCTACAAGTTACAGTTTATGTTGTACCAAAATTAGACATTTTATATTTTGTGAAAGACAAATATTCAATTTAAAGCAGTTATGAATAGTTATGTTTGTCGGCAATCAGCAAACATGATCACATTAATCAGACATATATTCAAACAGATCAATATATACACATTTATCTTTAATTTATACAGAACTGACTCTCTCTACAGTAACTGTAAATAATTATTGACTCATGATCAAACTGACTTACTCAACTGTTTAAAGCTTGATGTCACTTTGTAATTGGCTGTTTAATTTTAATATTTCACATTATAGTGGCTCTTTGTGATGCTGAGGGAAAAACTGCTCTGACTCAAACAAGGAGATATTATCATCAGCTACAGTACCATTACTATTAGAAGTAATGAAACATTGTAAATTAGCTATCATTACTCACTGGAGTGTGTTGAGTGTACAGTGTTTATCCTGCAGTAGAGCAGCGATCTGATTCACTCGTGTCTCTCCTAGCTCATGTTTCCTAAGATTCAGCTCTTTCAGGAGTAACGGGTTTTTACCCACAATTCCTCTCACATACTGACAGCCTTCATCTGCAGCAGGACCCAAAAACCTGCAGAAGACAAGATGAAGCACGATTCAATTCAGTTAAACTTTATTATTCTGAAAACAAGCTCTAGTTATTTACATTCAAATACAGAAATCAATACACCAATACTTGAAAAAAATAATTTCACAGTTATTTGAAAAACTAGAGAAACAATCAGTGCTAAACCAAACTCAGAAGAAAAAATACATCTCACAGAAGAGAAGAGAAAAAGCTCACTAGATCATGATTTTCATTATGAATACAGAGAGTGAAATTAAAGAATCAAGATCTTTCTGGCATTTAACCCTCTGGAGTCTGAGGTCATTTTGGGACCCTTGAGATGTTTTGACATGCCCTGATATTTGTGCTTATTTCAGCTACTTAAAACATACTATTGGCCAACATGTATTTTTTTTTTTTTTGTATTCAGCACAAACTGTGCTACAATAATATGGGTCTATATGCGAGGGAGTGGCAATGGCCGTGAATATTAAGTGAGTCTCACCTGAGAGACAAAGGGCCCTCCCATAATGGCCCCTAATGGCCCATCAGTGTGACTGTGAGGCAGGTAAGAGAGAATGTGAGGAGATTGAAAAAAAAGGGTTTTATAAATTATTTGTATTTTATTTACAACTGTAACGAGGCTGACGAGACGAGAGGCGTGCGGATCCAAATGCAAGTGTTTATTAACAGGCATGGTCAAATACAGGCAGGGTGGAGCAATGGCAAACAGGGACAAGGGCAGGGACAAGACAAAGAGTAATCCTAGGGCAAGCGAAGGTCGACGATCGGCGAACAGTATCCAGAGGGCAAGGCAGAGAGATAATCCAGGGAACACGGGCTAGAATCCAAGGCAAGGGAATAAACAGTCCAAACAGTGAGACAGGGGTAAATACAGGGAACACAGACTAGAAAATAACAAACGTTCTGTAAAGCAGCTAACACTAGGGGAGTGAAAAACGCAGGACAATACAGAAACTGAACAGAAACACGGAATGGCACAGAAAGGGTTAATACAGGAAACACGGGTAGAAATAAACACAGGTGAACAGGAAATTAAAGACTAACAATGGCTTGGTAGAGTAGCTACGGCTAGGGGAGCGGTAAACGCATACAATACTCGGCAGAGAGGCAGAGAAAGTCCAAGGCTTATAAAGCGTGTGTGATCAGCAATGCGTGGGATCAGGTGTGCGTGTGATTAGTGCAATGAGTGATTGGTGACAGCTGTGTGCGTGTGATTGGTGAGATGGCTGATGGGAAATGCAGTCCATTGTGATGTGTGGTGTGAAGTCCATGTGGTGAGCGAGTGACCTCTGGTGGAGGGTGAATGGAAGTGCAGACTGGATTCGTGACAACAACACAGTATAATCAAAACATACATAATGAAGGTCAAAGACACATTATTGTGGACACTCATCTAACCACAGAGATGTGAACAGACTTTGTGTCATTCCTGCAACAGATTCCGTTCAACAAGTGAAACAAGTAAATCATACCTGATATTTATGTGTGTTATTTAAGTGTTTCTACTTCTTTCCATGGATTCAAGAAGAAAAAAACATAATCAGTAGAAAAGGAGCTTGTTTTAACATAGAATATCAGTGTAGTTTTCGATAGGACATCTGATGTTGGTACAGCGGTCTCAGTGGAAAACAGTTTGAAGAGACATCAGAATACATCTGGTGCTGGTATCTTATTCAATAAAATACAAACAACCAAAAAAAAACAACAACATTTGTGAGCATGTTAATATCAGGAACATCTGTATATATATATATATATATATATATATATATATATATATATATATATATATATATATATATATATATATATATATATGTTTTGTAGCCATAGACTCAAACATGCTTTGTACTATCATAAAAAAAGAGAAATAAATCTTATATCTGAGAAACTAATTATTATTGTTTAGCACGTTATTAAAATCTATTTCTGAGCAGAGTAGACTATAATAATAATAATAAACATGTACTAAACATACTTACTCGTAGCATTCATCATGTTACAGTGTACACTCATATTACTTTTATTGTTTTATATAGAGCATGAAAACATCATCGCGCCATATGAAATTGAAATACAATGAATTGCCTGTCATATTCAAAATGTTTTACACGATTTCAAACATTGTAGTCAGGAATTATAGTTTGGAATAAACCCAACTATGATTTTGTAGTCATATAGTCTAGTATGTATGATTTTATAGTAGCCTATGACATGATTCTGTAGCCACAGACTCAATCATGCTTTGTACAATAAAAGGATGTACTTTGTACTATAAAAAATGATATTTTATATCTGATAAACTAATTATTATTGTTTAGCATGCTATTAAAATCTATTTGTGAACAGAGTATTAATAATAAACATGGTCTAAACATTCTTAGACGCGTACCATTCATCATGTTGTCGTTTGGGAAAAACCCAACCAACTGTTAGTAAATCTGTTCAAGTTTGTCACAATAAAACGGAAACTAATGCAAAAAAGAAACATTACTTACTCATCACATTGATCTCCAGTACTGGATGAAATCGTGTTCGAGGGAAATCCTGCTTTTACTCGGTGCATCTTCCAGAACCAAACAGTAGCTGCGATGAATCTCCTCACGCTTTGTTTGTGTTGGGCATTTGCACGTGCGCACGTCCCATGCGGCTATTTACATATGAACAGCGCGAGCCGCACGGGAGCGGGATTACATTAGAGATAATGAGTCAGACGGGACAGACTGAACATCGTGTTGGTTTCATACGGATTACTTCATTACAGAATATTTGTTTTTTCAATAGGAAAAAGTAGACACTTCAAGCTTTCTATAGATATATGTCTCATGTCTCTGTGTTGAGTATTTGCTGAGTTACAGTTAATTGTAGTGACACGTTTCTAAAAACAGTTCGCGGAGATGGAGAAGACAGAGAGCACACCCTGTTTGTTTTCTTATTTTTCAAAAAGCACAAAGTTGTGCTCTTATTGTGAGTGTACACAAAAAAGTAGACACTTAACAGTTTCGAATGATGTATAACACTTATTTGAGTGACCAAAATCAACAGAGTATTTTTAGTGTCTTTTGCACTGATCTTAAAAAAAAATCTGAGTTGATCTCGCCAGTGAGACAGCTGACCCCAGAGAGTTAAGCAAGAAGAAACATCAGCACAGAGAAAACTGCTTGAGAAACTGAATGTTTGAGATCATCTGGAGACTCACAGACCTGCTGTAGAGAAACAGTGTGAATCTGAGTTTGATGGAGATTAATCTACAGTCTGTTCAGAAACATTTATGTGATTACACTAAAATGAGAAGTGTCCATAAAAACAAAACTGTGCATGTTAATTATGAAGGTATACCATACTACAGAATAGAAGCACAACTAAACTGTTGACAGTCATCATCAGTACAACAGAACCAACAGCATCTGATCTAATCATTCTGATGCAACAAACGGTCCAGATTATAGCTCAAATATATTTAGCCTGCACATCATTTCATTATATCGTGATATTTGAACAAGTCTCACCTCAGTGTCTTTAGCTGACAGTTTGGATCCTGTAGTAAATCATCGAGCTGCTTCACTCCTGATTGTCCAGGATCATTTCCAGTGAGATCCAGCTCTATCAGGTGTGAAGGGTTTGATCTTAGAGCTGAAGCCAGAGCTTTATAGCCTTCTTCAGTGATATTGCAGTCTGAGAGCCTAGAACAGGAATGAAAATATAACATTCAGATGATTAATCAGTTGTTCTAGAAATTACCTGAATTACAGCTGCTTCCAGAAGTCATAGATCCTCTTTTGGCTATTATTAATTCATCATTGTTATTAGGATATGTTCCCAAAACCTTCAAATTGGCTGTTATTAAGCCTCATTAAAAAAAAATAAATAAATAAATAAATTTGAAAAACTTGACCCCAAAGATTTAGTTAACTACAGACCGATCTCAAATCTCCCTTTTCTGTCAAAGATACTAGAAAAGGTAGTATCCTCACAATTATATTCCTTCTTAGAGAAAAATGGTATCTGTGAGGAATTCCAGTCAGGATTTAGACCGTATCATAGTACTGATACTGCTCGCATTAGAGTTACAAATGACCTGCTTCTATCATCTGATCGTGGTTGTATCTCTTTATTAGTTCGACTGGATCTTAGCGTTGCGTTTGACACTATAGACCACAACATTCTTTTGAATAGACTAGAACATTAGTGGCATTAGTGGAAGTGCATTAGCATGATTCAAATCGTACTTATCTGACCGCCATCAGTTCGTAGCAGTGAATGAAGAGGTATCATATCGATCACAAGTGCAGTATGGAGTACCTCAAGGCTCAGTATTAGGGCCATTACTTTTCACGCTTTACATGTTACCCTCGGGAGATATTATCAGGAGACATTGTGTTAGCTTTCACTGTTATGCCGATGATACTCAGATCTATATTTCTTTGCGGCCTGGTGAAACACACCAAATTGAGAAACTAACGGAATGCATAGTCAACGTAAAGAAAAACGGATGAGTAACTTCTTACTGCTAAATTCTGAAAAAAAAAAACAGAGGTGTTAATTATCAGACCTAAAACCCCCACATGTAATAACCTAGAACACCATCTAACACTTGATGGCTACTCTGTCAATTCTTCTTCATCAGTTAGGAACCTAGGTGTGCTGTTTGATAGCAATCTTTCATTTTAAAGCCATGTTTCTAGCATCTGTAAAACTGTGTTTTTCCATCTCAAAAACATATCTAAATTGCGACCTATGCACTCAATGTCAAATGCAGAATGCTAATTCATGCATTTATGACCTCAAGGTTAGACTATTGTAATGCTTTATTTGGTGGTTGTTCTGCACACTTGATCAACAAACTACAGATGGTCCAAAACGCAGCAGCTAGAGTCCTTACTAGAACCAGGAAGCATGAGTATATTAACCCGGTTGTGTCAACACTGCACTGGCTCCCTATCAAACATCGTATAGATTTTAAAATCTTGTTAATTACTTATCAAGCCCTGAATGGCTTATCTCCTCAGTACTTGAGCGAGCTCTTATCACATTGTAGTCCTCCGCATCCGCTACGTTCTCAAAACTCTGGCCGTTTGATAATACCTAGAATATCAAAATTGATTACGGGTGGCAGATCCTTTTCCTATTTATCACCCAAACTCTGGAACAATCTACCTAACACTGTTCGGGAGGCAGACACACCCTGTCAGTTTAAATATAGATTAAAGACACATTTCTTTAACCTGGCTTACACATAACACACTAATACACTTCTATTATTCAAATCTGTTAAAGGATTGTTAGGCTGCATTAATTAGATCAACCGGAACTGGGAACACTTCCCATAACACACGATGTACTCGTTACATCGTAAGAAGAATGGCATCTATGCTAATATTTGTCTGTTACTTTCTTATTGTTTTTCTCAGTCAGTGTCTGGATCAGATGGTGCATCGGCGCCAGGAGATGATGTCTGCGGCCCTGATCGTCGGCGGAGGCGGGGACACCTGGATGAGCCCTGGGGACATATCCCCAGTGAAGACCTCGACTAAAAATTACAATAAAACTAAAATAAAACAATAACTAAAAATATAATAAAATACCTAACTACATAATACTATTATTGTTAGAAATTGCAACAATATAAAAATAGAAATAATTCATTTATACATTTAAAATTTTAATTAAAACTATAATACACAGAAATGAAAAATGAATAAATACATTTTAAAATAATAAATAGTATGATATGTGCATACACAACATAAATATATTAAATGAATTAAACTATAAATTAAAATTATAATAAACAAATATATATAAAAATAGACCGAGAAACAATAAATGCATTAAACTATACATTATAATTATCACAATGAATAAATCATATAAATTAAAAACGTCAAATAATTAATAAAACAAATATAACAAATACATTAAATTATAAATTAAAATGCCCCATTGGGACAAGACCACAGGAATCAGATTCACACAATCTGACATGGCTGGGGTTGGAAATGAACTGCGGGTTTCTTCTGGTCACAGGAGAACTGACCCCCGACTGAGCCTGGTTTGTCCCAAGGTTTTTTCTCCATTCTGTCACAGAGGGAGTTTTGTTTCCTTGCCGCTGTCACCTCTGGCTTGCTCAGTTGGGGACACTTAATTTCTAGCGATTATCGTTAATTTGATTTCACAGATACTATTTAAACTAAACTGAGCTAAACAATGACAGTGCTTTGACACAATCTGTATTGTTAAAAGCACTATATAAATAGAGGTGACTTGACCTTGTGAAGACATTTTTGGAAACAAGCTTATAAATCCTAAAGAACATTCAATGTTCAATGTTTTCTGAAAATCTAAAACTGCAGAAAGGTTTATGTGAGGGGCAGGTTTAGAGCAGGGCTTCAGTCCTGCAGAGTTTAGATCCAACCCTCTTCAAGCACACCTGAACAAGTTCAATGTCTTCAGGAGTACCAAGGCCAGAGATTGACTTTCTATTGGGAGATGAGAGTATTACTTACCATTGGAAAAAGCAATGGCTAACTAGAAAAAATAAAAAAATAAAAAATACAATTCAGCAAATATAGTTAGTTTTATCTGTCCAAAAACAGTGTATAACTATATAACAAATCAGGTTTAAGATTTTTTAAATGTACATTTAGCATTAGGCCATATATACAATGTTAAAGAGCATTTCACAATATGAAATATAAACAATTATAACTGGGGAAATTATTTGTAAATGGCAAGGTAAAGAAAATTAAAACTTTGAAATTAGTGAAATTGATGGACTTTACACATTTATTGAATCAAACTGAATCAACAATGAACTGATTTCAACTGAATAACGACCATTTAATATTGTCTTTTATAGCTGTTTTATAGCAGAATTGAATTCTGTTTGCATCACTGAAAAATTTTGTTTATTTATCACTGTAAAGCTGCTTTGAAACAATCTGTATTGTATTACTGCTCACAATAAGAGAGCATTTTCATTATCTTCCAAAACAAACAAACAAACAAACAAACAAACAAACAAACATTCATACTTCTTGGGGCAGTCAAGGCCTAATGGATAGAAAGTAGGACTTGTAACCTGAAAGTCATGGGTCCGAGTCTCTGGTCTGGCAGGGATTGTAGGTGGGGGAGTGAATAACCAGCGCTCTCTTCCACTCTCTGCAAGGCACTGAACCCCCAACTGCTCCCCGGGCGCCACAGGTGTGTGTGTGTGTGTGTGTTCACTGCTGTGTGTGTGCACTAGGGGCGACTTCTGATTTTTTTTAAAGTCGACTTTTATGTGATGAGAGTCGAAGTCGACTAGTCGCTGATGACGTCATTAATGAACAAAAGTCTGGAGCTGTGACAAACACCTTGTGCACAGCTATGGCATATGACACAGTGCTGCCCACATGGCTATTGCTTCTATAACAGCTAATTTTTATCAGTTCTTTTGTCTTTGGGTCGTTATATTTCTTACAGATTTCTACTTGTTCTAAATAAAGTAGCACAGTAAAGATTACATTCATATGAATGCATTAGTGGGAGCGATTGCATGTGTGAATTAATTCTACCTGGCAGCGACTCTCCACTAGTAGTGAAGCTGTAGGATTTAGTTAAGAAATACATGCTTGAACTTTTCAGTTTCTAAGCTATTTTACTGAGAAATTACAGAACAGTTTTGACAATACATTTCCACACTGAAAGATTCTGTGCACGCACAACTGTCTGTAGCCTATGTGTGTGCGCGTTACAGAGCAGCAGCACATTGTATTGTTTAAAATGTGCATTCTCCCATTCAATTTCGAGCATCCAGTAATATAATCACACATGTCTTGTGGAGTGCTTTCAGAGTATGCATTTATTTGTCATTTTAACTGTTTGGAAACATAAAATGTGTTTTGAGAGCATAAATGTGGAAGTCCTTCAGAGATTTTTTATACTGTTGCGCCCTCTATAGGATCAGCGACTAGTTGACGTCAAGCTTAAAGTGTCATAGCAGAGCATTATAGTCGACTAATTGATTAGTCGGTGCAACCCCTAGTGTGCACTTGGTTGGGTTAAATGCAGAGCTCAAATTCAGAGTATGGGTCACCATACTTGGCCACACGTCACGTCCTTTCCTTTGCTTCCTTTAAATTCCTTTTCCTACTTATTTTAAGCAAAATATAAAAATGGTCCAGACTTCAAGAGGTAAACTCTGAATTTACTGATAAATGATATTGTATGGTGTTTAATGTAAAAATATAAAAATAATAATAGCCTGATAAAACATCTGCTTTTACCTTTTAATATCCAATTGGGCTGAATTAATTAATGAAATATTTACTTTTTATTATTATTATTTTAATTCTTAGACACCACTGCTTTGGCTCTCAGGGCCCAAAACTATTTTGACTGTTTACTTGGAATTTGTGCTCTGCATTTAACCCATCCAAGTGCAAACACACAGAAGTGAGTAGTGAACAAACACACACACGCCGTAAACACACACCCGGAGAAGTGGGCAGGCTTTTATGCTGCAGCATCGGGAGCAGCTGTGGGTTTGGTTCTAGCTCAAGGGTTTCACCTCAGTCGTGGTATTGAAGGTGGAGAGAGCGATGGACATTCACTCCCACCACCGACAAATCCTGCCAGACCTGAGACTCGGGCCCATGACCTTCGGGTTACAAGTCCGACTCACTTTCCAGTAGGTCAGGACTGCCCCATAACCAAATACATTCTATACATGGTAAAGCACAACACATTGGCTTAGGCACAGTCAATGACAGACCAATTCAGAAAAAGAACACCATGGCAGGTGTAAATATAAGGTATCTCCATGCACAACATACATGTTCATTATCCAAGTCTGGATTTCAGCTTATGTTTTTGTTGAGTTCAATTAAATTTTAGTCTATTGTCACACAACTTACCTCAGTATCTCCAAATGACACTTTATATTCTTCAGTCCAGTGCAGAGAAGCTTCACCCCTGAATCCTGCAGATTATTATTGCTCAGGTTCAGCTCTTTCAGATTGGTATCTGATCCAAGAACTGTAGCCAGAGCTGAACAGCTTTTGTCTGTTAAGCCACAATCATTTAGCCTACAAGAGAAATAAAATGACAGAACAATTAGACTGAGTACATTTGCTAAATGTAAATATTCAATCTATTTTTAACCTTTAGCTAAAATATACAAAATAATTGTCGTTTTGTTCAAGTGCTCAACATTGTGTTTTTAGAGCATTGAGCATTATTGCCACTGAAAATGGAAACCTTTGATGCTCTTTACAGAGTGCTCACACAAAATATGCAATATCCTATTAGCAGGTACCACATTGACCCAGTACTTGGTACTACTGCAGAAATGTTTACATTTCAGTTTTGACTTGACAATTATAAAAACTAAATAAAACATGCTATTGTGAATGCTGTAGGCTGTCATGCAGACCCCTGGCTTATACTGCATCAAAGTAATAGATTATCGAGTTACTGAAATAATATTAGGTTAGGTAGGTGATTACCAGTTGATATTCACTCCAAACATTTGAACAGTTAGTAATATTAGCTAACTGTGGCAAGGGCCAACAGAAGGGGACACTGAAACATTGTTTACTTTGACTTACAGTGCTCTTTTGGAGGTTTTGATGACTGCTGATAATCTAATGAGACACTCATCTGATTTCTTGAATTTCTGAAGCTCAAACTCCTCCAGCTCCTCCTCTGATGTCAACAACACAAAGGATAAAGCAGACCACTGGGCAGGTGAAAGATCAGAAGATGAGAGGCTTCCTTTGCTGAGGTGGGTCTGAATCTCTTTCACCAGAGATTGGTCATTCAATTCATTCAGACAGTAGAACAGATTGATGGATCTCTCTGGAGACAGATTAGCTTCAAATTTCTGCTTGATGTACTGAACTATTTCCTCATTGCTTTGGTCATTGCAGTCTTGCTGTTTTAACAGACCTCTTAAGAGTCGACGATTGGACTGGAGTGACAAACCGAGGAGGAATCGAAGGAAAAGGTCCAAGTGTCCATTGTCACTCTCAAGTGCCTTGTTCACTGCAGTATTGAGCAAATCAAACATGGTTTCATTTTTATTTTTCTGTTCTGTAGACTCATGATCAAACACATTTTTCTCACTGATGTCTAGACACAGATGTGCATAAAGGGCTGCAATAAACTCTTGAATGCTCAAGTGGACAAAGCAGTACATGGTACCAAGAATGATCCCTGTTTCCTCCTTAAAGATCTGGGTACACATGCCTGAATACACTGATGCCTTATAGACATCAATACCACAGGCTTCAAGGTCTGATTCATAGAAGATCACATTGTTTCTTTGCAGCTGTTGAAATGCCAGTTTACCCAGAGAAAGGATGGCATCTTTATCCCAGGAAACATCTGGTGTGTATTGTTCATCATACTTTCGTCTGCTCTGCTGGATCTGAAAGCGGAGAAAGTGTGTGTACATTTGTGTCAGAGTCTTGGGAGTGTCTTCATTATTTGATTTCTGCAGTGTTTTGGAGGTTTTGTTTTTCACATCATTATTTCTTTTACGCTCCAAAATGTTCTGGAGAACAGTGGCTGAAATCCAGCAGAAGACAGGGATGTGGCACATGATAAAGAGACTCTTTGATTGTTTAACATGATCAATGATTTCTCTGGCCAGATCCTCATCTGTGAATCTTTTTATGAAGTACTTCTCCTTTTGTGCATCACTGAATCCTCGTATCTCTGTCAGCCGGTCGATACAGTCAGGAGGAATCTTACTGGCAGCTGCTGGTCTGGTGGTGATCCAGATGAGAGCAGAATGAAGCAGATTTCCCTCGATGAGGTTCGTCAGGAGAATATCCAGAGATGCTGGTGACCATACATCATGCCACTTCTCATTACCAGCAAAGTTTAGAGGAAGACGACATTCATCCAATCCATCAAGGATGAACAGGACTTTGAAATTATTTCTTCTTGTAAGGTTCAGTCCTTTTGTCTCTGGGAAAAACTGAGTTATAAGGTCCATCAAACTTTGCTTTTCTTTCTCCTTTAAGTTCATCTCTCTGAATAGAAGAGGAAATATGAAGCTGATATCCTGATTTTCTTTTCCTTCTGCCCAATCCAGAACAAACTTTTGCACAGAGACCGATTTTCCGATGCCAGCAACTCCTTTTGTCAGTACAGTTCTGATCTTCTTGTCTTGTTCAGGTGCTTCAAACAAATTTGTGCATTCAACCTGTGTCTCTTGTGATTCATGACGTCTGGAAGCAACTTCAATCTGTCTGATCTCATGTTCAGTGTTGACCTGTTCATTACAACCCTGAGTGATATAGAGATCTGTGTAGATGTTATTCAGAAGTGTGGAGTCACCATGCTTTGTGATTCCTTCAAACACCCCTTGAAACTTCTTCTTTAAGCTACATTTCAGCTGATCAATGAAGACAAGCTCATCTAAACAGAAACAAAAATACAGATATTTTTAATCTTAATTTTATCTTTGACATCTATGTGACAATCTTACAGACAGCGGGTCTCTTACCTTCTAGAGTATCAGCAGCTTCATCTTGCTTCATCTCTCTCAAGAAGCAGAGTGAGAGATCAAGAGCTGCTTCTTTGATACTGCTTCTATTCTCATAAAAGTCCTTCACAAAGTATTGCGTGTTCTCTCTTTGTAATATTTTCTTAAAATGTTCTAGTTCTTTCTTTAGAAATGTGATTATTTTGCTCTCAAGATCCTAGAAAGCAAGACAAAAATGAATGACAAAAAAAACCTTAATCTGTATTTGGTCAATATTTATTCAGCAATTACATTTAAAAAAAATAAAAATCAAGTTGAGAAATGTTAATTAGCTGTCAATATTAACCCTCTGGGGTCTGAGGGTGTTTTGGGGGCCTGGAGAAGTTTTGACATGCCCTTACATTTGTGCTTTTTTCAGTTGCTTATAAACATATAAATGGCTAAAGTCTTATAACACTGTAAACAGCACAAACTGGGCTACAATAATATGATTTTGTTTTTGAGAAAGAAACGTTTATGCGTGGTTAGTGAAAATCTAAAATTTTGAAGTTACTGAAATAAGGCCATAAAACACATACAAAACATTTGTTCACAAGACTTTTGATTTAACCCTCTGGGGTCCGAGGTCATTTTGGGGCCCTTGAGATGTTTTGACATGCCCTGATATTTGTGCTTATTTCAGCTACTTAAAACATACTATTGACCAACATGTAATTTTTTTTGTATTCAGCACAAACTGTGCTACAATAATATGTGACCAAGATGGATGTACATGTTTGCATTTTTTAGAAAAAAAATATTATGCGTGGTTAGTAAGTTTTGGGAAAAAAAATGTAGCTGAAATAAGGCCTTAAAACCCACACTAAATAGTCCTGCACAAGACTTTTGAGTAATCAGTCTTTTAGGCTAGAATATTTACTTCAAAATTATGTGAAAATCATTCTGCTTACTCATTCACAGAAAACAATATATTGATTTAAAATTTTCAAGACATGTTTTGTGATCGAGGGTCTGTATGCGAGGGAGTGGTAATGGCCATGAATATTGAGTGAGTCTCACCTGAGAGACAAAGGGCCCTCCCCTATGGGGCCCTAATGGCCCATCAGTGTGACTGTGACTGTGAGGCAGGTAAGAGAGAATGTGAGGAGACTGAAAAAAGGGTTTTTAAAATTATTTGTATTTTATTTACAACACAGTATAATCAAAACATACATAATGAAGGTCAAAGACACATTATTGTGCACACTGATCTAACCACAGAGATGTGAACAGACTTTGAGTCATTCCTGCAACAGATTCTGTTCAACAAGTGAAACAAGTAAATCATACCTGATATTTACGTATGTTATTTAAGTGTTTCTACTTCTTTCCATGGATTCAAGGAGAAAAAAACATAATCAGTAGAAAAGGAGCTTGTTTTAACATAGAATATCAGTGTAGTTGAACATCTGATGTTGGTGCAGCGCTCTCAGAGGAAAACAGTTTGAAGAGACATCAGGATTCATCTGGTGCTGGTATCTGATTCAATAAAATACAAACAAAAAAATATTTGTGAGCATGTTAATATCAAGCATGCTTTGTACAATAAAATGATGTACTTTGTACTATAAAAAATGATATTTTATATCTGAGAAACTAATTATTATTGTTTAGCACCCTATTAAAATCTATTTGTGAACAGAGTATTAATAATAAACATGGTCTAAACATTCTTAGGCGCGTAACATTCATCATGTTGTCGTTTGGGAAAAACGCAACTAACTGTTAGTAATTCTGTTCAAGTTTATGTAACAATGAAACGTTAACTAACGCAAAAAAGAAACATTACTTACTCATCTCCTCTGCTGGATGAAATTGTGTTCTTCTTTCGAGGGAAATCCTGCTTTCACTCGGCGCGTCTTCCAGAAACGCCGCTCTTTCTCCGCTCTTTGTTTTGGGCGTTTACACGCGCTCACGCACCACGTGGCTATTTACATATGAACAGCGCGAGAAGCGCGAGGGCGTGAACTCATTAGAGATAATGAGTCAGACGGGAAAGATTGAACATCGTGTTGGTTTCATACGGATTACTTCATCACAGAATGTTTGTTTTCGATAAGACTTGCTTCATTTCGAAGTAGACACTTCAAGCTTTCTATGGATATAACTCCCATGTCTCTGTGTTGAGTATTCGCTGAGTTACAGTTCATTTTAGTGACGTGTTTCTAAAATCAGCTCGCGGAGACGGAGAAGACAGAGAGCGCTCCCTGTTTGTTTTCTTTATTCTTCAAAAGCACAAAGTTTAGTTGTTATTATGAGTGTATACAAATAAAAGTAGAGCCCTTACAGATTCGAATGGTGTATTGCTCTTATCTGTACGATCAAAAATGGCAGAGTAATTCAAGCTCATTTCAGCCTTATCAGGAAAATCTGCGTCAAAACGCGTATACGCGTTTGTCGACCCCAGAGGGTTAAAGTTTCTAAGTCACTTTTTGAGTAGAAAGGGTCTATGCGAGAGGGTGTCAACATTTACATTCACACCTGAGAAGACAAAGGCCCGCGTAATGAGCTGCATAATAAGCTTCATAATGAGCTATTCAGTCAGGTTTGTGACTGAGAGGAAAGAGTTACAAGAAAGAATAGGAGGACAAAATAAATTTATATTTTTTTGTTAGTAGTTTATTAAGAATATATTTAGCTATCACACAAAATAACTTGAGATTCACTTGCAAGTGCAGTTAAACAGTTTATTAGGAATAATCAAATCTGACTTTTTAGCATCATTACTCCAGTCACATGATCCTTCAGAAATCATTCTAATATTCTGATTTGCTGCTCAAAAAACAGTTATTACAATTAATATTATTTTGAAAAGAGCTGAGAATAGAAAGTTCAGAAGAACAGCATCGTTTGTAACATGATAAAATTTCTTCATTATCACTTGTGTGCAAAATAAAAGTTTTGATATCTATATATACTAACTCCAAGCTTTGAATTCTTTACAAAAACATTAAAAATCTTACTGTTCAAAAAGTTTGGACTGGTAGTGTGTCATTCCTGTAACAGATGCTGTCCAACAAGTGAAACAAGTCAATCATACCTGATATTTACGTGTTTTATTTAATTGTTTCTGCTTCTTTCCATGGATTCAAGAAGAAAAAAAAACATAATCAGTAGTCAAGGAGTTTGTTTCACCATAGAATATCAGTGTAGTTGAACATCTGATGTTGGTAGTGCTCTCAGAGGAAAACAGTTTGAAGAAAGTGATGATTCAGTGATGATCTGTGGTGCAGATTCAATAAAATACAAACAACCCCCCCCCCCCCCCCCCCCCCAAAAAAAAACAAACATTTGTGAGCATGTTAATATCAGGAGCATCTGTGTATGTATGCATGTATGTGTATATATATATATATATATTAGGGGTGGCACGGTACACAGATGTCATGGTTCGGTATGTACCTCGGTTCGATACGATTTCGGTACAACAAGGGAAAAAAAAAAAATCTACTGTGCTCAGTTTCTTTTCATTTATTTTGAACAGACAGTAGTGCAAATTACAATTTTTTTCCATCTAGATGTGAAAATAATAAATATTATTACATGTTATATATATATATATATATATATATATATATATATATATATATATATATATATATATATATATATAAAATCTGTTTTGTTCACAATTGAGTGTACACAAATCAAAGCAGACCTTTATGCAGTGATTATTAAGAAGACAATAAGTGTTTAAAGTTGATTCTGCTTGTATAAGGAAACAGTTGAAGTGATTGCGCACACACACACACACACACACACACACACCAGTTCCAGCATTGCTAACTTGACAGCACAGTTGGTACTTTATCAAAATAAAATACAGTGAACCAAACATCAGCACGCGCGCCTCTGTGTCACCGCTGGAACGCGACTGAAGTACAAAGCCTATCATTTACATAATAAATAATAGTTTCGCATTCAGATAAGTTACATCGCAAATATGGAAATATTATGGAATATTTGGATTTGTGCCGAATGAGAGAGGTAGGATACATGAGCACAAAGCTCCATTTCGCAAAGAGTTGAGTGCGCAAGCCTTTAAAGTATACTCCTATGTCAGTCTATGTGAGAGGCGCGTTCAGAATCAGCACATGGTCACTGTCTGGGGGCTTTGTTTTCAAGTGCACAACTCATGGCATTCGCTGTTCTTCTGCTGGCGGTTATCAAACAGCACTACACTACTGCGGGCACCCCCTTCTGGATTGGGGATGAATCGCCTGTATTCGTCATAAGGCCTCATGAACCGAACCGAGACGCCCGTACTGTGACGGTTTGGTACGAATACATGTACCGTGCCACCCCTAATATTATATTATATTATATATAATAAAGAAAATACATTTTATATCTGAGAAACTAATCATTATTGTTTAGCACGTTATTAGAATCTATTTCTGAACAGAGCAGGCTATTAACAATAAACGTTCTAAACATACTTAGACTCGTAGCATTCATTATGTTACAGTGTACACTCATATTACTTTTATTGTTTTATATAGAGCATGAAAACATCATCGTGCGGTAAAATTTTTTTAAATACAATGAATTTCCTTTCATATTCAAAATGTTTTACATGATTTCAAACATTGTAGTCAGGGATTATAGTTTGTGAAAAACCCAACTATGATAGCCTAGTATGTATGATTTTATAGTAGCCTATGATATGATTCTGCCACCATAGACTCACACATACTTTGTACTATAAAAAAATGATATTTTATATCTGAGAAACTAATTGTTATTGTTTACCACACTATTAAAATATATTTGTGAACAGAATATTAATAATAAACATGGTCTAAACATTCTTAGACACATAGCATTCATCATGTTGTAGTTTGGGGAAAAAACCCAACTAACTGTTAGTAAATGTGTTCAAGTTTATGTCACAATAACTGCAAAAAAGAAACATTACTTACTCATCAGACTGATCTCCTCTACTGGATGAAATCATGTTCTTCTTTCAAGGGAAATCCTGCCTTTACTCAGTGCATCTTCCAGAAACGAACAGTAGCCGCGATGAGGATCTCCGCTCTTTGTTTGTGTTGGGCATTTGCACGTGCGCACATCCCAGGTGGCTATTTACATATGAACGGCGTGAGCTGCGTGGGGGTGGGATCACATTAGAGATAATGAGTCAGATGGGAAAGACTGAACATAGTGTTGGTTTCATACGGATTACTTCATCACAGAATGTTTGTTTTCGATAAGACTTGCTTCATTTTAAAGACACTTTCTATAGATATAACTCCAATGTCTGTGTGCTGAATATTTGCTGAGTTACAGTTCATTTTAGTGACGCGTTTCTAAAAGCAGTTCGCAGAGACGGAGAAGACAGGGAGTGCACCCTGTTTGTTTTCTTTATTCTTCAAAAGCACAAAGTTTAGTTGTTATTATGAGTGTATACAAATAAAAGTAGACCCTTTACAGATTCGATTGATGTATTGCTCTTATCTGTACGATCAAAACTGAAAGTGTAATTTAAGTTCTTTTCGGCGTTATCAGGAGACTATGCCACAAAACGCATATGCGTTTGTCGACCCCAGAGGGTTAACACTAAAACCGCCAGAGGTCGCTTTATACCTAAAAGCGCCAGCGGGTAAATTTTACCCACACACAGCAACGATTTTTATATGGCTAAAGAACATATTACTTCACTGTATTATGCCAGTCTTCACAAAGAAGTGTCTATAGACATGAAATGATTGTCTAGTCGTCAACTATATTTTTACCCTGTTGTTTTATGTTCAAGAATTTTTAATGCAGCCTACACTAATCCAAAATGGTCAGTAAGCTTAAAAAAAAAAAAGCCTGCACGGATATCGAAAATTAGAAGGTAGTAAAAATTTGGGTGGTGTAATATTATAACACAATGTCATTAATCATATATTAGGATAACCCATGTTATTTAAATTATTAAAATTGCCGATGGACAATGAGCAATAATAATTCACCACACTGCATAGGATGATGCTATGACAAATTCAAGCGCACAGCTTCACCTAGGCCCAATTATTAATTTGTTTAGTTATATCATTTATAATTTGAATAAGTGAACAACACCAATAAACTTAATAATCAAAAAAAAAAAAAAAAAGTTTTATTCATTACATCATAGATCGTATTTATTTTTCTTCAGGAAATGGCCAGACTAGAATGAATAGCAACACAGTAGTGTACAAATGATATGGCAAGACAAAAATTAAATAATAAAACCGAAGTTTGACCAATTATGAGTAATGTTAGGCTAAAACATCTAAATATGATGTCTGGATCACTGTCAGATGAGCCGTCAGATGCTGAGCCGACTCAGGATGCATAATTTACCATCAGACTCTCCATCACTCATGGCATTTAGAGTTTCTAATACAGACCTTCCATAAATCGCCTTCTTTTAGTCATTTTTACTTCATGAAACTGATAACTGCTAAATCAGTGAGTGAAATGTACAATGTTAAATGTACAATGTACAATGAAATGTACAAAGAAATGTACAATGTTAAAACATAAGCGGCAAGAAAATGACAGCGTGAAAATACATGCATTATATAGTGGGTACATTTGACCCGCACGGCACTTATAGGTATAAATGCTCTGTTTTTTGATCTGGATTCATCTAAATAATTTTTAACTCTCAGGGGTCGGCTGTCTCGCCGGCGAGACCAACTCGTTTTTTTTAAGATCAGTGCAAAAGACACTAAAAATACTCTGATGTATAACACTTATTTGTGTGACCAAAATCAACAATCGAAACTGTTAAGTGTCTACTTTTTTTTGAGTACACTCACAATAACAACACAACTTTGTGCTTTTGGAGAAATAAGAAAATAAACAGGGTGTGCTCTCTGTCTTCTCCGTAAACAGTTTTGAGAAACGCGTCACTAAAATGAACTGTAACTCAGCGAATACTCAACACAGAGACATGGGAGTTATATCTATAGAAAGCCTGAAGTGTCTACTTTGAATTGAAGCAATTCAATTGAATATCTATAGAAAGTGTCTTTAAAATGAAGCAAGTCTTATCGAAAACAAACATTCTGTGATGAAGTAATCCGTATGAAACCAACACGATGTTAAAGCAATCCCGTCGGACTCATTATCTCTAATGAGTTCCCACCCTCGCGCTGCTCGCGCCGTTCATATGTAAATAGCCACGTGGTGCGTGCGTGTAAACGCCCAAAACAAACAAAGAGCGGAGGTCCTCATCGCGGCTACTGTTACTGTTCACGCTGAGTAAATAAAGGATTTCCCTCAAAAGAAGAACACGATTTCATCCAGAAGAGGAGATCGATCTGAAGAGTAAGTTATGTTTCTTTTTTGCATTAGTTACCGTGTTATTGTGTCATAAACTTGAACAGATTTAAATAGTTAGTTGGGTTTTTCCCAAACGACAACATGATGAATGCTACGCGTCTAAGAATATTTAGACCATGTTTATTATTAATACTCTGTTCACAAATATATTTTAATAGCGTGCTAAACAATAATAATTAGTTTCTCAGATATAAAATATAATTTTTTATAGTACAAATTACATCATTTTATTGTACAAAGCTTGCTTGAGTCTGTGGCTTCAGAATCATGTCATAGGCTACTATAAAATCATACATACTAGACTATATGACTACAAAATCATAGTCGGGTTTTTCCCAAACTATAATTCCTGACTACAATGTTTGAAATCGTGTAAAACATTTTTAATATGAGGGGCAATTCATTGTATTTAAATTTACACTGATATTCTGTTAAAACAAGCTCATTTTCTACTGATTATCTTTTTTTCTTCTTGAATCCATGGAAAGAAGTAGAAACACTTAAATAACACACATAAATATCAGGTATGATTTACTTGTTTCACTTGTTGAACAGAATCTGTTGTCAGTTCACATCTCTGTGGTTAGATCAGTGTGCACAATAATGTGTCTTTGACCTTCATTATGTATGTTTTGATTATACTGTGTTGTAAATAAAATACAAATAATTAAAAAAAAAACTTTTTTTTCAATCTCCTCACATTCTCTCTTACCTGCCTCACAGTCACAGTCACACTGATGGGCCATTAGAGGCCCATAGGGGAGGGCCCTTTGTCTCTCAGGTGAGACTCACTTAATATTCATGGCCATTACCACTCCCTCGCATATAGACCCTCGATCACAAAACATGTCTTGAAAATTTTAAATCAATATATTGTTTTCTGTGAATGAGTAAGCAGAATGATTTTCACATAATTTTGAAGTAAATATTCTAGCCTACAAGACTGATTACTCAAAAGTCTTATTCAGGACTATTTAGTGTGGGTTTTAAGGCCTTATTTCAGCTACATTTTTCCCCCCCAAAACGTACTAACCACGCATAATATTTTTTTTCTAAAAAATGCAAACATGTACATCCATCATGGTCACATATTATTGTAGCACAGTTTGTGCTGAATACAAAAAAAAATTACATGTTGGTCAGTAGTATGTTTTAAGTAGCTGAAAAAAGCACAAATATCAGGGCATGTCAAAACATCTCAAGGGCCCCAAAATGACCTCGGACCCCATCATTTTACTAAAAGTCAATGACTGGGAGACTTGAATGTTTTGTTGAAAATCTGTTATGTACATTTGAAAAACAGCCACGGGTAAAATTTACCTTGTGGCGGTTCTAGTGTTAATAAAAATAGTTTTCTTATTTTATGGGTTCTTAAAGAAAAAAGAAAAGGCCTAGAAGAATTAGAAATACAATTTCTGTCACACTCTTATTCGATAAAATTTGTTTGTTATAATTATTTAATATTTATGAAAATGTGTTTTATCACCTGGAAGATCTGCAGGAGATTGTCTGTAAAATTCTTGGGAGTCTGGAAATCTGGATCTGTTTCATACTGAAGCCTGATAGTGTAAAAAAAAAAAAAAAAAAAAAAAAAAAAAAAAAAGTAAAAATAGCATTTCTATGAAAAAATAAATAAATTACCAGAATGTTTTGCAAACATTTTTAGCAAAGAAAAAAACAACACTGTGATGAATTTATGAACTATAAAGTTTTATGATAGTTGTTTATTGATACACTTCCTAACACAGTCTATGTGTAAACAAAAATAAGAAACATGAAATACCATCTGGTTTGTGATGGTTCTTCACTGAGGTTCGGCATGATATTACCCTTTGACTGGTCACTCTTCACAGACACATGTGAGCCGGATCTCACACTAATGACACAAAGAAAGAAGAAAAACTTTACTTCAGTGCTTTATACTGGCACACATTCTCTCGAATTCCTCACAGAAACCTTTGCAGAGTTTTAGAGATAATGGTCATTCTTGCTTACAGACTCATTTTTTTTTTTAAGTACTTGTGAGATTAAATGTGAGATTAAATACATTTGCAGCTGATTTTTACAAACATTTGATTGATCTAACTGAAGAGAACATTTTCTTTTTTGACTAAGATGGAGAGCAGAAACTTCAGCGCTACACAATTTTGTTAGCATACTGCAATTAAAGGGATCATATGATGCTATTTTAAAAGTTGATTACTTTGTTTATTGGGCGTAGCAGTAATCTCGTTGTAATAACCATATCAGAGTCAGAGCAGAATAGATTGAAGAAAATAACTACACTGTAACAACTTTATGTCCTGAAGTGCCAGCATGAAATACAATTAAAAAAAAAAAAACATACTCAAATGTGTATTTCTAATTTATTAGGGTGTGTATAATGTAGCTCATGTTGTACAAAGGAAGCTTGGAGAAAATGCACAGCAGCTGTACACAAGCTAACCTTTGGGTTGTACGGCTCAAATAAATCTGATTCCAAACAAAGCAGGTTTGCTTTTGCATCCAAACACACAGCGTCTCCACAACATGATGACAACACCACAACTCACTGAAGCCTCGTCTTCTCTTTTGATCAGCATAATGCTAATATTTCACATTGTGATACAGACATTGTGAATTTGACTTCAATCAAGGCATTTTAGGCAGGTCTGGATCAGTGTTCTCTGTTAGATAGAATAAATCACTTTGCAGGACACTGTGAGCTTTTTAACCCTGAAGATCTTACACAAACAGATACATTACACACTAAAAGAAAAGCAAAACATTAGAAAGTATCATATGACCCCTTTAAAATTAAGTGTGTAGTCATTTTTTTTAAATGTCCGACAATACATTTATGACCTAAAAACCAAAATCACTGATGTGGAATAATTTACTAAAGTGTCTACATAACCAGTGCTGAAGAGCGGCTGTAAATTGACTGTAAATGATGATTTTGATTTTCAGTTCTCAGAGGTTAATCATCTATTGGCTACTTTTTAAATATTTTGTTTAGGGGTGTCCCTGACTAAGGATTTTCATAGTTGAATCGGAATTTTCAAATCATGCCAATAGTCGACTCACATATTTGGGGGCTGGGCAAAATACATTACCAAGAGTCAAGTCAGACATTCGACAGTCATAAATACACAGGGAAAATGTGTAACGAACAGACGCCTCACAGATACAAACGGGGTAAATGTTTTATGTTTTGATTAAAAGATAGTTAACATTAAACGTCAGCGAAACCCTTAAGAATTCACAACAATTTTTTACAATAGTGCTCTCAATATAACGTTATGTATGATCATAGTCATAACGTTCTGCATTTCTGTTTTGAGCTGCGCGCGCTGAAGATGACCAGTAGAATGAAGCATATGATAGCGTATTCTTTGTGAGATTTAACTCCTTTATCTCAAATAGAATACGCTTCGTTATTTATATAACATGACGTTAATATTACAACTTATAGGCTATCTGCACAAAATGGCCCTAATGCACATGAACGTGTCTGCGCGGCTCTGAATGAATTCCTTTTTGGACTCGTTCTTCACGCAATAACATGCAGAAACACAACTAAACACTTAAAAAACAAACAAACAAACAAAAAAAAAAACAGCGTTTTATTATAATAGTGTTCTCATTATAATGCTATGTATATGACAGTGCCAGTGATGGTTATTAATATTCTGCATTGTTGTTCTGCTCACACCGCGGGCTGAAGAGATAATCACTATTGTAGGCTACTACAATGAAGCGCTTTACTGCAGTGTAACTCAACCAAATGCATCTTATACGAGATAATAATATATACACAATATAAATAAACCAACTGAAACGTTTTGAAATCACTTGTACCCTACCTGATCAAAAAAAAAAAAAAAAAAGAAGTCTTCCACTCTGCCTGTGTCAATTTGAGTCTTGTTAAAGATTTAATTCCCTGCTGCCAAGATGCTCCTCTGTCGGTGGCGGATTAGAAAGCGAAACTTTAATCTATAGGGGAAGTTGGATTTATTCAAGCACGTTAAAATATTTATTTAAAGCTTCTTTCTTTTAAGATTCTTATTTACAGCATTATCATAATAGGCTGTATATTAACTTGTTGGGAGAAAACCAGTAGTTCGATGTGAAATCAGACACTGAGCACCCCCATATAGCCAAAATGGTATGATCATAACACCTGCGAATATTCGACTGAGTCGAATCAGGCTCCTCGAATCGAAGCATTGATTCGTCGACTATTCGGGGACACCCCTAATTTTGTTATTTTTTAATTAGGAAGTTACAAAGCTCTGAAGTTCTGCAAAGCATTTGTAGATATAAAACAGAGTTTAAGGTTTTGTATTTTTCACAGGTAAAATCTGAAAGTCCAGCAGTGTTTAAAATGATTGTGTGAAAACAGATTCAGGCTTACCTCCGCTTCTCTGAGAGACTCATCTCAGACGGAGAGTCTGTTCCTCGATTATATAATTATTAATTATAAACTGCAGTGATCAGCACTGGGTTGGGAAAACAATCAGCTGTTCAGTGTGACCTTGAGATGATGATCATTAATGAGATGAATAACATGGCAGTTATTAAAGAAAATGAAGAATGTTGAGTTAGCAGCAACAGCAACAAAAAACACTATATAAAATAAAGTGAGTTACAAACATGTATAATAACCAAATGGTCTTAATGAGAAACAGCTGGTTTAAAAACACTTTTGATTTCGCATCACAAAAACAACATCATAAAGCGAAATAATTACAGAAAATAAAGCAAAAATACAAAAAAAAAACTTCAGAAACTCATTTGTTTTCAATAACCCCTTTTTGAAAACTTACTAGCAGTCTTGTCCACTAAAAAGAGCATTTATAAGTAATTGAAACACTAATTTTTCTGTTCTTCAGACCTCTAGCTTGTCACTAATTCATTCTCATATTTCTCAATGGGTGTCACAGACATGCCAAGCTCTTCCACCTATCAGCGCTCACAATCACCAGAATACTGATCACACACACCTGACTGTCATTCATTAATCACCCACACAGCACTATAAGAACACACAGTTCACATCATCTGGTCTCCCAAGTGGAAAAGGACTCAGACCAATGTGGAATTCTTTACCTGTTGTTCCACGACTCTGTGATCTCCTGTGATTTCCTATGTTTCCCTTGTGTGTGCTCGGTCTACTTGCCTGTATCCAGTTCCGTTACACCAGCTCCTGGAAACACCACGATCCTCACTGTTTCCTTCCAACCTGGTAATCAAGAACATAACTATCAGTATCCTCCTCAATTCCATTAAAGACTCTAAGTCTGCAGTACTCACCAGTTCTTTGGTCATCTCCATCCTGAATAATAAACCTGTCTATTTGATTGTAACTCACCTGTGTATTGAGTCTGACTTCCCATTACAGTGGGACAGACGGAATGGAATAAATATACAAAAACAACGTCCATAAGTGTTAAAATTGGTAGGGTCTGTTAAATTTATATATGTAAAATGTTTTCTAGGACACAGACTGGATCAAATCCAATGAGCAATGTTTTCTGCGTGTTTTCTCAGTGCTTTCATTTTTGTCTTCTTGGTTGGTTTTACTGCTGTGTTTAGATCAAGTTGAACAGTTACTGCCACCTGCTGTACTGGAGCCTGGATATTCTACCTAATCTAACATTTAAACACTGCATTATTATATTCCCTCTTCCTGGACTGTTATCGACGATTCTGTTTATTGTCACAGATGCTGAGATTTGTATTTATTTCTCACTTTCAGTTTTTTCTTTTTATATTAGGATGTAGTATTAATACTTGTTCTAGAGCTTTATGTATTGCTCCATGTCAAACTGTCCTATAATACAGAAACAATACAATAATAATACAAATCAACAGACAGAACAACTAAAGCAAGTTTAAGGAAGACAAATTGAGAGACGACTGAAGGTGAATCTGACTAGATCTCTGACAGTCACAAACACCAGAACCACAGACTCTGGAAGAAGCAGAGACAATACTCAACATATTTCATATTATTTTACTAAATAAAAATAGGTAGGCTAAATAGCTTTGTTTCGAAAACAATTTTGAAAATTCAGATTTAAAGCAGCTGCTGTAACAGACTCTGAATTTTCTAAAGTAACCAGCATCTGATTGAGTCGATGGCAGCAAAGTGAACAGAGTAGAAAAGTTTTAGTAATGAAGATTTTACCTTTGAACATGAAGTCTGTTGAGCTCAGTTTGACCGACACTCCATTATCGTGTTCAGTGAAAATTTAGAGATTATAGTTAAGCACTATGGAACATTTCACAAAAAAACTTTCATGATCACAACTTTACAACAAAATCATTCATTAAACATTACTTGGAGCTCAATGATCTTTTAATTCAAAATACCAGTTATGAACAGATCTTTTTGCTTTGATCAAACACAAAATTATCAGAATAGACAGTAATGAAGTAAATGTAACTTGTTACTGTACATAAAACTGTCAGAGAAAGATGCAAAAATCATTACAGACCCCCCCCCCCTACTGTTTTTCCCAAAATTAACCACAAGATGAAGTCAATATAAATTTTTATTGTAACTATGGACTACGTTGACAAGAGTGATGGAGAAGTTTTCACCATGAAGCTTACACTGGTGATGTACTGTAGAGAAAACTGATTTCACAGTAAATCATCTCATTTTCAGCAGTAAGAAAATAAATCTTTTAAAGCTTGTCATTTTGTAGAACATCACAGTTGTATATTATATGAGAATAGCAGGACCTGTAGATAGGGACTACGTGTTATTTAAAAATAATATAATTATATTTTCAGATTGACATTATTTTTTTCTCAAACACAGTGTGTGGGGTAAAATGCCCCCAGGGGGCAATGGGCAATTACTGTAGTTATTCTATTCTAAACATCAAATCCTTTGTTTTTCCATCAAATGTATTCTAACTAGTTGGTTGAAGAAAAATATTTGGAATTTATATTTAAAAATTGCCTCAAGTTAGCATCAGTTAGCTAGCCAGTTAACATCAGCTAACATTTTTTTTTCTTCAAATAGACTTATAATTTTGGGTTAGGGTTAGGTGATGAAAATCCAATAATCAGGACAAAGCCCAATTATGGTTGTGCATGGTCCTTGAACAGCAACTGGCCACCAATCCTCAGCTTCCAGGGGTCCAAGAATATATTTCTGTTGATGTAAAAAATCCCAAATAGGGTTTAGAGAAGTAGTGGTTGTGTTTCTTAGGTTTGCACAGCAAATAGTGTTTGGTAGGTTTAGTGTGTGTGCTGTTAGGGATTTCAGATCCAAAAATCAAAGCAAAGTTCAATTTTGGTTGTGCACTGTCCTGCTTTACATCCATGGCCACCACTCTATGTTTCCCAAAAATTCCAGAAGGTCTGCCTCATTTACAGTAACTTTTAATAATGTGCACCGTCCCTGTTAAATAAACTAATAAAATAAATGACTTGGGAACTGACCCAGGAGGTATTTTAACAATTCTCTACTGTGCATATAATTTGTATAGTTTTCTTTTGAAATGTTTGTAGTCAGTTTGTCCTGTAGTAATTATTAAATGTAAAATATTTGTACATTTGAATGTATTTGCTTTTGAATGTGTACTGTTGCTCTTGAACTTTTCTTTGCATTTAAATTATATTGTTTTATAGTGTATGTAAATGTCTTTTGAATAAATCTTTTGGTATATATTTTAAAAAGACTGAAACGGAGTTAAAATTAGTTATATTAATCAATAACAAAAACAGACTTAATATAAATAAAACAATATTAAAATTTATATTTTGCCAGATGCTGTGAAGTGACTTATTTTAAATATTTTTATCGGTTCATGTTTTCCTCATGACCATAGCTTTGCTATGTTGTAGTTTGAGCAACAAGAACCTACTGATGATCCCATGTTCCCAAACAATTCTCTGCACTCCAATCCAAAGTTGGTTAAATTTTGGTTAAGGTTAGGGTTACAGTGTGACTTAAGGTGTCCTTCCAAGCAGCCACTATCATGGATTCAACCAACCTGAGCTCAAGAATGAGACCAGGCCTGACTCCCAAAGTTTTGTATGCATGAATGTTTATTAGCAACTGGTCAGTAGTCACTGAACACACATATTTATTTTAAAAAATGCATAAAAATTAGGTTACTTTTTTCTGTTTGGTCAAACACCTATGTCCTAAGCATATATCCTTTTATTACTCAACTCAACTCAACTCAACTCAATTTTTATTTATAGAGCACTTTCAAAGCCATTTAAATGGACCAAAATGCTGTCCATAATAATAGAAAATACTAAAACTCATACAAACATGGAATGGCAAGACATAACAAAAAAAACAATCCTTCACAATTCTTCAACCCAATTAAACGCCAAAAGCTTGATAGAATAAATAGGTCTTCAAGTCCTTTTTAAAAATGTCCATTATTACTATTACTAATCAGAAGCAATTCTCCACAGTCACTTCCCATGTCTAGAATAGTGCATTTTGCAAATTCGTTTTAGCACACCTGTTTAATTTCTCAAATTTCCTGCGTGTAATGAAACATTCTACACCAAATGCACTAATTACATTTATTCACTGAGCAGATGCTTTTACACAAAGTGACTCACAATTGAAGAACATCACAAGAAGTGTGACACAGAGAGAGAAACCAGAGGGACCCCTGTAGTGATGTTATGTTGAACACCAAAGCTCCGAAACTTGTATTAAAAAAACAACCAAAAAAACACATTTCACATTGAAGTGCTGTATCGGAGCTTGATTTGTTTTGCCAAAAGCACATGATCTATGATGTCCGGAGCTTCATTCACCTCAAAACCACGTGACTGTTTCATTATCTGGTTCAAACGATGCGAACCTCAGCACCATTTCCTTTACATTATAATGCGTTAGCATTGTTTTCTTTTTATCGTAATTTATACATCAAGGTCAAATTAACTTTGCCTATGAAATAACAGTCTAAGGACCGAGGCAGAGTTAACATATACATATCACAGTGGCAGTACACCGACACAAATGAATGACTTTGACAATGGCCATTATTTTTATATAATAAGTTAAACCAAGGAATCCATTGTAGAACCAGATGTGAAACCAGCAGCTGTAATGGAACATTTAAAAAACATTTTTATGACCACAAGATGGCCACAGCATGAACTGTTTTAAAAAGCTTTGAGTAATGAACATTTTTCCGATACAATTGGGTTGAAAGCTTCACTGGTTCAGAATACTTCACCATCACTAGACTCCTGTAATCAACTTTTATGTCTGTGCTGTGGTGCATCATGGGATATGGGAGAAACCAAGTGAAGGGGACTGTTTTTGTTTTAAATTTGAATGGCTGTGCAATGGTGAAATACCTATAAATTACTGTTAAATAGCAATAATTTGTGGATTAGAGCATGTACAAAATTTTATCATCTTGGATTTGGGCGTCTAGATGTGGTTGTTTGGTAAATTTAATTCCTGGGTGCTTGCCCTGCCAATGGTTGTGGCCATGAGTATAAATGTCCACCAGCTAAGCTTGCGTGGAACCTTTTAGACTGAAATAGTAGTTGGAGAGTGAATCACCTGCTGAATATTTAAATGAAAATTTTTTTTATAAAGAAAATGCTGTTTATTTTTCTATTGTATTTTATCTTGAATTTAATTTATCTTCCTTATTTGTGGTAATGTTGCATATTGAGTTTGAATAAATTCTTATTATTGAGCACAGTTTGCCTGTGTGAACGGGATATTAAAAAACTGAGCCAAGAGAAACCGTTTTAGAGGAAAGTAATTGTTCAGTTGTAATAAGTATTCTGAATGTATAAATTTCCATATTTGCATTTTAGTTCATCACTATAGTATCTTTTTGCTTTTCCCCGTTAAGACTCGATGCTGCCACATTTTGAATGTATTTGAATCTTATTTTTATTCACAAATGAACTGTGAATCTGAGGATTAAGAATTGCTTTCTCAGATGCTTCGCTGTTGCTGAAAATGTGTGAGTAGCATTAATTTAATTCTGAACTTTGCTGAATCTTAATGGGTTACACTGTGGATACAGACCAAATACAGTGGTTGCAAGGCATTGATGTGCATTTATTTGACTAAAGCATCGTGGTTTTTAAAACCCTTGATTAATATTAAGATGGTAAAATGGATTTGTTTTAAAATGTAACTACTGGAACTATACATAAATGTCTGTTCAATAATTTGTGGATTAATGCATGTACAAAAAGTTTATAAACCTGTGATTTTGTTATTTGATGAATGTAATTCCTGGTCGCTTGCATCCCCCTCAATGGTTGTGCCCATGAGTATAAATGCTCACAAGCTGAAGTTTCACAGGATTGTCAGTGTAAAATGGAGGTTGGAAAGTGAATAACCTATTGGAGATTAAAAAAAATATTCTCACTCACAGTGAAAATTTCAATGTTTGTTTGTACTTTATTCTTTTAATTATTTACCTTGCTTGTATAACTGATTTTAATGGTACTGAAACATCTAACCCAGTGGTGGCTCAGTCCTGCAGAGTTCAGCTGCAACCCTAATCAAACACACCCGTGTAACAGTCTTCAGGCTGTTACTAGTTGAGTGCAGCTGCAGTTTTATTCCTCACTTGTAGGGGGCAACCTTAACCTTTTTTGTGAGTATGGATAAATGTAGTAGTTTAATGGAAGAAGAAAGTATGGCTACCATTTGGTAGTGTGCCAATGTGCAGAGTAGCAGCGTTTGGGCTGGTTTACTGCGTTTGGGGAAGGCCCTTGTTGAGAAACATTTGTTTTATTCTCAACTGTGAGTATGGTTACTTTTGTTACATCCATTTATTTATGAAAGTTATTTTTGATTAGCCATTTTGTAAAGCAAACCTCTTTGGTATCTTTTTTCCTGTGGTTAATTGGTTAATAATTGAAGTAATTTTCTGTTGGTAGAAGGGTCTTTTTCGTTATGCTTAAAGCATATGTCAGCGATGTGGAGTGAACTTGGATCTTCGTTTGCTGGCATTGGCAAGGACTAAAGTCGGTCTGTTTGGTTCCCTGCCGTGGGTTTGTTGTAAGGACTGCTTTGACGCTCTACAATACGGATTATAACCATGCTTCAAGGACAACGTTGACTTCAGTTATCATCTCCACTGAACTCCTTCAGTAACTAACATAATTACAGATAAGACTGTTCTCTTTGTTTTTTTTGCACATATAATGCTTTCACACAAAATAACTTTATTCATAGTGTGATCGAGATGGGGCAGATTTTGATCTCAGATGAGCAAAGGGTGTTTGGTTGATATTGTGTTTGGTGCAAAATATGTATTACTTTTCTGCTATCATTTTAATTGAAAGGAATACAAGTTCAGAAAAAGAGTTTTGTGGCTGCCTTATTTTATTAAGTAGGATAATTCATCGTAGATGTTTGGAAACCCACCCAAAAATCAGATATGTAACTATCATTGGTTTGAATAATAATCTGAACAGTTATACCTGAACCAGCTAATCAAGGTCTAAGGGTTGCTAAAAAGCTACAGGCAGGTGAGTTTTTGTCTGCACGCGCAGTTTGAGTGTGACACAGATGTTAAGAGCTTCATCAAGCGAAATCGCCTCAGAGGAAAGTATTCAGCATGTGTTGTGAATGCATATTTCCATAACTGTGTTTCAGTTTATCACTATTGTATTTTATTTTTTATTTTTTGTCAATTTCAGGTAAGACTCAGTGCTGACATGAACTGAAGGAACTTGATTCTTATTTTATTCACAAACGATCGGAGTGCTTGAGGATTAATTGTTAATTGCAATTTCAAATGCTCTTTTATTGCTTTAAATGAGTGAGTAACATTCAGAAATTCACCCACACAAAGCTTGTATAGATTTATTTGTATATTTATTTGGTTCTGAGCAGTGCAGAAACAATGGTTTAAATTGTGGATGCTGACCATATGCAGTGGTTGCAAAGCATTGCTGTGAATGTGATTTAACCGGAGTAAAGCGCTATCTTTTGTTAAAGCCTTGATATTTAACATCCTCAATGTTGTGGTGACTGTACAAATTGGAATTCATAAGAGTAAATGTGTTTTTGATGCAAGTTATGCTATTTTTTTTTTATAGTGTGTTTAAGTGCGTGTGTGTTTAACTCACTGCTCTCCACCAACATGTGTGTACAGCGGTTTGGCACCTCCATAGTCTCAGATCTGAAGCTGCTGTCAGCTCATCTTTTGCTGGACTGAGACCTTGATTGTACCAGAGGACATGATTTAACTTTTTTTTTTTTCCCCAGACCAAACAAGCATGTTTGCTTTCTGTAATATCTTGAAATAATAACTTTCTGTTTAAGCAAATTTTGCATTTCAGATCTATTTTTACCTCGCATGTAACTTTCTGCAGGTTAGCTGGGATCTTTCAGTTGGATGTGTTTTCCTTTACATTGAGTACTTTGGTATTTGTCTGAATAAGTCTCAAGGCATCAAGGTCATTTATAGACTTTGGTTCAACGAGACACTGATGCCCTCTTCTCTCTCACAAGTTCACCTTTCCTTCTCTTAAATACCTTGAAATTTTATTTCTATGCATCACCTTTGAGTTTGTAGTTTACATTTAAACCTACTGTGTCAAACTGTTTTTAAAAAAAATAAATCATAACTAGCCTGTTTTTTTTTCTTCTGTTCTTAGTGCACTTTATTTGATGTATTCTTAACTGATTTAATTTATTTCAAATCATTTTTTCAATTTCAATTCCTTGGTTTTATTTTTATGTTTGTTTTTATGAATATTTATTTTATGTAAAGCACTTTGTTTTACCATTGTGTATGAAATGTGCTATATAAATAAACTTGCAAACTACAACGCAAACATCCACACTGAGGCAAGGCATGTCAGTGTTACGTTGACCTAGTTTTCTTAGTTCCCTGATTAGTTAATTAGCTCACCTGTTTCTGTTTCCCCTTGATCACTTTGAGTACTTAAAGCCTGTGTTCCCCCCTGATTCTTTGTCTGCTATTATTTCATCTGTGTGTTTGCTACCCCTCGTTCCTGGATTGTTTCTGTTTCTTGTATGGTTTATTATTAAAAAGACTCTGTTTGGACTTTACTCCTCGTCGTGCACCTCATTAATATAGCACACCGTAACAGTATAGCAGAAAGAAAAATTGAAGTATTTGTAAGTGGCATTTTTCTTTCTGTTTATTTATTTATTTTTTGGTTTTTGTTCCCTCTCCAGGAATGGCCTTGTCAACTGTCCAGCTCCTGTGCCTAGAGCAGATGGACCATTTGTTGGAGGACTATACCAGGGACTTTCTCGATCTGGCGTGCTTTACCCACTTCCCGGACTGCTTGCTCTGTGTTTTCTACATCTCCAGCTTAAGCGAGCGGTGTAAGGCACGCCTGCCAGCGAACGGTCCCAAAGAAGATTTCACGATTTGTGTGGAGTGGGTGCTGGAGAATAATGGACTGTTTTTCTCCATCAGCCCCTCAGAAGAGGATATCACCAGGCCCACTCCCGAACCAGAGACCAGCCAGCCGTCACCCCGCTATACGGAGATACTGCCGAGCCCGCTGCGAAACATCCTCTGACCAAGTGCGTGAGCCGGAAACATCGTCCATCTTCGAGGGAGTTTTGTTGGTGTACGAGGGCTTGGAGGGAAGCCCCGCCCACACTCCTACGACTGAGGATGAGCTGCATCTGGTTTCTGGGAGTTATAAAGAGGAACTAATGGACATCTTCCAGATGGACCTGATAGACTGGTTTGGAGAAGTACTACCCTGTGCTTCTGAATGTCCTGCGTCTCCGCTGGTTCCGTCCAGCCCTGAATCTCCTGTGTCTCCTCTGGTTCCATCCAGCTCAAGTCCTCCTGTGTTCCCTCCCAGCCTCCCTCTCCCGCCTCCTCTCAAACTAGCTAGTTCCTCGCCTCCAGTTCCGCTGATGCCTGTCAGTCCCTCAGCTCACCCTCAGTCAGCAACTGCCATTTGCTCTGTTCCGCCGCCTCGGGACTTCCAGTCTACAGCTCCGCCCAGACATGCGGATCCCCTGTCTCCACTTCCAGCCTCCGAGCCTTGGACTACACTTCGGTCCTCTGACCCATCTGCTCCGCCTTGGCTCCTGGCTGCTAGCTCCCCCGTCTCCACCGTTGCCTGTCATCCCACTGGTTCCACTGGACTCCTTCGTCCCTCCGGCTCCGCCTTGGTCAGTCGTCGACCATCTGCCACCTCGGGATTCCACTCCTCTGGCTTTTTCTCGTCAATCCATCCCTCCGGTTCTGTCAGGCTCCTTTTTTCCCTCCAGCTCCACCTTCATTCTCAGTCACACCGGCTCCACCGCGGTCTTCCGGATCCCCACCCTTCTGCTCCGTTCCACCTGGATCTCCACCTCCAGCAGCTCGGTCTCCATCAGTCGGCCCCTTCTCCACCATGGCTCCTCCGGCCGTCAACTCCGCCATCCTGGCTGGCCTCTGGATTGCCACCTGGCTCTTTCCTCCATCAACTCCATCCTGGCCCCATGAACTTTGTCCCTTCCCCATTGCCTGGCCTTCTCCAGCTCATCGCCCACCTCCATATTTGCTTCTGTTCCGACAGGCAGTGTGTCTAGATGATGCTGAATTTGATTTCAAATCAATTTTTCTATTTCATTTCCTTGGTTTTATTTTTGTTTGTTTTTATGAATATTAATTTTATGTAAAGCATTTTGGGTCCCACTTTATATTAGGTGGCCTTAACTACTATGTACTTTTAAATTAATCATTCAGTACAATGCACTTATTGTGTACATACATGTTTTTACATTGTACTTATATTTTTAAAAATACCTATATGTAATTACATCTGTAATTAATTTCTGTAATTACACTTATAGTTACACATAAACCTCCCTATACCACTTAACCTGTCCCTAACCTTACCCGTATCCCACCTCAATAGCAGCAAAAGCGTTTTGCAATATAGTATGAACACAAGTACACTGTACTTATTTTTTGCTGTAAGTACATAGTAGTTAAGGCCACCTAATATAAAGTGTGATCGCATTTTGTATTACCATTGTGTATGAAATGTGCTATATAAATAAACTTGCAAACTACAACACAAACATCCACACTGAGGCAAGGCATGTCAGTGTTACGTCCAGAGCCGTAAGGTTCTGTTGTGTGAACCCCGTGTCTTGTTCTCTCGTTCTCTCTCTCTCTCTCTCTCGAACCTGTATCTCCCACCTGAGGCTACTTAAGAGCCCTGCAGTGATTGGAAAATGGGAGAGGAGAGCGAGTATTTAAACTTCAGCTGCTACTCAGACCAGCAGTTGGTGGTGGCTGGATGGTGTGCGACGGCTGAGAACTCCTCTCTAGACTTCAGACTTTATTGTGAAGCCCTAATTGGTGCTTTGGTGTACCTTTATCTCAATTGTGTTGAGATTGTTGAAGTAGAGTTTCTGCTGTTGGTTTCGTTGATTACAGCTAAGACTGATCCTTAATCTACAGAGAAGTGAGTGTTAACTTCAGTAGCCCATATTAAATCTTAAGCTTTAATTTATGTCTTTTTGTTTTGGGTTCAGTAGGAAGTTGGGTGCCATTTTGTTTTGTATTACTTATTTTCTCCTGGTTATGTTAGTTTAGGGAGTTAGTTTAAATCTGCTGTATTTTGTCTTTTCTTTGAAGCTTGGTCAGTTGGTTTACACAGTTAGCTCCTTTATGTTTGTTATTTTGGCCTTGCCCCCTTCTGAAGTTAATACCCCCTTCAACGTCACTCCTGTTTAGATGGTAAATAAAAACTTCTCTTTTTGCTGAACTACCGTGGCTGTGTGGGTTATTGTACCTTTGTTTTTTTTCTGGGTCTGGAGACGTTTTCTCTGCTGTCGCACAGTGCCTCACCATCAACCATTTTTAGTTCTGTTGCAGTCTTCCCTAGACCATTTTAGACCGTAACAGTTACGTTGACCTAGTTTTCTTAGTTCCCTGATTAGTTAATTAGCTCACCTGTTTCTGTTTCCCCTTGATCACTTTGAGTATTTAAAGCCTGTGTTCCCCCCCTGATTCTTTGTCTGCTATTATTTCATCTGTGTGTTTGCTACCCCTCGTTCCTGGATTGTTTCTGTTTCTTGTATTGTTTATTATTAAAAAGACTCTGTTTGGACTTTACTCCTCGTCGTGCACCTCATTAGTATAGCACACCGTAACAGTATAGCAGACCGAAAAACTGAAGTATTTGTAAGCGTAATTTTTCTTTGTTTATTTATTTATTTTTTTGTTTTTTGTTCCCTCTCCAGGAATGGCCTTGTCAGCTGTCCAGCTCCTGTGCCTGGAGCAGATGGACCATTTTCTGGAGCACCATACCAGGGACTTTCTCGATCTGGTGTGCCTTACCCACTTCCCGGACCGCTTGCTCTGCGTTTTCTACATCTCCAGCTTAAGCAAGCGGTCCCAAAGAAGATTTCACCATTTGTGTGGAGTGGGTACTGGAGAATAATGGACTGTTTTTCTCCGTCAGCACCTCAGAGGAGGATATCACCAGCCCCACTCCCGAACCAGAGACCAGCCAGCCGTCACCCCGCTATACGGAGATACTGCCTGAGCCCGCTGCGAAACATCCTCTGACCAAGTGCGTGAGCCGGCAACATCGTCCATCTTCGAGGGAGTGTTGTTGGTGTGTTCCCTCCCAGCCTCCCTCTCCCGCCTCCTCTCAAACCAGCTAGTTCCTCGCCTTCAGCTCCGCTGATGCCTGTCAGTCCCTCAGCTCACCCTCAGTCAGTGCCTGCCATGCGCTCTGTTCTGCCACCTTGGAACTTCCAGTCTACAGTTCCGCCCAGACATGCGGATCCCCTGTCTCCACTTCCAGCCTCCGAGCCTTGGACTACACTTCGGTCCTCCGACCCATCTTCTCCGCCTCGGCTCCTAGCTCCCTCGTCTCCACCGTCGCCTGTCATCCCACTGGTTCCACTGGGCTGCTTCGTCCCTCCGGCTCCGCCTTGGTCAGTCGTCGACCATCTGCCACCTCGGGATTCCACTCCTCTGGCTTTGTCTCGTCAATCCATCCCTCCGGCTCTGTCAGGCTCCTTTTTCCCTCCAGCTCCACCTTCATTCTCAGCTGCACCGGCTCTACCGTGCTCTTGCGGATCCCCACCCTTCTTCTCCGTTCAATCTGGATCTCCACCTCTAGCAGCTCAGTCTCCGTCAGTCAGCCCCTTCTCCACCATGGCTCCTCCTGCCGTCAACTCCGCCATCCTGGCTGGCCTCTGAATTGCCGCCTGGCTCCTTCTGTTTCGGGTTCCTTCGTCCATCAACTCCACCCTGGCTCCATGAACTTTGACCCTTCCCCATTGCCTGCCCTTCTCCAGCTCATCGCCCACCTCCATATTTGCTTCCGTTCCGACAGACAGTGTGTCTAGTTGCTGAATTTGACTTCACAGTAACAGCCTGCTGTAGCAGTTAGTTTGTCCCTTGGTGTATGTTTGTGGTATTGTGGTAGTTGCATTGTCCATATTTGTTTGTATTTCATGTCTGGGAAATATATATATATAAAAAAGAAATAAAATGAGTAATATGAAGTGTCCCCCCCCCTTTTTTTTTTTTTTTTGAGGTTTAGAAAAAGGGGTAGTCTTTTTAGGGGTAGTCTTTTTAGGGGTAGTCTTTTTAGGGGTAGTCTTTTTAGGGGTAGTCTTTTTAGGGGTAGTCTTTTTAGGGGTAGTCTTTTTAGGGGTAGTCTTTTTAGGGGTAGTCTTTTTAGGGGTAGTCTTTTTAGGGGTAGTCTTTTTAGGGGTAGTCTTTTTAGGGGTAGTCTTTTTAGGGGTAGTCTTTTTAGGGGTAGTCTTTTTAGGGGTAGTCTTTTTAGGGGTAGTCTTTTTAGGGGTAGTCTTTTTAGGGGTAGTCTTTTTAGGGGTAGTCTTTTTAGGGGTAGTCTTTTTAGGGGTAGTCTTTTTAGGGGTAGTCTTTTTAGGGGTAGTCTTTTTAGGGGTAGTCTTTTTAGGGGTAGTCTTTTTAGGGGTAGTCTTTTTAGGGGTAGTCTTTTTAGGGGTAGTCTTTTTAGGGGTAGTCTTTTTAGGGGTAGTCTTTTTAGGGGTAGTCTTTTTAGGGGTAGTCTTTTTAGGGGTAGTCTTTTTAGGGGTAGTCTTTTTAGGGGTAGTCTTTTTAGGGGTAGTCTTTTTAGGGGTAGTCTTTTTAGGGGTAGTCTTTTTAGGGGTAGTCTTTTTAGGGGTAGTCTTTTTAGGGGTAGTCTTTTTAGGGGTAGTCTTTTTAGGGGTAGTCTTTTTAGGGGTAGTCTTTTTAGGGGTAGTCTTTTTAGGGGTAGTCTTTTTAGGGGTAGTCTTTTTAGGGGTAGTCTTTTTAGGGGTAGTCTTTTTAGGGGTAGTCTTTTTAGGGGTAGTCTTTTTAGGGGTAGTCTTTTTAGGGGTAGTCTTTTTAGGGGTAGTCTTTTTAGGGGTAGTCTTTTTAGGGGTAGTCTTTTTAGGGGTAGTCTTTTTAGGGGTAGTCTTTTTAGGGGTAGTCTTTTTAGGGGTAGTCTTTTTAGGGGTAGTCTTTTTAGGGGTAGTCTTTTTAGGGGTAGTCTTTTTAGGGGTAGTCTTTTTAGGGGTAGTCTTTTTAGGGGTAGTCTTTTTAGGGGTAGTCTTTTTAGGGGTAGTCTTTTTAGGGGTAGTCTTTTTAGGGGTAGTCTTTTTAGGGGTAGTCTTTTTAGGGGTAGTCTTTTTAGGGGTAGTCTTTTTAGGGGTAGTCTTTTTAGGGGTAGTCTTTTTAGGGGTAGTCTTTTTAGGGGTAGTCTTTTTAGGGGTAGTCTTTTTAGGGGTAGTCTTTTTAGGGGTAGTCTTTTTAGGGGTAGTCTTTTTAGGGGTAGTCTTTTTAGGGGTAGTCTTTTTAGGGGTAGTCTTTTTAGGGGTAGTCTTTTTAGGGGTAGTCTTTTTAGGGGTAGTCTTTTTAGGGGTAGTCTTTTTAGGGGTAGTCTTTTTAGGGGTAGTCTTTTTAGGGGTAGTCTTTTTAGGGGTAGTCTTTTTAGGGGTAGTCTTTTTAGGGGTAGTCTTTTTAGGGGTAGTCTTTTTAGGGGTAGTCTTTTTAGGGGTAGTCTTTTTAGGGGTAGTCTTTTTAGGGGTAGTCTTTTTAGGGGTAGTCTTTTTAGGGGTAGTCTTTTTAGGGGTAGTCTTTTTAGGGGTAGTCTTTTTAGGGGTAGTCTTTTTAGGGGTAGTCTTTTTAGGGGTAGTCTTTTTAGGGGTAGTCTTTTTAGGGGTAGGGTTAGGGTTAGGGTTAGGTTAGGGTTAGGGTTAGGGTTAGGGTTAGGGTTAGGGTTAGGGTTAGGGTTAGGGTTAGGGTTAGGGTTAGGGTTAGGGTTAGGGTTAGGGTTAGGTAATAGAGTTAAATGCGAACTTGAGCCCCCACAGTTGAGCCCCTAGGATGGGGTGCACTTACTAAGGCTAGTAACAGGACTCTGAAATTTGGTATATATACTAATTCGAGGGCGCCCGATCGTTTGCACATAGTTTGGAAGCTCTAGCGCCACCAGGCGTCGAGATACGGTATTGCACCCCCAGTTTTCTTGTACGTAGAGTGCTGAAACTTGGTATATATACTAATTGGGCCGCCTCAAGTTGATTGCACTTGGTTTGGTCTCTCTAGTGCCACCAGGCGATGAGATATTGTACTGCACCCCCACTTGAGTTTCGCGCGTCAGCCCGAGGTTTAAATTTCTCTTTACAGCTGGTCAGCCCTAGGCTTGGACAGGGTTTAGGATTAGAAAAGAATCCAAGAGCTGAAGCAACGTCCAGCTCTGGTAATGCTCAGTCCTTCGATACTCCTTCTGGCCGCTCTCTCGCCTCGGCCGAGGCCCGCCCCCACGTCCTCAGCCCACCACACCATCACCGATACACTTGGCCTTTTTATTATTGAGTCACAGATAGTGAGATTTTTTAAAAATGTATGAGTGAGTCTTATTTTTAATTATAAGTGTTATTTATTAAAGTTTTTTTTAATAGGTATTATTTATTCATCTATTTATTTATTTATTAATCCACCCTCCCTATTAAGGGTAGGTTTTAGATATTTATTACTCCATCCTCCCTTTTATGGGTAGGTTTTAGATGTTTATTAATCCAACCTCCCTATTAAGGGTAGGTTTTAGATATTTATTAATATTGAAGAGTTAGGGTTAGGGTTAGGGTTAGGGTTAGGTTAGGTTAGGTTAGGTTAGGGTTAGGTTAGGGTTAGGGTTAGGGTTAGGGTTAGGTAATAGAGTTAAATGCGAACTTGAGCCCCCACAGTTGAGCCCCTAGGATGGGGTGCACTTACTAAGGCTAGTAACAGGACTCTGAAATTTGGTATATATACTAATTCGAGGGCGCCCGATCGTTTGCACATAGTTTGGAAGCTCTAGCGCCACCAGGCGTCGAGATACGGTATTGCACCCCCAGTTTTCTTGTACGTAGAGTGCTGAAACTTGGTATATATACTAATTGGGCCGCCTCAAGTTGATTGCACTTGGTTTGGTCTCTCTAGTGCCACCAGGCGATGAGATATTGTACTGCACCCCCACTTGAGTTTCGCGCGTCAGCCCGAGGTTTAAATTTCTCTTTACAGCTGGTCAGCCCTAGGCTTGGACAGGGTTTAGGATTAGAAAAGAATCCAAGAGCTGAAGCAACGTCCAGCTCTGGTAATGCTCAGTCCTTCGATACTCCTTCTGGCCGCTCTCTCGCCTCGGCCGAGGCCCGCCCCCACGTCCTCAGCCCACCACACCATCACCGATACACTTGGCCTTTTTATTATTGAGTCACAGATAGTGAGATTTTTTAAAAATGTATGAGTGAGTCTTATTTTTAATTATAAGTGTTATTTATTAAAGTTTTTTTTAATAGGTATTATTTATTCATCTATTTATTTATTTATTAATCCACCCTCCCTATTAAGGGTAGGTTTTAGATATTTATTACTCCATCCTCCCTTTTATGGGTAGGTTTTAGATGTTTATTAATCCAACCTCCCTATTAAGGGTAGGTTTTAGATATTTATTAATATTGAAGAGTTAGGGTTAGGGTTAGGGTTAGGGTTAGGTTAGGTTAGGTTAGGTTAGGGTTAGGTTAGGGTTAGGGTTAGGGTTAGGGTTAGGTAATAGAGTTAAATGCGAACTTGAGCCCCCACAGTTGAGCCCCTAGGATGGGGTGCACTTACTAAGGCTAGTAACAGGACTCTGAAATTTGGTATATATACTAATTCGAGGGCGCCCGATCGTTTGCACATAGTTTGGAAGCTCTAGCGCCACCAGGCGTCGAGATACGGTATTGCACCCCCAGTTTTCTTGTACGTAGAGTGCTGAAACTTGGTATATATACTAATTGGGCCGCCTCAAGTTGATTGCACTTGGTTTGGTCTCTCTAGTGCCACCAGGCGATGAGATATTGTACTGCACCCCCACTTGAGTTTCGCGCGTCAGCCCGAGGTTTAAATTTCTCTTTACAGCTGGTCAGCCCTAGGCTTGGACAGGGTTTAGGATTAGAAAAGAATCCAAGAGCTGAAGCAACGTCCAGCTCTGGTAATGCTCAGTCCTTCGATACTCCTTCTGGCCGCTCTCTCGCCTCGGCCGAGGCCCGCCCCCACGTCCTCAGCCCACCACACCATCACCGATACACTTGGCCTTTTTATTATTGAGTCACAGATAGTGAGATTTTTTAAAAATGTATGAGTGAGTCTTATTTTTAATTATAAGTGTTATTTATTAAAGTTTTTTTTAATAGGTATTATTTATTCATCTATTTATTTATTTATTAATCCACCCTCCCTATTAAGGGTAGGTTTTAGATATTTATTACTCCATCCTCCCTTTTATGGGTAGGTTTTAGATGTTTATTAATCCAACCTCCCTATTAAGGGTAGGTTTTAGATATTTATTAATATTGAAGAGTTAGGGTTAGGGTTAGGGTTAGGGTTAGGTTAGGTTAGGTTAGGTTAGGGTTAGGTTAGGGTTAGGGTTAGGGTTAGGGTTAGGTAATAGAGTTAAATGCGAACTTGAGCCCCCACAGTTGAGCCCCTAGGATGGGGTGCACTTACTAAGGCTAGTAACAGGACTCTGAAATTTGGTATATATACTAATTCGAGGGCGCCCGATCGTTTGCACATAGTTTGGAAGCTCTAGCGCCACCAGGCGTCGAGATACGGTATTGCACCCCCAGTTTTCTTGTACGTAGAGTGCTGAAACTTGGTATATATACTAATTGGGCCGCCTCAAGTTGATTGCACTTGGTTTGGTCTCTCTAGTGCCACCAGGCGATGAGATATTGTACTGCACCCCCACTTGAGTTTCGCGCGTCAGCCCGAGGTTTAAATTTCTCTTTACAGCTGGTCAGCCCTAGGCTTGGACAGGGTTTAGGATTAGAAAAGAATCCAAGAGCTGAAGCAACGTCCAGCTCTGGTAATGCTCAGTCCTTCGATACTCCTTCTGGCCGCTCTCTCGCCTCGGCCGAGGCCCGCCCCCACGTCCTCAGCCCACCACACCATCACCGATACACTTGGCCTTTTTATTATTGAGTCACAGATAGTGAGATTTTTTAAAAATGTATGAGTGAGTCTTATTTTTAATTATAAGTGTTATTTATTAAAGTTTTTTTTAATAGGTATTATTTATTCATCTATTTATTTATTTATTAATCCACCCTCCCTATTAAGGGTAGGTTTTAGATATTTATTACTCCATCCTCCCTTTTATGGGTAGGTTTTAGATGTTTATTAATCCAACCTCCCTATTAAGGGTAGGTTTTAGATATTTATTAATATTGAAGAGTTAGGGTTAGGGTTAGGGTTAGGGTTAGGTTAGGTTAGGTTAGGTTAGGGTTAGGTTAGGGTTAGGGTTAGGGTTAGGGTTAGGTAATAGAGTTAAATGCGAACTTGAGCCCCCACAGTTGAGCCCCTAGGATGGGGTGCACTTACTAAGGCTAGTAACAGGACTCTGAAATTTGGTATATATACTAATTCGAGGGCGCCCGATCGTTTGCACATAGTTTGGAAGCTCTAGCGCCACCAGGCGTCGAGATACGGTATTGCACCCCCAGTTTTCTTGTACGTAGAGTGCTGAAACTTGGTATATATACTAATTGGGCCGCCTCAAGTTGATTGCACTTGGTTTGGTCTCTCTAGTGCCACCAGGCGATGAGATATTGTACTGCACCCCCACTTGAGTTTCGCGCGTCAGCCCGAGGTTTAAATTTCTCTTTACAGCTGGTCAGCCCTAGGCTTGGACAGGGTTTAGGATTAGAAAAGAATCCAAGAGCTGAAGCAACGTCCAGCTCTGGTAATGCTCAGTCCTTCGATACTCCTTCTGGCCGCTCTCTCGCCTCGGCCGAGGCCCGCCCCCACGTCCTCAGCCCACCACACCATCACCGATACACTTGGCCTTTTTATTATTGAGTCACAGATAGTGAGATTTTTTAAAAATGTATGAGTGAGTCTTATTTTTAATTATAAGTGTTATTTATTAAAGTTTTTTTTAATAGGTATTATTTATTCATCTATTTATTTATTTATTAATCCACCCTCCCTATTAAGGGTAGGTTTTAGATATTTATTACTCCATCCTCCCTTTTATGGGTAGGTTTTAGATGTTTATTAATCCAACCTCCCTATTAAGGGTAGGTTTTAGATATTTATTAATATTGAAGAGTTAGGGTTAGGGTTAGGGTTAGGGTTAGGTTAGGTTAGGTTAGGTTAGGGTTAGGTTAGGGTTAGGGTTAGGGTTAGGGTTAGGTAATAGAGTTAAATGCGAACTTGAGCCCCCACAGTTGAGCCCCTAGGATGGGGTGCACTTACTAAGGCTAGTAACAGGACTCTGAAATTTGGTATATATACTAATTCGAGGGCGCCCGATCGTTTGCACATAGTTTGGAAGCTCTAGCGCCACCAGGCGTCGAGATACGGTATTGCACCCCCAGTTTTCTTGTACGTAGAGTGCTGAAACTTGGTATATATAGGGTTAGGGTTAGGGTTAGGGTTAGGGTTAGGGTTAGGGTTAGGGTTAGGGTTAGGTTAGGTTAGGGTTAGGGTTAGGGTTAGGGTTAGGTTAGGGTTAGGTTAGGGTTAGGGTTAGGGTTAGGTAATAGAGTTAAATGCGAACTTGAGCCCCCACAGTTGAGCCCCTAGGATGGGGTGCACTTACTAAGGCTAGTAACAGGACTCTGAAATTTGGTATATATACTAATTCGAGGGCGCCCGATCGTTTGCACATAGTTTGGAAGCTCTAGCGCCACCAGGCGTCGAGATACGGTATTGCACCCCCAGTTTTCTTGTACGTAGAGTGCTGAAACTTGGTATATATACTAATTGGGCCGCCTCAAGTTGATTGCACTTGGTTTGGTCTCTCTAGTGCCACCAGGCGATGAGATATTGTACTGCACCCCCACTTGAGTTTCGCGCGTCAGCCCGAGGTTTAAATTTCTCTTTACAGCTGGTCAGCCCTAGGCTTGGACAGGGTTTAGGATTAGAAAAGAATCCAAGAGCTGAAGCAACGTCCAGCTCTGGTAATGCTCAGTCCTTCGATACTCCTTCTGGCCGCTCTCTCGCCTCGGCCGAGGCCCGCCCCCACGTCCTCAGCCCACCACACCATCACCGATACACTTGGCCTTTTTATTATTGAGTCACAGATAGTGAGATTTTTTAAAAATGTATGAGTGAGTCTTATTTTTAATTATAAGTGTTATTTATTAAAGTTTTTTTTAATAGGTATTATTTATTCATCTATTTATTTATTTATTAATCCACCCTCCCTATTAAGGGTAGGTTTTAGATATTTATTACTCCATCCTCCCTTTTATGGGTAGGTTTTAGATGTTTATTAATCCAACCTCCCTATTAAGGGTAGGTTTTAGATATTTATTAATATTGAAGAGTTAGGGTTAGGGTTAGGGTTAGGGTTAGGTTAGGTTAGGTTAGGTTAGGGTTAGGTTAGGGTTAGGGTTAGGGTTAGGGTTAGGTAATAGAGTTAAATGCGAACTTGAGCCCCCACAGTTGAGCCCCTAGGATGGGGTGCACTTACTAAGGCTAGTAACAGGACTCTGAAATTTGGTATATATACTAATTCGAGGGCGCCCGATCGTTTGCACATAGTTTGGAAGCTCTAGCGCCACCAGGCGTCGAGATACGGTATTGCACCCCCAGTTTTCTTGTACGTAGAGTGCTGAAACTTGGTATATATAGGGTTAGGGTTAGGGTTAGGGTTAGGGTTAGGGTTAGGGTTAGGGTTAGGGTTAGGTTAGGTTAGGGTTAGGGTTAGGGTTAGGGTTAGGTTAGGGTTAGGTTAGGGTTAGGGTTAGGGTTAGGTAATAGAGTTAAATGCGAACTTGAGCCCCCACAGTTGAGCCCCTAGGATGGGGTGCACTTACTAAGGCTAGTAACAGGACTCTGAAATTTGGTATATATACTAATTCGAGGGCGCCCGATCGTTTGCACATAGTTTGGAAGCTCTAGCGCCACCAGGCGTCGAGATACGGTATTGCACCCCCAGTTTTCTTGTACGTAGAGTGCTGAAACTTGGTATATATACTAATTGGGCCGCCTCAAGTTGATTGCACTTGGTTTGGTCTCTCTAGTGCCACCAGGCGATGAGATATTGTACTGCACCCCCACTTGAGTTTCGCGCGTCAGCCCGAGGTTTAAATTTCTCTTTACAGCTGGTCAGCCCTAGGCTTGGACAGGGTTTAGGATTAGAAAAGAATCCAAGAGCTGAAGCAACGTCCAGCTCTGGTAATGCTCAGTCCTTCGATACTCCTTCTGGCCGCTCTCTCGCCTCGGCCGAGGCCCGCCCCCACGTCCTCAGCCCACCACACCATCACCGATACACTTGGCCTTTTTATTATTGAGTCACAGATAGTGAGATTTTTTAAAAATGTATGAGTGAGTCTTATTTTTAATTATAAGTGTTATTTATTAAAGTTTTTTTTAATAGGTATTATTTATTCATCTATTTATTTATTTATTAATCCACCCTCCCTATTAAGGGTAGGTTTTAGATATTTATTACTCCATCCTCCCTTTTATGGGTAGGTTTTAGATGTTTATTAATCCAACCTCCCTATTAAGGGTAGGTTTTAGATATTTATTAATATTGAAGAGTTAGGGTTAGGGTTAGGGTTAGGGTTAGGTTAGGTTAGGTTAGGTTAGGGTTAGGTTAGGGTTAGGGTTAGGGTTAGGGTTAGGTAATAGAGTTAAATGCGAACTTGAGCCCCCACAGTTGAGCCCCTAGGATGGGGTGCACTTACTAAGGCTAGTAACAGGACTCTGAAATTTGGTATATATACTAATTCGAGGGCGCCCGATCGTTTGCACATAGTTTGGAAGCTCTAGCGCCACCAGGCGTCGAGATACGGTATTGCACCCCCAGTTTTCTTGTACGTAGAGTGCTGAAACTTGGTATATATAGGGTTAGGGTTAGGGTTAGGGTTAGGGTTAGGGTTAGGGTTAGGGTTAGGGTTAGGTTAGGTTAGGGTTAGGGTTAGGGTTAGGTAATAGAGTTAAATGCGAACTTGAGCCCCCACAGTTGAGCCCCTAGGATGGGGTGCACTTACTAAGGCTAGTAACAGGACTCTGAAATTTGGTATATATACTAATTCGAGGGCGCCCGATCGTTTGCACATAGTTTGGAAGCTCTAGCGCCACCAGGCGTCGAGATACGGTATTGCACCCCCAGTTTTCTTGTACGTAGAGTGCTGAAACTTGGTATATATACTAATTGGGCCGCCTCAAGTTGATTGCACTTGGTTTGGTCTCTCTAGTGCCACCAGGCGATGAGATATTGTACTGCACCCCCACTTGAGTTTCGCGCGTCAGCCCGAGGTTTAAATTTCTCTTTACAGCTGGTCAGCCCTAGGCTTGGACAGGGTTTAGGATTAGAAAAGAATCCAAGAGCTGAAGCAACGTCCAGCTCTGGTAATGCTCAGTCCTTCGATACTCCTTCTGGCCGCTCTCTCGCCTCGGCCGAGGCCCGCCCCCACGTCCTCAGCCCACCACACCATCACCGATACACTTGGCCTTTTTATTATTGAGTCACAGATAGTGAGATTTTTTAAAAATGTATGAGTGAGTCTTATTTTTAATTATAAGTGTTATTTATTAAAGTTTTTTTTAATAGGTATTATTTATTCATCTATTTATTTATTTATTAATCCACCCTCCCTATTAAGGGTAGGTTTTAGATATTTATTACTCCATCCTCCCTTTTATGGGTAGGTTTTAGATGTTTATTAATCCAACCTCCCTATTAAGGGTAGGTTTTAGATATTTATTAATATTGAAGAGTTAGGGTTAGGGTTAGGGTTAGGGTTAGGTTAGGTTAGGTTAGGTTAGGGTTAGGTTAGGGTTAGGGTTAGGGTTAGGGTTAGGTAATAGAGTTAAATGCGAACTTGAGCCCCCACAGTTGAGCCCCTAGGATGGGGTGCACTTACTAAGGCTAGTAACAGGACTCTGAAATTTGGTATATATACTAATTCGAGGGCGCCCGATCGTTTGCACATAGTTTGGAAGCTCTAGCGCCACCAGGCGTCGAGATACGGTATTGCACCCCCAGTTTTCTTGTACGTAGAGTGCTGAAACTTGGTATATATAGGGTTAGGGTTAGGGTTAGGGTTAGGGTTAGGGTTAGGGTTAGGGTTAGGGTTAGGTTAGGTTAGGGTTAGGGTTAGGGTTAGGTAATAGAGTTAAATGCGAACTTGAGCCCCCACAGTTGAGCCCCTAGGATGGGGTGCACTTACTAAGGCTAGTAACAGGACTCTGAAATTTGGTATATATACTAATTCGAGGGCGCCCGATCGTTTGCACATAGTTTGGAAGCTCTAGCGCCACCAGGCGTCGAGATACGGTATTGCACCCCCAGTTTTCTTGTACGTAGAGTGCTGAAACTTGGTATATATACTAATTGGGCCGCCTCAAGTTGATTGCACTTGGTTTGGTCTCTCTAGTGCCACCAGGCGATGAGATATTGTACTGCACCCCCACTTGAGTTTCGCGCGTCAGCCCGAGGTTTAAATTTCTCTTTACAGCTGGTCAGCCCTAGGCTTGGACAGGGTTTAGGATTAGAAAAGAATCCAAGAGCTGAAGCAACGTCCAGCTCTGGTAATGCTCAGTCCTTCGATACTCCTTCTGGCCGCTCTCTCGCCTCGGCCGAGGCCCGCCCCCACGTCCTCAGCCCACCACACCATCACCGATACACTTGGCCTTTTTATTATTGAGTCACAGATAGTGAGATTTTTTAAAAATGTATGAGTGAGTCTTATTTTTAATTATAAGTGTTATTTATTAAAGTTTTTTTTAATAGGTATTATTTATTCATCTATTTATTTATTTATTAATCCACCCTCCCTATTAAGGGTAGGTTTTAGATATTTATTACTCCATCCTCCCTTTTATGGGTAGGTTTTAGATGTTTATTAATCCAACCTCCCTATTAAGGGTAGGTTTTAGATATTTATTAATATTGAAGAGTTAGGGTTAGGGTTAGGGTTAGGGTTAGGTTAGGTTAGGTTAGGTTAGGGTTAGGTTAGGGTTAGGGTTAGGGTTAGGGTTAGGGTTAGGGTTAGGGTTAGGGTTAGGTAATAGAGTTAAATGCGAACTTGAGCCCCCACAGTTGAGCCCCTAGGATGGGGTGCACTTACTAAGGCTAGTAACAGGACTCTGAAATTTGGTATATATACTAATTCGAGGGCGCCCGATCGTTTGCACATAGTTTGGAAGCTCTAGCGCCACCAGGCGTCGAGATACGGTATTGCACCCCCAGTTTTCTTGTACGTAGAGTGCTGAAACTTGGTATATATACTAATTGGGCCGCCTCAAGTTGATTGCACTTGGTTTGGTCTCTCTAGTGCCACCAGGCGATGAGATATTGTACTGCACCCCCACTTGAGTTTCGCGCGTCAGCCCGAGGTTTAAATTTCTCTTTACAGCTGGTCAGCCCTAGGCTTGGACAGGGTTTAGGATTAGAAAAGAATCCAAGAGCTGAAGCAACGTCCAGCTCTGGTAATGCTCAGTCCTTCGATACTCCTTCTGGCCGCTCTCTCGCCTCGGCCGAGGCCCGCCCCCACGTCCTCAGCCCACCACACCATCACCGATACACTTGGCCTTTTTATTATTGAGTCACAGATAGTGAGATTTTTTAAAAATGTATGAGTGAGTCTTATTTTTAATTATAAGTGTTATTTATTAAAGTTTTTTTTAATAGGTATTATTTATTCATCTATTTATTTATTTATTAATCCACCCTCCCTATTAAGGGTAGGTTTTAGATATTTATTACTCCATCCTCCCTTTTATGGGTAGGTTTTAGATGTTTATTAATCCAACCTCCCTATTAAGGGTAGGTTTTAGATATTTATTAATATTGAAGAGTTAGGGTTAGGGTTAGGGTTAGGGTTAGGTTAGGTTAGGTTAGGTTAGGGTTAGGTTAGGGTTAGGTAATAGAGTTAAATGCGAACTTGAGCCCCCACAGTTGAGCCCCTAGGATGGGGTGCACTTACTAAGGCTAGTAACAGGACTCTGAAATTTGGTATATATACTAATTCGAGGGCGCCCGATCGTTTGCACATAGTTTGGAAGCTCTAGCGCCACCAGGCGTCGAGATACGGTATTGCACCTCCAGTTCTCTTGTACGTAGAGTGCTGAAACTTGGTATATATACTAATTGGGCCGCCTCAAGTTGATTGCACTTAGTTTGGTCTCTCTAGCGCCACCAGGCGACGAGATATTGTACTGCACCCCCACTTGAGTTTCGCGCGTCAGCCCAAGGTTTAAATTTCTCTTTACAGCTGGTCAGCCCTAGGCTTGGACAGTCGTATGTGGGTGGGTGTTGGTGCAATGTGCTGTCAGAGGGTCTTGGGTAGGTTTAGGCTGGTCTTTGGAGGGCCTCTGTTGGTTCTGAGTGCTGTCAGAGGGTCTTGGGTAGGTTTAGGCTGGTCTTTGGAGGGCCTCTGTTGGTTCTGAGTGCTGTCAGAGGGTCTTGGGTAGGTTTAGGCTGGTCTTTGGAGGGCCTCTGTTGGTTCTGAGTGCTGTCAGGGTTAGGGTTAGGTTAGGGTTAGGGTTAGGGTTAGGGTTAGGGTTAGGGTTAGGGTTAGGGTTAGGTAATAGAGTTAAATGCGAACTTGAGCCCCCACAGTTGAGCCCCTAGGATGGGGTGCACTTACTAAGGCTAGTAACAGGACTCTGAAATTTGGTATATATACTAATTCGAGGGCGCCCGATCGTTTGCACATAGTTTGGAAGCTCTAGCGCCACCAGGCGTCGAGATACGGTATTGCACCTCCAGTTCTCTTGTACGTAGAGTGCTGAAACTTGGTATATATACTAATTGGGCCGCCTCAAGTTGATTGCACTTAGTTTGGTCTCTCTAGCGCCACCAGGCGACGAGATATTGTACTGCACCCCCACTTGAGTTTCGCGCGTCAGCCCAAGGTTTAAATTTCTCTTTACAGCTGGTCAGCCCTAGGCTTGGACAGTCGTATGTGGGTGGGTGTTGGTGCAATGTGCTGTCAGAGGGTCTTGGGTAGGTTTAGGCTGGTCTTTGGAGGGCCTCTGTTGGTTCTGAGTGCTGTCAGAGGGTCTTGGGTAGGTTTAGGCTGGTCTTTGGAGGGCCTCTGTTGGTTCTGAGTGCTGTCAGAGGGTCTTGGGTAGGTTTAGGCTGGTCTTTGGAGGGCCTCTGTTGGTTCTGAGTGCTGTCAGAGGGTCTTGGGTAGGTTTAGGCTGGTCTTTGGAGGGCCTCTGTTGGTTCTGAGTGCTGTCAGAGGGTCTTAGGTTAGGGTTAGGGTTAGGGTTAGGGTTAGGGTTAGGGTTAGGGTTAGGGTTAGGGTTAGGGTTAGGGTTAGGTTAGGGTTAGGTTAGGGTTAGGGTTAGGGTTAGGTAATAGAGTTAAATGCGAACTTGAGCCCCCACAGTTGAGCCCCTAGGATGGGGTGCACTTACTAAGGCTAGTAACAGGACTCTGAAATTTGGTATATATACTAATTCGAGGGCGCCCGATCGTTTGCACATAGTTTGGAAGCTCTAGCGCCACCAGGCGTCGAGATACGGTATTGCACCTCCAGTTCTCTTGTACGTAGAGTGCTGAAACTTGGTATATATACTAATTGGGCCGCCTCAAGTTGATTGCACTTAGTTTGGTCTCTCTAGCGCCACCAGGCGACGAGATATTGTACTGCACCCCCACTTGAGTTTCGCGCGTCAGCCCAAGGTTTAAATTTCTCTTTACAGCTGGTCAGCCCTAGGCTTGGACAGTCGTATGTGGGTGGGTGTTGGTGCAATGTGCTGTCAGAGGGTCTTGGGTAGGTTTAGGCTGGTCTTTGGAGGGCCTCTGTTGGTTCTGAGTGCTGTCAGAGGGTCTTGGGTAGGTTTAGGCTGGTCTTTGGAGGGCCTCTGTTGGTTCTGAGTGCTGTCAGAGGGTCTTGGGTAGGTTTAGGCTGGTCTTTGGAGGGCCTCTGTTGGTTCTGAGTGCTGTCAGAGGGTCTTGGGTAGGTTTAGGCTGGTCTTTGGAGGGCCTCTGTTGGTTCTGAGTGCTGTCAGAGGGTCTTGGGTAGGTTAGGGTTAGGGTTAGGGTTAGGTAATAGAGTTAAATGCGAACTTGGTTAGGGTTAGGGTTAGGGTTAGGGTTAGGGTTAGGGTTAGGGTTAGGGTTAGGTAATAGAGTTAAATGCGAACTTGAGCCCCCACAGTTGAGCCCCTAGGATGGGGTGCACTTACTAAGGCTAGTAACAGGACTCTGAAATTTGGTATATATACTAATTCGAGGGCGCCCGATCGTTTGCACATAGTTTGGAAGCTCTAGCGCCACCAGGCGTCGAGATACGGTATTGCACCTCCAGTTCTCTTGTACGTAGAGTGCTGAAACTTGGTATATATACTAATTGGGCCGCCTCAAGTTGATTGCACTTAGTTTGGTCTCTCTAGCGCCACCAGGCGACGAGATATTGTACTGCACCCCCACTTGAGTTTCGCGCGTCAGCCCAAGGTTTAAATTTCTCTTTACAGCTGGTCAGCCCTAGGCTTGGACAGTCGTATGTGGGTGGGTGTTGGTGCAATGTGCTGTCAGAGGGTCTTGGGTAGGTTTAGGCTGGTCTTTGGAGGGCCTCTGTTGGTTCTGAGTGCTGTCAGAGGGTCTTGGGTAGGTTTAGGCTGGTCTTTGGAGGGCCTCTGTTGGTTCTGAGTGCTGTCAGAGGGTCTTGGGTAGGTTTAGGCTGGTCTTTGGAGGGCCTCTGTTGGTTCTGAGTGCTGTCAGAGGGTCTTGGGTAGGTTTAGGCTGGTCTTTGGAGGGCCTCTGTTGGTTCTGAGTGCTGTCAGAGGGTCTTGGGTAGGTTAGGGTTAGGGTTAGGGTTAGGTAATAGAGTTAAATGCGAACTTGAGCCCCCACAGTTGAGCCCCTAGGATGGGGTGCACTTACTAAGGCTAGTAACAGGACTCTGAAATTTGGTATATATACTAATTCGAGGGCGCCCGATCGTTTGCACATAGTTTGGAAGCTCTAGCGCCACCAGGCGTCGAGATACGGTATTGCACCTCCAGTTCTCTTGTACGTAGAGTGCTGAAACTTGGTATATATACTAATTGGGCCGCCTCAAGTTGATTGCACTTAGTTTGGTCTCTCTAGCGCCACCAGGCGACGAGATATTGTACTGCACCCCCACTTGAGTTTCGCGCGTCAGCCCAAGGTTTAAATTTCTCTTTACAGCTGGTCAGCCCTAGGCTTGGACAGTCGTATGTGGGTGGGTGTTGGTGCAATGTGCTGTCAGAGGGTCTTGGGTAGGTTTAGGCTGGTCTTTGGAGGGCCTCTGTTGGTTCTGAGTGCTGTCAGAGGGTCTTGGGTAGGTTTAGGCTGGTCTTTGGAGGGCCTCTGTTGGTTCTGAGTGCTGTCAGAGGGTCTTGGGTAGGTTTAGGCTGGTCTTTGGAGGGCCTCTGTTGGTTCTGAGTGCTGTCAGGGTTAGGGTTAGGTTAGGGTTAGGGTTAGGGTTAGGGTTAGGGTTAGGGTTAGGGTTAGGGTTAGGTAATAGAGTTAAATGCGAACTTGAGCCCCCACAGTTGAGCCCCTAGGATGGGGTGCACTTACTAAGGCTAGTAACAGGACTCTGAAATTTGGTATATATACTAATTCGAGGGCGCCCGATCGTTTGCACATAGTTTGGAAGCTCTAGCGCCACCAGGCGTCGAGATACGGTATTGCACCTCCAGTTCTCTTGTACGTAGAGTGCTGAAACTTGGTATATATACTAATTGGGCCGCCTCAAGTTGATTGCACTTAGTTTGGTCTCTCTAGCGCCACCAGGCGACGAGATATTGTACTGCACCCCCACTTGAGTTTCGCGCGTCAGCCCAAGGTTTAAATTTCTCTTTACAGCTGGTCAGCCCTAGGCTTGGACAGTCGTATGTGGGTGGGTGTTGGTGCAATGTGCTGTCAGAGGGTCTTGGGTAGGTTTAGGCTGGTCTTTGGAGGGCCTCTGTTGGTTCTGAGTGCTGTCAGAGGGTCTTGGGTAGGTTTAGGCTGGTCTTTGGAGGGCCTCTGTTGGTTCTGAGTGCTGTCAGAGGGTCTTGGGTAGGTTTAGGCTGGTCTTTGGAGGGCCTCTGTTGGTTCTGAGTGCTGTCAGGGTTAGGGTTAGGGTTAGGGTTAGGGTTAGGGTTAGGGTTAGGTTAGGGTTAGGGTTAGGGTTAGGGTTAGGGTTAGGGTTAGGGTTAGGGTTAGGGTTAGGGTTAGGGTTAGGGTTAGGGTTAGGTTAGGGTTAGGTTAGGGTTAGGGTTAGGTAATAGAGTTAAATGCGAACTTGAGCCCCCACAGTTGAGCCCCTAGGATGGGGTGCACTTACTAAGGCTAGTAACAGGACTCTGAAATTTGGTATATATACTAATTCGAGGGCGCCCGATCGTTTGCACATAGTTTGGAAGCTCTAGCGCCACCAGGCGTCGAGATACGGTATTGCACCTCCAGTTCTCTTGTACGTAGAGTGCTGAAACTTGGTATATATACTAATTGGGCCGCCTCAAGTTGATTGCACTTAGTTTGGTCTCTCTAGCGCCACCAGGCGACGAGATATTGTACTGCACCCCCACTTGAGTTTCGCGCGTCAGCCCAAGGTTTAAATTTCTCTTTACAGCTGGTCAGCCCTAGGCTTGGACAGTCGTATGTGGGTGGGTGTTGGTGCAATGTGCTGTCAGAGGGTCTTGGGTAGGTTTAGGCTGGTCTTTGGAGGGCCTCTGTTGGTTCTGAGTGCTGTCAGAGGGTCTTGGGTAGGTTTAGGCTGGTCTTTGGAGGGCCTCTGTTGGTTCTGAGTGCTGTCAGAGGGTCTTGGGTAGGTTTAGGCTGGTCTTTGGAGGGCCTCTGTTGGTTCTGAGTGCTGTCAGGGTTAGGGTTAGGTTAGGGTTAGGGTTAGGGTTAGGGTTAGGGTTAGGGTTAGGGTTAGGGTTAGGTAATAGAGTTAAATGCGAACTTGAGCCCCCACAGTTGAGCCCCTAGGATGGGGTGCACTTACTAAGGCTAGTAACAGGACTCTGAAATTTGGTATATATACTAATTCGAGGGCGCCCGATCGTTTGCACATAGTTTGGAAGCTCTAGCGCCACCAGGCGTCGAGATACGGTATTGCACCTCCAGTTCTCTTGTACGTAGAGTGCTGAAACTTGGTATATATACTAATTGGGCCGCCTCAAGTTGATTGCACTTAGTTTGGTCTCTCTAGCGCCACCAGGCGACGAGATATTGTACTGCACCCCCACTTGAGTTTCGCGCGTCAGCCCAAGGTTTAAATTTCTCTTTACAGCTGGTCAGCCCTAGGCTTGGACAGTCGTATGTGGGTGGGTGTTGGTGCAATGTGCTGTCAGAGGGTCTTGGGTAGGTTTAGGCTGGTCTTTGGAGGGCCTCTGTTGGTTCTGAGTGCTGTCAGAGGGTCTTGGGTAGGTTTAGGCTGGTCTTTGGAGGGCCTCTGTTGGTTCTGAGTGCTGTCAGAGGGTCTTGGGTAGGTTTAGGCTGGTCTTTGGAGGGCCTCTGTTGGTTCTGAGTGCTGTCAGAGGGTCTTGGGTAGGTTTAGGCTGGTCTTTGGAGGGCCTCTGTTGGTTCTGAGTGCTGTCAGAGGGTCTTGGGTAGGTTAGGGTTAGGGTTAGGGTTAGGTAATAGAGTTAAATGCGAACTTGGTTAGGGTTAGGGTTAGGGTTAGGGTTAGGGTTAGGTAATAGAGTTAAATGCGAACTTGAGCCCCCACAGTTGAGCCCCTAGGATGGGGTGCACTTACTAAGGCTAGTAACAGGACTCTGAAATTTGGTATATATACTAATTCGAGGGCGCCCGATCGTTTGCACATAGTTTGGAAGCTCTAGCGCCACCAGGCGTCGAGATACGGTATTGCACCTCCAGTTCTCTTGTACGTAGAGTGCTGAAACTTGGTATATATACTAATTGGGCCGCCTCAAGTTGATTGCACTTAGTTTGGTCTCTCTAGCGCCACCAGGCGACGAGATATTGTACTGCACCCCCACTTGAGTTTCGCGCGTCAGCCCAAGGTTTAAATTTCTCTTTACAGCTGGTCAGCCCTAGGCTTGGACAGTCGTATGTGGGTGGGTGTTGGTGCAATGTGCTGTCAGAGGGTCTTGGGTAGGTTTAGGCTGGTCTTTGGAGGGCCTCTGTTGGTTCTGAGTGCTGTCAGAGGGTCTTGGGTAGGTTTAGGCTGGTCTTTGGAGGGCCTCTGTTGGTTCTGAGTGCTGTCAGAGGGTCTTGGGTAGGTTTAGGCTGGTCTTTGGAGGGCCTCTGTTGGTTCTGAGTGCTGTCAGAGGGTCTTGGGTAGGTTTAGGCTGGTCTTTGGAGGGCCTCTGTTGGTTCTGAGTGCTGTCAGAGGGTCTTGGGTAGGTTAGGGTTAGGGTTAGGGTTAGGTAATAGAGTTAAATGCGAACTTGGTTAGGGTTAGGGTTAGGGTTAGGGTTAGGGTTAGGGTTAGGGTTAGGGTTAGGTAATAGAGTTAAATGCGAACTTGAGCCCCCACAGTTGAGCCCCTAGGATGGGGTGCACTTACTAAGGCTAGTAACAGGACTCTGAAATTTGGTATATATACTAATTCGAGGGCGCCCGATCGTTTGCACATAGTTTGGAAGCTCTAGCGCCACCAGGCGTCGAGATACGGTATTGCACCTCCAGTTCTCTTGTACGTAGAGTGCTGAAACTTGGTATATATACTAATTGGGCCGCCTCAAGTTGATTGCACTTAGTTTGGTCTCTCTAGCGCCACCAGGCGACGAGATATTGTACTGCACCCCCACTTGAGTTTCGCGCGTCAGCCCAAGGTTTAAATTTCTCTTTACAGCTGGTCAGCCCTAGGCTTGGACAGTCGTATGTGGGTGGGTGTTGGTGCAATGTGCTGTCAGAGGGTCTTGGGTAGGTTTAGGCTGGTCTTTGGAGGGCCTCTGTTGGTTCTGAGTGCTGTCAGAGGGTCTTGGGTAGGTTTAGGCTGGTCTTTGGAGGGCCTCTGTTGGTTCTGAGTGCTGTCAGAGGGTCTTGGGTAGGTTTAGGCTGGTCTTTGGAGGGCCTCTGTTGGTTCTGAGTGCTGTCAGAGGGTCTTGGGTAGGTTTAGGCTGGTCTTTGGAGGGCCTCTGTTGGTTCTGAGTGCTGTCAGAGGGTCTTGGGTAGGTTAGGGTTAGGGTTAGGGTTAGGTAATAGAGTTAAATGCGAACTTGAGCCCCCACAGTTGAGCCCCTAGGATGGGGTGCACTTACTAAGGCTAGTAACAGGACTCTGAAATTTGGTATATATACTAATTCGAGGGCGCCCGATCGTTTGCACATAGTTTGGAAGCTCTAGCGCCACCAGGCGTCGAGATACGGTATTGCACCTCCAGTTCTCTTGTACGTAGAGTGCTGAAACTTGGTATATATACTAATTGGGCCGCCTCAAGTTGATTGCACTTAGTTTGGTCTCTCTAGCGCCACCAGGCGACGAGATATTGTACTGCACCCCCACTTGAGTTTCGCGCGTCAGCCCAAGGTTTAAATTTCTCTTTACAGCTGGTCAGCCCTAGGCTTGGACAGTCGTATGTGGGTGGGTGTTGGTGCAATGTGCTGTCAGAGGGTCTTGGGTAGGTTTAGGCTGGTCTTTGGAGGGCCTCTGTTGGTTCTGAGTGCTGTCAGAGGGTCTTGGGTAGGTTTAGGCTGGTCTTTGGAGGGCCTCTGTTGGTTCTGAGTGCTGTCAGAGGGTCTTGGGTAGGTTTAGGCTGGTCTTTGGAGGGCCTCTGTTGGTTCTGAGTGCTGTCAGGGTTAGGGTTAGGTTAGGGTTAGGGTTAGGGTTAGGGTTAGGGTTAGGGTTAGGGTTAGGGTTAGGTAATAGAGTTAAATGCGAACTTGAGCCCCCACAGTTGAGCCCCTAGGATGGGGTGCACTTACTAAGGCTAGTAACAGGACTCTGAAATTTGGTATATATACTAATTCGAGGGCGCCCGATCGTTTGCACATAGTTTGGAAGCTCTAGCGCCACCAGGCGTCGAGATACGGTATTGCACCTCCAGTTCTCTTGTACGTAGAGTGCTGAAACTTGGTATATATACTAATTGGGCCGCCTCAAGTTGATTGCACTTAGTTTGGTCTCTCTAGCGCCACCAGGCGACGAGATATTGTACTGCACCCCCACTTGAGTTTCGCGCGTCAGCCCAAGGTTTAAATTTCTCTTTACAGCTGGTCAGCCCTAGGCTTGGACAGTCGTATGTGGGTGGGTGTTGGTGCAATGTGCTGTCAGAGGGTCTTGGGTAGGTTTAGGCTGGTCTTTGGAGGGCCTCTGTTGGTTCTGAGTGCTGTCAGAGGGTCTTGGGTAGGTTTAGGCTGGTCTTTGGAGGGCCTCTGTTGGTTCTGAGTGCTGTCAGAGGGTCTTGGGTAGGTTTAGGCTGGTCTTTGGAGGGCCTCTGTTGGTTCTGAGTGCTGTCAGAGGGTCTTGGGTAGGTTTAGGCTGGTCTTTGGAGGGCCTCTGTTGGTTCTGAGTGCTGTCAGAGGGTCTTGGGTAGGTTAGGGTTAGGGTTAGGGTTAGGTAATAGAGTTAAATGCGAACTTGGTTAGGGTTAGGGTTAGGGTTAGGGTTAGGGTTAGGTAATAGAGTTAAATGCGAACTTGAGCCCCCACAGTTGAGCCCCTAGGATGGGGTGCACTTACTAAGGCTAGTAACAGGACTCTGAAATTTGGTATATATACTAATTCGAGGGCGCCCGATCGTTTGCACATAGTTTGGAAGCTCTAGCGCCACCAGGCGTCGAGATACGGTATTGCACCTCCAGTTCTCTTGTACGTAGAGTGCTGAAACTTGGTATATATACTAATTGGGCCGCCTCAAGTTGATTGCACTTAGTTTGGTCTCTCTAGCGCCACCAGGCGACGAGATATTGTACTGCACCCCCACTTGAGTTTCGCGCGTCAGCCCAAGGTTTAAATTTCTCTTTACAGCTGGTCAGCCCTAGGCTTGGACAGTCGTATGTGGGTGGGTGTTGGTGCAATGTGCTGTCAGAGGGTCTTGGGTAGGTTTAGGCTGGTCTTTGGAGGGCCTCTGTTGGTTCTGAGTGCTGTCAGAGGGTCTTGGGTAGGTTTAGGCTGGTCTTTGGAGGGCCTCTGTTGGTTCTGAGTGCTGTCAGAGGGTCTTGGGTAGGTTTAGGCTGGTCTTTGGAGGGCCTCTGTTGGTTCTGAGTGCTGTCAGAGGGTCTTGGGTAGGTTTAGGCTGGTCTTTGGAGGGCCTCTGTTGGTTCTGAGTGCTGTCAGAGGGTCTTGGGTAGGTTAGGGTTAGGGTTAGGGTTAGGTAATAGAGTTAAATGCGAACTTGGTTAGGGTTAGGGTTAGGGTTAGGGTTAGGGTTAGGGTTAGGGTTAGGTAATAGAGTTAAATGCGAACTTGAGCCCCCACAGTTGAGCCCCTAGGATGGGGTGCACTTACTAAGGCTAGTAACAGGACTCTGAAATTTGGTATATATACTAATTCGAGGGCGCCCGATCGTTTGCACATAGTTTGGAAGCTCTAGCGCCACCAGGCGTCGAGATACGGTATTGCACCTCCAGTTCTCTTGTACGTAGAGTGCTGAAACTTGGTATATATACTAATTGGGCCGCCTCAAGTTGATTGCACTTAGTTTGGTCTCTCTAGCGCCACCAGGCGACGAGATATTGTACTGCACCCCCACTTGAGTTTCGCGCGTCAGCCCAAGGTTTAAATTTCTCTTTACAGCTGGTCAGCCCTAGGCTTGGACAGTCGTATGTGGGTGGGTGTTGGTGCAATGTGCTGTCAGAGGGTCTTGGGTAGGTTTAGGCTGGTCTTTGGAGGGCCTCTGTTGGTTCTGAGTGCTGTCAGAGGGTCTTGGGTAGGTTTAGGCTGGTCTTTGGAGGGCCTCTGTTGGTTCTGAGTGCTGTCAGAGGGTCTTGGGTAGGTTTAGGCTGGTCTTTGGAGGGCCTCTGTTGGTTCTGAGTGCTGTCAGAGGGTCTTGGGTAGGTTTAGGCTGGTCTTTGGAGGGCCTCTGTTGGTTCTGAGTGCTGTCAGAGGGTCTTGGGTAGGTTAGGGTTAGGGTTAGGGTTAGGTAATAGAGTTAAATGCGAACTTGAGCCCCCACAGTTGAGCCCCTAGGATGGGGTGCACTTACTAAGGCTAGTAACAGGACTCTGAAATTTGGTATATATACTAATTCGAGGGCGCCCGATCGTTTGCACATAGTTTGGAAGCTCTAGCGCCACCAGGCGTCGAGATACGGTATTGCACCTCCAGTTCTCTTGTACGTAGAGTGCTGAAACTTGGTATATATACTAATTGGGCCGCCTCAAGTTGATTGCACTTAGTTTGGTCTCTCTAGCGCCACCAGGCGACGAGATATTGTACTGCACCCCCACTTGAGTTTCGCGCGTCAGCCCAAGGTTTAAATTTCTCTTTACAGCTGGTCAGCCCTAGGCTTGGACAGTCGTATGTGGGTGGGTGTTGGTGCAATGTGCTGTCAGAGGGTCTTGGGTAGGTTTAGGCTGGTCTTTGGAGGGCCTCTGTTGGTTCTGAGTGCTGTCAGAGGGTCTTGGGTAGGTTTAGGCTGGTCTTTGGAGGGCCTCTGTTGGTTCTGAGTGCTGTCAGAGGGTCTTGGGTAGGTTTAGGCTGGTCTTTGGAGGGCCTCTGTTGGTTCTGAGTGCTGTCAGGGTTAGGGTTAGGTTAGGGTTAGGGTTAGGGTTAGGGTTAGGGTTAGGGTTAGGGTTAGGGTTAGGTAATAGAGTTAAATGCGAACTTGAGCCCCCACAGTTGAGCCCCTAGGATGGGGTGCACTTACTAAGGCTAGTAACAGGACTCTGAAATTTGGTATATATACTAATTCGAGGGCGCCCGATCGTTTGCACATAGTTTGGAAGCTCTAGCGCCACCAGGCGTCGAGATACGGTATTGCACCTCCAGTTCTCTTGTACGTAGAGTGCTGAAACTTGGTATATATACTAATTGGGCCGCCTCAAGTTGATTGCACTTAGTTTGGTCTCTCTAGCGCCACCAGGCGACGAGATATTGTACTGCACCCCCACTTGAGTTTCGCGCGTCAGCCCAAGGTTTAAATTTCTCTTTACAGCTGGTCAGCCCTAGGCTTGGACAGTCGTATGTGGGTGGGTGTTGGTGCAATGTGCTGTCAGAGGGTCTTGGGTAGGTTTAGGCTGGTCTTTGGAGGGCCTCTGTTGGTTCTGAGTGCTGTCAGAGGGTCTTGGGTAGGTTTAGGCTGGTCTTTGGAGGGCCTCTGTTGGTTCTGAGTGCTGTCAGAGGGTCTTGGGTAGGTTTAGGCTGGTCTTTGGAGGGCCTCTGTTGGTTCTGAGTGCTGTCAGAGGGTCTTGGGTAGGTTTAGGCTGGTCTTTGGAGGGCCTCTGTTGGTTCTGAGTGCTGTCAGAGGGTCTTGGGTAGGTTAGGGTTAGGGTTAGGGTTAGGTAATAGAGTTAAATGCGAACTTGGTTAGGGTTAGGGTTAGGGTTAGGGTTAGGGTTAGGTAATAGAGTTAAATGCGAACTTGAGCCCCCACAGTTGAGCCCCTAGGATGGGGTGCACTTACTAAGGCTAGTAACAGGACTCTGAAATTTGGTATATATACTAATTCGAGGGCGCCCGATCGTTTGCACATAGTTTGGAAGCTCTAGCGCCACCAGGCGTCGAGATACGGTATTGCACCTCCAGTTCTCTTGTACGTAGAGTGCTGAAACTTGGTATATATACTAATTGGGCCGCCTCAAGTTGATTGCACTTAGTTTGGTCTCTCTAGCGCCACCAGGCGACGAGATATTGTACTGCACCCCCACTTGAGTTTCGCGCGTCAGCCCAAGGTTTAAATTTCTCTTTACAGCTGGTCAGCCCTAGGCTTGGACAGTCGTATGTGGGTGGGTGTTGGTGCAATGTGCTGTCAGAGGGTCTTGGGTAGGTTTAGGCTGGTCTTTGGAGGGCCTCTGTTGGTTCTGAGTGCTGTCAGAGGGTCTTGGGTAGGTTTAGGCTGGTCTTTGGAGGGCCTCTGTTGGTTCTGAGTGCTGTCAGAGGGTCTTGGGTAGGTTTAGGCTGGTCTTTGGAGGGCCTCTGTTGGTTCTGAGTGCTGTCAGAGGGTCTTGGGTAGGTTTAGGCTGGTCTTTGGAGGGCCTCTGTTGGTTCTGAGTGCTGTCAGAGGGTCTTGGGTAGGTTAGGGTTAGGGTTAGGGTTAGGTAATAGAGTTAAATGCGAACTTGAGCCCCCACAGTTGAGCCCCTAGGATGGGGTGCACTTACTAAGGCTAGTAACAGGACTCTGAAATTTGGTATATATACTAATTCGAGGGCGCCCGATCGTTTGCACATAGTTTGGAAGCTCTAGCGCCACCAGGCGTCGAGATACGGTATTGCACCCCCAGTTTTCTTGTACGTAGAGTGCTGAAACTTGGTATATATACTAATTGGGCCGCCTCAAGTTGATTGCACTTGGTTTGGTCTCTCTAGTGCCACCAGGCGATGAGATATTGTACTGCACCCCCACTTGAGTTTCGCGCGTCAGCCCGAGGTTTAAATTTCTCTTTACAGCTGGTCAGCCCTAGGCTTGGACAGGGTTTAGGATTAGAAAAGAATCCAAGAGCTGAAGCAACGTCCAGCTCTGGTAATGCTCAGTCCTTCGATACTCCTTCTGGCCGCTCTCTCGCCTCGGCCGAGGCCCGCCCCCACGTCCTCAGCCCACCACACCATCACCGATACACTTGGCCTTTTTATTATTGAGTCACAGATAGTGAGATTTTTTAAAAATGTATGAGTGAGTCTTATTTTTAATTATAAGTGTTATTTATTAAAGTTTTTTTTAATAGGTATTATTTATTCATCTATTTATTTATTTATTAATCCACCCTCCCTATTAAGGGTAGGTTTTAGATATTTATTACTCCATCCTCCCTTTTATGGGTAGGTTTTAGATGTTTATTAATCCAACCTCCCTATTAAGGGTAGGTTTTAGATATTTATTAATATTGAAGAGTTAGGGTTAGGGTTAGGGTTAGGGTTAGGTTAGGTTAGGTTAGGTTAGGGTTAGGTTAGGGTTAGGGTTAGGGTTAGGGTTAGGTAATAGAGTTAAATGCGAACTTGAGCCCCCACAGTTGAGCCCCTAGGATGGGGTGCACTTACTAAGGCTAGTAACAGGACTCTGAAATTTGGTATATATACTAATTCGAGGGCGCCCGATCGTTTGCACATAGTTTGGAAGCTCTAGCGCCACCAGGCGTCGAGATACGGTATTGCACCCCCAGTTTTCTTGTACGTAGAGTGCTGAAACTTGGTATATATACTAATTGGGCCGCCTCAAGTTGATTGCACTTGGTTTGGTCTCTCTAGTGCCACCAGGCGATGAGATATTGTACTGCACCCCCACTTGAGTTTCGCGCGTCAGCCCGAGGTTTAAATTTCTCTTTACAGCTGGTCAGCCCTAGGCTTGGACAGGGTTTAGGATTAGAAAAGAATCCAAGAGCTGAAGCAACGTCCAGCTCTGGTAATGCTCAGTCCTTCGATACTCCTTCTGGCCGCTCTCTCGCCTCGGCCGAGGCCCGCCCCCACGTCCTCAGCCCACCACACCATCACCGATACACTTGGCCTTTTTATTATTGAGTCACAGATAGTGAGATTTTTTAAAAATGTATGAGTGAGTCTTATTTTTAATTATAAGTGTTATTTATTAAAGTTTTTTTTAATAGGTATTATTTATTCATCTATTTATTTATTTATTAATCCACCCTCCCTATTAAGGGTAGGTTTTAGATATTTATTACTCCATCCTCCCTTTTATGGGTAGGTTTTAGATGTTTATTAATCCAACCTCCCTATTAAGGGTAGGTTTTAGATATTTATTAATATTGAAGAGTTAGGGTTAGGGTTAGGGTTAGGGTTAGGTTAGGTTAGGTTAGGTTAGGGTTAGGTTAGGGTTAGGGTTAGGGTTAGGGTTAGGTAATAGAGTTAAATGCGAACTTGAGCCCCCACAGTTGAGCCCCTAGGATGGGGTGCACTTACTAAGGCTAGTAACAGGACTCTGAAATTTGGTATATATACTAATTCGAGGGCGCCCGATCGTTTGCACATAGTTTGGAAGCTCTAGCGCCACCAGGCGTCGAGATACGGTATTGCACCCCCAGTTTTCTTGTACGTAGAGTGCTGAAACTTGGTATATATACTAATTGGGCCGCCTCAAGTTGATTGCACTTGGTTTGGTCTCTCTAGTGCCACCAGGCGATGAGATATTGTACTGCACCCCCACTTGAGTTTCGCGCGTCAGCCCGAGGTTTAAATTTCTCTTTACAGCTGGTCAGCCCTAGGCTTGGACAGGGTTTAGGATTAGAAAAGAATCCAAGAGCTGAAGCAACGTCCAGCTCTGGTAATGCTCAGTCCTTCGATACTCCTTCTGGCCGCTCTCTCGCCTCGGCCGAGGCCCGCCCCCACGTCCTCAGCCCACCACACCATCACCGATACACTTGGCCTTTTTATTATTGAGTCACAGATAGTGAGATTTTTTAAAAATGTATGAGTGAGTCTTATTTTTAATTATAAGTGTTATTTATTAAAGTTTTTTTTAATAGGTATTATTTATTCATCTATTTATTTATTTATTAATCCACCCTCCCTATTAAGGGTAGGTTTTAGATATTTATTACTCCATCCTCCCTTTTATGGGTAGGTTTTAGATGTTTATTAATCCAACCTCCCTATTAAGGGTAGGTTTTAGATATTTATTAATATTGAAGAGTTAGGGTTAGGGTTAGGGTTAGGGTTAGGTTAGGTTAGGTTAGGTTAGGGTTAGGTTAGGGTTAGGGTTAGGGTTAGGGTTAGGTAATAGAGTTAAATGCGAACTTGAGCCCCCACAGTTGAGCCCCTAGGATGGGGTGCACTTACTAAGGCTAGTAACAGGACTCTGAAATTTGGTATATATACTAATTCGAGGGCGCCCGATCGTTTGCACATAGTTTGGAAGCTCTAGCGCCACCAGGCGTCGAGATACGGTATTGCACCCCCAGTTTTCTTGTACGTAGAGTGCTGAAACTTGGTATATATACTAATTGGGCCGCCTCAAGTTGATTGCACTTGGTTTGGTCTCTCTAGTGCCACCAGGCGATGAGATATTGTACTGCACCCCCACTTGAGTTTCGCGCGTCAGCCCGAGGTTTAAATTTCTCTTTACAGCTGGTCAGCCCTAGGCTTGGACAGGGTTTAGGATTAGAAAAGAATCCAAGAGCTGAAGCAACGTCCAGCTCTGGTAATGCTCAGTCCTTCGATACTCCTTCTGGCCGCTCTCTCGCCTCGGCCGAGGCCCGCCCCCACGTCCTCAGCCCACCACACCATCACCGATACACTTGGCCTTTTTATTATTGAGTCACAGATAGTGAGATTTTTTAAAAATGTATGAGTGAGTCTTATTTTTAATTATAAGTGTTATTTATTAAAGTTTTTTTTAATAGGTATTATTTATTCATCTATTTATTTATTTATTAATCCACCCTCCCTATTAAGGGTAGGTTTTAGATATTTATTACTCCATCCTCCCTTTTATGGGTAGGTTTTAGATGTTTATTAATCCAACCTCCCTATTAAGGGTAGGTTTTAGATATTTATTAATATTGAAGAGTTAGGGTTAGGGTTAGGGTTAGGGTTAGGTTAGGTTAGGTTAGGTTAGGGTTAGGTTAGGGTTAGGGTTAGGGTTAGGGTTAGGTAATAGAGTTAAATGCGAACTTGAGCCCCCACAGTTGAGCCCCTAGGATGGGGTGCACTTACTAAGGCTAGTAACAGGACTCTGAAATTTGGTATATATACTAATTCGAGGGCGCCCGATCGTTTGCACATAGTTTGGAAGCTCTAGCGCCACCAGGCGTCGAGATACGGTATTGCACCCCCAGTTTTCTTGTACGTAGAGTGCTGAAACTTGGTATATATAGGGTTAGGGTTAGGGTTAGGGTTAGGGTTAGGGTTAGGGTTAGGGTTAGGGTTAGGTTAGGTTAGGGTTAGGGTTAGGGTTAGGGTTAGGTTAGGGTTAGGTTAGGGTTAGGGTTAGGGTTAGGTAATAGAGTTAAATGCGAACTTGAGCCCCCACAGTTGAGCCCCTAGGATGGGGTGCACTTACTAAGGCTAGTAACAGGACTCTGAAATTTGGTATATATACTAATTCGAGGGCGCCCGATCGTTTGCACATAGTTTGGAAGCTCTAGCGCCACCAGGCGTCGAGATACGGTATTGCACCCCCAGTTTTCTTGTACGTAGAGTGCTGAAACTTGGTATATATACTAATTGGGCCGCCTCAAGTTGATTGCACTTGGTTTGGTCTCTCTAGTGCCACCAGGCGATGAGATATTGTACTGCACCCCCACTTGAGTTTCGCGCGTCAGCCCGAGGTTTAAATTTCTCTTTACAGCTGGTCAGCCCTAGGCTTGGACAGGGTTTAGGATTAGAAAAGAATCCAAGAGCTGAAGCAACGTCCAGCTCTGGTAATGCTCAGTCCTTCGATACTCCTTCTGGCCGCTCTCTCGCCTCGGCCGAGGCCCGCCCCCACGTCCTCAGCCCACCACACCATCACCGATACACTTGGCCTTTTTATTATTGAGTCACAGATAGTGAGATTTTTTAAAAATGTATGAGTGAGTCTTATTTTTAATTATAAGTGTTATTTATTAAAGTTTTTTTTAATAGGTATTATTTATTCATCTATTTATTTATTTATTAATCCACCCTCCCTATTAAGGGTAGGTTTTAGATATTTATTACTCCATCCTCCCTTTTATGGGTAGGTTTTAGATGTTTATTAATCCAACCTCCCTATTAAGGGTAGGTTTTAGATATTTATTAATATTGAAGAGTTAGGGTTAGGGTTAGGGTTAGGGTTAGGTTAGGTTAGGTTAGGTTAGGGTTAGGTTAGGGTTAGGGTTAGGGTTAGGGTTAGGTAATAGAGTTAAATGCGAACTTGAGCCCCCACAGTTGAGCCCCTAGGATGGGGTGCACTTACTAAGGCTAGTAACAGGACTCTGAAATTTGGTATATATACTAATTCGAGGGCGCCCGATCGTTTGCACATAGTTTGGAAGCTCTAGCGCCACCAGGCGTCGAGATACGGTATTGCACCCCCAGTTTTCTTGTACGTAGAGTGCTGAAACTTGGTATATATAGGGTTAGGGTTAGGGTTAGGGTTAGGGTTAGGGTTAGGGTTAGGGTTAGGGTTAGGTTAGGTTAGGGTTAGGGTTAGGGTTAGGGTTAGGTTAGGGTTAGGTTAGGGTTAGGGTTAGGGTTAGGTAATAGAGTTAAATGCGAACTTGAGCCCCCACAGTTGAGCCCCTAGGATGGGGTGCACTTACTAAGGCTAGTAACAGGACTCTGAAATTTGGTATATATACTAATTCGAGGGCGCCCGATCGTTTGCACATAGTTTGGAAGCTCTAGCGCCACCAGGCGTCGAGATACGGTATTGCACCCCCAGTTTTCTTGTACGTAGAGTGCTGAAACTTGGTATATATACTAATTGGGCCGCCTCAAGTTGATTGCACTTGGTTTGGTCTCTCTAGTGCCACCAGGCGATGAGATATTGTACTGCACCCCCACTTGAGTTTCGCGCGTCAGCCCGAGGTTTAAATTTCTCTTTACAGCTGGTCAGCCCTAGGCTTGGACAGGGTTTAGGATTAGAAAAGAATCCAAGAGCTGAAGCAACGTCCAGCTCTGGTAATGCTCAGTCCTTCGATACTCCTTCTGGCCGCTCTCTCGCCTCGGCCGAGGCCCGCCCCCACGTCCTCAGCCCACCACACCATCACCGATACACTTGGCCTTTTTATTATTGAGTCACAGATAGTGAGATTTTTTAAAAATGTATGAGTGAGTCTTATTTTTAATTATAAGTGTTATTTATTAAAGTTTTTTTTAATAGGTATTATTTATTCATCTATTTATTTATTTATTAATCCACCCTCCCTATTAAGGGTAGGTTTTAGATATTTATTACTCCATCCTCCCTTTTATGGGTAGGTTTTAGATGTTTATTAATCCAACCTCCCTATTAAGGGTAGGTTTTAGATATTTATTAATATTGAAGAGTTAGGGTTAGGGTTAGGGTTAGGGTTAGGTTAGGTTAGGTTAGGTTAGGGTTAGGTTAGGGTTAGGGTTAGGGTTAGGGTTAGGTAATAGAGTTAAATGCGAACTTGAGCCCCCACAGTTGAGCCCCTAGGATGGGGTGCACTTACTAAGGCTAGTAACAGGACTCTGAAATTTGGTATATATACTAATTCGAGGGCGCCCGATCGTTTGCACATAGTTTGGAAGCTCTAGCGCCACCAGGCGTCGAGATACGGTATTGCACCCCCAGTTTTCTTGTACGTAGAGTGCTGAAACTTGGTATATATAGGGTTAGGGTTAGGGTTAGGGTTAGGGTTAGGGTTAGGGTTAGGGTTAGGGTTAGGTTAGGTTAGGGTTAGGGTTAGGGTTAGGTAATAGAGTTAAATGCGAACTTGAGCCCCCACAGTTGAGCCCCTAGGATGGGGTGCACTTACTAAGGCTAGTAACAGGACTCTGAAATTTGGTATATATACTAATTCGAGGGCGCCCGATCGTTTGCACATAGTTTGGAAGCTCTAGCGCCACCAGGCGTCGAGATACGGTATTGCACCCCCAGTTTTCTTGTACGTAGAGTGCTGAAACTTGGTATATATACTAATTGGGCCGCCTCAAGTTGATTGCACTTGGTTTGGTCTCTCTAGTGCCACCAGGCGATGAGATATTGTACTGCACCCCCACTTGAGTTTCGCGCGTCAGCCCGAGGTTTAAATTTCTCTTTACAGCTGGTCAGCCCTAGGCTTGGACAGGGTTTAGGATTAGAAAAGAATCCAAGAGCTGAAGCAACGTCCAGCTCTGGTAATGCTCAGTCCTTCGATACTCCTTCTGGCCGCTCTCTCGCCTCGGCCGAGGCCCGCCCCCACGTCCTCAGCCCACCACACCATCACCGATACACTTGGCCTTTTTATTATTGAGTCACAGATAGTGAGATTTTTTAAAAATGTATGAGTGAGTCTTATTTTTAATTATAAGTGTTATTTATTAAAGTTTTTTTTAATAGGTATTATTTATTCATCTATTTATTTATTTATTAATCCACCCTCCCTATTAAGGGTAGGTTTTAGATATTTATTACTCCATCCTCCCTTTTATGGGTAGGTTTTAGATGTTTATTAATCCAACCTCCCTATTAAGGGTAGGTTTTAGATATTTATTAATATTGAAGAGTTAGGGTTAGGGTTAGGGTTAGGGTTAGGTTAGGTTAGGTTAGGTTAGGGTTAGGTTAGGGTTAGGGTTAGGGTTAGGGTTAGGTAATAGAGTTAAATGCGAACTTGAGCCCCCACAGTTGAGCCCCTAGGATGGGGTGCACTTACTAAGGCTAGTAACAGGACTCTGAAATTTGGTATATATACTAATTCGAGGGCGCCCGATCGTTTGCACATAGTTTGGAAGCTCTAGCGCCACCAGGCGTCGAGATACGGTATTGCACCCCCAGTTTTCTTGTACGTAGAGTGCTGAAACTTGGTATATATAGGGTTAGGGTTAGGGTTAGGGTTAGGGTTAGGGTTAGGGTTAGGGTTAGGGTTAGGTTAGGTTAGGGTTAGGGTTAGGGTTAGGTAATAGAGTTAAATGCGAACTTGAGCCCCCACAGTTGAGCCCCTAGGATGGGGTGCACTTACTAAGGCTAGTAACAGGACTCTGAAATTTGGTATATATACTAATTCGAGGGCGCCCGATCGTTTGCACATAGTTTGGAAGCTCTAGCGCCACCAGGCGTCGAGATACGGTATTGCACCCCCAGTTTTCTTGTACGTAGAGTGCTGAAACTTGGTATATATACTAATTGGGCCGCCTCAAGTTGATTGCACTTGGTTTGGTCTCTCTAGTGCCACCAGGCGATGAGATATTGTACTGCACCCCCACTTGAGTTTCGCGCGTCAGCCCGAGGTTTAAATTTCTCTTTACAGCTGGTCAGCCCTAGGCTTGGACAGGGTTTAGGATTAGAAAAGAATCCAAGAGCTGAAGCAACGTCCAGCTCTGGTAATGCTCAGTCCTTCGATACTCCTTCTGGCCGCTCTCTCGCCTCGGCCGAGGCCCGCCCCCACGTCCTCAGCCCACCACACCATCACCGATACACTTGGCCTTTTTATTATTGAGTCACAGATAGTGAGATTTTTTAAAAATGTATGAGTGAGTCTTATTTTTAATTATAAGTGTTATTTATTAAAGTTTTTTTTAATAGGTATTATTTATTCATCTATTTATTTATTTATTAATCCACCCTCCCTATTAAGGGTAGGTTTTAGATATTTATTACTCCATCCTCCCTTTTATGGGTAGGTTTTAGATGTTTATTAATCCAACCTCCCTATTAAGGGTAGGTTTTAGATATTTATTAATATTGAAGAGTTAGGGTTAGGGTTAGGGTTAGGGTTAGGTTAGGTTAGGTTAGGTTAGGGTTAGGTTAGGGTTAGGGTTAGGGTTAGGGTTAGGGTTAGGGTTAGGGTTAGGGTTAGGTAATAGAGTTAAATGCGAACTTGAGCCCCCACAGTTGAGCCCCTAGGATGGGGTGCACTTACTAAGGCTAGTAACAGGACTCTGAAATTTGGTATATATACTAATTCGAGGGCGCCCGATCGTTTGCACATAGTTTGGAAGCTCTAGCGCCACCAGGCGTCGAGATACGGTATTGCACCCCCAGTTTTCTTGTACGTAGAGTGCTGAAACTTGGTATATATACTAATTGGGCCGCCTCAAGTTGATTGCACTTGGTTTGGTCTCTCTAGTGCCACCAGGCGATGAGATATTGTACTGCACCCCCACTTGAGTTTCGCGCGTCAGCCCGAGGTTTAAATTTCTCTTTACAGCTGGTCAGCCCTAGGCTTGGACAGGGTTTAGGATTAGAAAAGAATCCAAGAGCTGAAGCAACGTCCAGCTCTGGTAATGCTCAGTCCTTCGATACTCCTTCTGGCCGCTCTCTCGCCTCGGCCGAGGCCCGCCCCCACGTCCTCAGCCCACCACACCATCACCGATACACTTGGCCTTTTTATTATTGAGTCACAGATAGTGAGATTTTTTAAAAATGTATGAGTGAGTCTTATTTTTAATTATAAGTGTTATTTATTAAAGTTTTTTTTAATAGGTATTATTTATTCATCTATTTATTTATTTATTAATCCACCCTCCCTATTAAGGGTAGGTTTTAGATATTTATTACTCCATCCTCCCTTTTATGGGTAGGTTTTAGATGTTTATTAATCCAACCTCCCTATTAAGGGTAGGTTTTAGATATTTATTAATATTGAAGAGTTAGGGTTAGGGTTAGGGTTAGGGTTAGGTTAGGTTAGGTTAGGTTAGGGTTAGGTTAGGGTTAGGGTTAGGGTTAGGGTTAGGGTTAGGGTTAGGGTTAGGGTTAGGGTTAGGGTTAGGGTTAGGGTTAGGGTTAGGGTTAGGGTTAGGGTTAGGGTTAGGTTAGGGTTAGGTAATAGAGTTAAATGCGAACTTGAGCCCCCACAGTTGAGCCCCTAGGATGGGGTGCACTTACTAAGGCTAGTAACAGGACTCTGAAATTTGGTATATATACTAATTCGAGGGCGCCCGATCGTTTGCACATAGTTTGGAAGCTCTAGCGCCACCAGGCGTCGAGATACGGTATTGCACCCCCAGTTTTCTTGTACGTAGAGTGCTGAAACTTGGTATATATACTAATTGGGCCGCCTCAAGTTGATTGCACTTGGTTTGGTCTCTCTAGTGCCACCAGGCGATGAGATATTGTACTGCACCCCCACTTGAGTTTCGCGCGTCAGCCCGAGGTTTAAATTTCTCTTTACAGCTGGTCAGCCCTAGGCTTGGACAGGGTTTAGGATTAGAAAAGAATCCAAGAGCTGAAGCAACGTCCAGCTCTGGTAATGCTCAGTCCTTCGATACTCCTTCTGGCCGCTCTCTCGCCTCGGCCGAGGCCCGCCCCCACGTCCTCAGCCCACCACACCATCACCGATACACTTGGCCTTTTTATTATTGAGTCACAGATAGTGAGATTTTTTAAAAATGTATGAGTGAGTCTTATTTTTAATTATAAGTGTTATTTATTAAAGTTTTTTTTAATAGGTATTATTTATTCATCTATTTATTTATTTATTAATCCACCCTCCCTATTAAGGGTAGGTTTTAGATATTTATTACTCCATCCTCCCTTTTATGGGTAGGTTTTAGATGTTTATTAATCCAACCTCCCTATTAAGGGTAGGTTTTAGATATTTATTAATATTGAAGAGTTAGGGTTAGGGTTAGGGTTAGGGTTAGGTTAGGTTAGGTTAGGTTAGGGTTAGGTTAGGGTTAGGGTTAGGGTTAGGGTTAGGTAATAGAGTTAAATGCGAACTTGAGCCCCCACAGTTGAGCCCCTAGGATGGGGTGCACTTACTAAGGCTAGTAACAGGACTCTGAAATTTGGTATATATACTAATTCGAGGGCGCCCGATCGTTTGCACATAGTTTGGAAGCTCTAGCGCCACCAGGCGTCGAGATACGGTATTGCACCCCCAGTTTTCTTGTACGTAGAGTGCTGAAACTTGGTATATATAGGGTTAGGGTTAGGGTTAGGGTTAGGGTTAGGGTTAGGGTTAGGGTTAGGGTTAGGTTAGGTTAGGGTTAGGGTTAGGGTTAGGGTTAGGTTAGGGTTAGGTTAGGGTTAGGGTTAGGGTTAGGTAATAGAGTTAAATGCGAACTTGAGCCCCCACAGTTGAGCCCCTAGGATGGGGTGCACTTACTAAGGCTAGTAACAGGACTCTGAAATTTGGTATATATACTAATTCGAGGGCGCCCGATCGTTTGCACATAGTTTGGAAGCTCTAGCGCCACCAGGCGTCGAGATACGGTATTGCACCCCCAGTTTTCTTGTACGTAGAGTGCTGAAACTTGGTATATATACTAATTGGGCCGCCTCAAGTTGATTGCACTTGGTTTGGTCTCTCTAGTGCCACCAGGCGATGAGATATTGTACTGCACCCCCACTTGAGTTTCGCGCGTCAGCCCGAGGTTTAAATTTCTCTTTACAGCTGGTCAGCCCTAGGCTTGGACAGGGTTTAGGATTAGAAAAGAATCCAAGAGCTGAAGCAACGTCCAGCTCTGGTAATGCTCAGTCCTTCGATACTCCTTCTGGCCGCTCTCTCGCCTCGGCCGAGGCCCGCCCCCACGTCCTCAGCCCACCACACCATCACCGATACACTTGGCCTTTTTATTATTGAGTCACAGATAGTGAGATTTTTTAAAAATGTATGAGTGAGTCTTATTTTTAATTATAAGTGTTATTTATTAAAGTTTTTTTTAATAGGTATTATTTATTCATCTATTTATTTATTTATTAATCCACCCTCCCTATTAAGGGTAGGTTTTAGATATTTATTACTCCATCCTCCCTTTTATGGGTAGGTTTTAGATGTTTATTAATCCAACCTCCCTATTAAGGGTAGGTTTTAGATATTTATTAATATTGAAGAGTTAGGGTTAGGGTTAGGGTTAGGGTTAGGTTAGGTTAGGTTAGGTTAGGGTTAGGTTAGGGTTAGGGTTAGGGTTAGGGTTAGGTAATAGAGTTAAATGCGAACTTGAGCCCCCACAGTTGAGCCCCTAGGATGGGGTGCACTTACTAAGGCTAGTAACAGGACTCTGAAATTTGGTATATATACTAATTCGAGGGCGCCCGATCGTTTGCACATAGTTTGGAAGCTCTAGCGCCACCAGGCGTCGAGATACGGTATTGCACCCCCAGTTTTCTTGTACGTAGAGTGCTGAAACTTGGTATATATAGGGTTAGGGTTAGGGTTAGGGTTAGGGTTAGGGTTAGGGTTAGGGTTAGGGTTAGGTTAGGTTAGGGTTAGGGTTAGGGTTAGGTAATAGAGTTAAATGCGAACTTGAGCCCCCACAGTTGAGCCCCTAGGATGGGGTGCACTTACTAAGGCTAGTAACAGGACTCTGAAATTTGGTATATATACTAATTCGAGGGCGCCCGATCGTTTGCACATAGTTTGGAAGCTCTAGCGCCACCAGGCGTCGAGATACGGTATTGCACCCCCAGTTTTCTTGTACGTAGAGTGCTGAAACTTGGTATATATACTAATTGGGCCGCCTCAAGTTGATTGCACTTGGTTTGGTCTCTCTAGTGCCACCAGGCGATGAGATATTGTACTGCACCCCCACTTGAGTTTCGCGCGTCAGCCCGAGGTTTAAATTTCTCTTTACAGCTGGTCAGCCCTAGGCTTGGACAGGGTTTAGGATTAGAAAAGAATCCAAGAGCTGAAGCAACGTCCAGCTCTGGTAATGCTCAGTCCTTCGATACTCCTTCTGGCCGCTCTCTCGCCTCGGCCGAGGCCCGCCCCCACGTCCTCAGCCCACCACACCATCACCGATACACTTGGCCTTTTTATTATTGAGTCACAGATAGTGAGATTTTTTAAAAATGTATGAGTGAGTCTTATTTTTAATTATAAGTGTTATTTATTAAAGTTTTTTTTAATAGGTATTATTTATTCATCTATTTATTTATTTATTAATCCACCCTCCCTATTAAGGGTAGGTTTTAGATATTTATTACTCCATCCTCCCTTTTATGGGTAGGTTTTAGATGTTTATTAATCCAACCTCCCTATTAAGGGTAGGTTTTAGATATTTATTAATATTGAAGAGTTAGGGTTAGGGTTAGGGTTAGGGTTAGGTTAGGTTAGGTTAGGTTAGGGTTAGGTTAGGGTTAGGGTTAGGGTTAGGGTTAGGTAATAGAGTTAAATGCGAACTTGAGCCCCCACAGTTGAGCCCCTAGGATGGGGTGCACTTACTAAGGCTAGTAACAGGACTCTGAAATTTGGTATATATACTAATTCGAGGGCGCCCGATCGTTTGCACATAGTTTGGAAGCTCTAGCGCCACCAGGCGTCGAGATACGGTATTGCACCCCCAGTTTTCTTGTACGTAGAGTGCTGAAACTTGGTATATATAGGGTTAGGGTTAGGGTTAGGGTTAGGGTTAGGGTTAGGGTTAGGGTTAGGGTTAGGTTAGGTTAGGGTTAGGGTTAGGGTTAGGTAATAGAGTTAAATGCGAACTTGAGCCCCCACAGTTGAGCCCCTAGGATGGGGTGCACTTACTAAGGCTAGTAACAGGACTCTGAAATTTGGTATATATACTAATTCGAGGGCGCCCGATCGTTTGCACATAGTTTGGAAGCTCTAGCGCCACCAGGCGTCGAGATACGGTATTGCACCCCCAGTTTTCTTGTACGTAGAGTGCTGAAACTTGGTATATATACTAATTGGGCCGCCTCAAGTTGATTGCACTTGGTTTGGTCTCTCTAGTGCCACCAGGCGATGAGATATTGTACTGCACCCCCACTTGAGTTTCGCGCGTCAGCCCGAGGTTTAAATTTCTCTTTACAGCTGGTCAGCCCTAGGCTTGGACAGGGTTTAGGATTAGAAAAGAATCCAAGAGCTGAAGCAACGTCCAGCTCTGGTAATGCTCAGTCCTTCGATACTCCTTCTGGCCGCTCTCTCGCCTCGGCCGAGGCCCGCCCCCACGTCCTCAGCCCACCACACCATCACCGATACACTTGGCCTTTTTATTATTGAGTCACAGATAGTGAGATTTTTTAAAAATGTATGAGTGAGTCTTATTTTTAATTATAAGTGTTATTTATTAAAGTTTTTTTTAATAGGTATTATTTATTCATCTATTTATTTATTTATTAATCCACCCTCCCTATTAAGGGTAGGTTTTAGATATTTATTACTCCATCCTCCCTTTTATGGGTAGGTTTTAGATGTTTATTAATCCAACCTCCCTATTAAGGGTAGGTTTTAGATATTTATTAATATTGAAGAGTTAGGGTTAGGGTTAGGGTTAGGGTTAGGTTAGGTTAGGTTAGGTTAGGGTTAGGTTAGGGTTAGGGTTAGGGTTAGGGTTAGGGTTAGGGTTAGGGTTAGGGTTAGGTAATAGAGTTAAATGCGAACTTGAGCCCCCACAGTTGAGCCCCTAGGATGGGGTGCACTTACTAAGGCTAGTAACAGGACTCTGAAATTTGGTATATATACTAATTCGAGGGCGCCCGATCGTTTGCACATAGTTTGGAAGCTCTAGCGCCACCAGGCGTCGAGATACGGTATTGCACCCCCAGTTTTCTTGTACGTAGAGTGCTGAAACTTGGTATATATACTAATTGGGCCGCCTCAAGTTGATTGCACTTGGTTTGGTCTCTCTAGTGCCACCAGGCGATGAGATATTGTACTGCACCCCCACTTGAGTTTCGCGCGTCAGCCCGAGGTTTAAATTTCTCTTTACAGCTGGTCAGCCCTAGGCTTGGACAGGGTTTAGGATTAGAAAAGAATCCAAGAGCTGAAGCAACGTCCAGCTCTGGTAATGCTCAGTCCTTCGATACTCCTTCTGGCCGCTCTCTCGCCTCGGCCGAGGCCCGCCCCCACGTCCTCAGCCCACCACACCATCACCGATACACTTGGCCTTTTTATTATTGAGTCACAGATAGTGAGATTTTTTAAAAATGTATGAGTGAGTCTTATTTTTAATTATAAGTGTTATTTATTAAAGTTTTTTTTAATAGGTATTATTTATTCATCTATTTATTTATTTATTAATCCACCCTCCCTATTAAGGGTAGGTTTTAGATATTTATTACTCCATCCTCCCTTTTATGGGTAGGTTTTAGATGTTTATTAATCCAACCTCCCTATTAAGGGTAGGTTTTAGATATTTATTAATATTGAAGAGTTAGGGTTAGGGTTAGGGTTAGGGTTAGGTTAGGTTAGGTTAGGTTAGGGTTAGGTTAGGGTTAGGGTTAGGGTTAGGGTTAGGGTTAGGGTTAGGGTTAGGGTTAGGGTTAGGGTTAGGGTTAGGGTTAGGGTTAGGGTTAGGGTTAGGGTTAGGGTTAGGTTAGGGTTAGGTAATAGAGTTAAATGCGAACTTGAGCCCCCACAGTTGAGCCCCTAGGATGGGGTGCACTTACTAAGGCTAGTAACAGGACTCTGAAATTTGGTATATATACTAATTCGAGGGCGCCCGATCGTTTGCACATAGTTTGGAAGCTCTAGCGCCACCAGGCGTCGAGATACGGTATTGCACCCCCAGTTTTCTTGTACGTAGAGTGCTGAAACTTGGTATATATACTAATTGGGCCGCCTCAAGTTGATTGCACTTGGTTTGGTCTCTCTAGTGCCACCAGGCGATGAGATATTGTACTGCACCCCCACTTGAGTTTCGCGCGTCAGCCCGAGGTTTAAATTTCTCTTTACAGCTGGTCAGCCCTAGGCTTGGACAGGGTTTAGGATTAGAAAAGAATCCAAGAGCTGAAGCAACGTCCAGCTCTGGTAATGCTCAGTCCTTCGATACTCCTTCTGGCCGCTCTCTCGCCTCGGCCGAGGCCCGCCCCCACGTCCTCAGCCCACCACACCATCACCGATACACTTGGCCTTTTTATTATTGAGTCACAGATAGTGAGATTTTTTAAAAATGTATGAGTGAGTCTTATTTTTAATTATAAGTGTTATTTATTAAAGTTTTTTTTAATAGGTATTATTTATTCATCTATTTATTTATTTATTAATCCACCCTCCCTATTAAGGGTAGGTTTTAGATATTTATTACTCCATCCTCCCTTTTATGGGTAGGTTTTAGATGTTTATTAATCCAACCTCCCTATTAAGGGTAGGTTTTAGATATTTATTAATATTGAAGAGTTAGGGTTAGGGTTAGGGTTAGGGTTAGGTTAGGTTAGGTTAGGTTAGGGTTAGGTTAGGGTTAGGGTTAGGGTTAGGGTTAGGTAATAGAGTTAAATGCGAACTTGAGCCCCCACAGTTGAGCCCCTAGGATGGGGTGCACTTACTAAGGCTAGTAACAGGACTCTGAAATTTGGTATATATACTAATTCGAGGGCGCCCGATCGTTTGCACATAGTTTGGAAGCTCTAGCGCCACCAGGCGTCGAGATACGGTATTGCACCCCCAGTTTTCTTGTACGTAGAGTGCTGAAACTTGGTATATATAGGGTTAGGGTTAGGGTTAGGGTTAGGGTTAGGGTTAGGGTTAGGGTTAGGGTTAGGTTAGGTTAGGGTTAGGGTTAGGGTTAGGGTTAGGTTAGGGTTAGGTTAGGGTTAGGGTTAGGTTAGGGTTAGGGTTAGGTTAGGTTAGGGTTAGGGTTAGGGTTAGGGTTAGGGTTAGGGTTAGGGTTAGGGTTAGGGTTAGGGTTAGGGTTAGGGTTAGGGTTAGGGTTAGGGTTAGGGTTAGGTTAGGGTTAGGGTTAGGGTTAGGGTTAGGTTAGGGTTAGGGTTAGGGTTAGGTTAGGGTTAGGGTTAGGGTTAGGGTTAGGTTAGGGTTAGGTTAGGGTTAGGTTAGGGTTAGGTAATAGAGTTAAATGCGAACTTGAGCCCCCACAGTTGAGCCCCTAGGATGGGGTGCACTTACTAAGGCTAGTAACAGGACTCTGAAATTTGGTATATATACTAATTCGAGGGCGCCCGATCGTTTGCACATAGTTTGGAAGCTCTAGCGCCACCAGGCGTCGAGATACGGTATTGCACCCCCAGTTTTCTTGTACGTAGAGTGCTGAAACTTGGTATATATAGGGTTAGGGTTAGGGTTAGGGTTAGGGTTAGGGTTAGGGTTAGGGTTAGGGTTAGGTTAGGTTAGGGTTAGGGTTAGGGTTAGGGTTAGGTTAGGGTTAGGTTAGGGTTAGGGTTAGGTTAGGGTTAGGGTTAGGTTAGGTTAGGGTTAGGGTTAGGGTTAGGGTTAGGGTTAGGGTTAGGGTTAGGGTTAGGGTTAGGGTTAGGGTTAGGGTTAGGTAATAGAGTTAAATGCGAACTTGAGCCCCCACAGTTGAGCCCCTAGGATGGGGTGCACTTACTAAGGCTAGTAACAGGACTCTGAAATTTGGTATATATACTAATTCGAGGGCGCCCGATCGTTTGCACATAGTTTGGAAGCTCTAGCGCCACCAGGCGTCGAGATACGGTATTGCACCCCCAGTTTTCTTGTACGTAGAGTGCTGAAACTTGGTATATATACTAATTGGGCCGCCTCAAGTTGATTGCACTTGGTTTGGTCTCTCTAGTGCCACCAGGCGATGAGATATTGTACTGCACCCCCACTTGAGTTTCGCGCGTCAGCCCGAGGTTTAAATTTCTCTTTACAGCTGGTCAGCCCTAGGCTTGGACAGGGTTTAGGATTAGAAAAGAATCCAAGAGCTGAAGCAACGTCCAGCTCTGGTAATGCTCAGTCCTTCGATACTCCTTCTGGCCGCTCTCTCGCCTCGGCCGAGGCCCGCCCCCACGTCCTCAGCCCACCACACCATCACCGATACACTTGGCCTTTTTATTATTGAGTCACAGATAGTGAGATTTTTTAAAAATGTATGAGTGAGTCTTATTTTTAATTATAAGTGTTATTTATTAAAGTTTTTTTTAATAGGTATTATTTATTCATCTATTTATTTATTTATTAATCCACCCTCCCTATTAAGGGTAGGTTTTAGATATTTATTACTCCATCCTCCCTTTTATGGGTAGGTTTTAGATGTTTATTAATCCAACCTCCCTATTAAGGGTAGGTTTTAGATATTTATTAATATTGAAGAGTTAGGGTTAGGGTTAGGGTTAGGGTTAGGTTAGGTTAGGTTAGGTTAGGGTTAGGTTAGGGTTAGGGTTAGGGTTAGGGTTAGGTAATA
>CM071947.1:27355251-27383622 GCA_036784905.1 Acrossocheilus fasciatus | reverse complement strand
GTGTCAGTAATGTATGATGGTAAGATTAAACACTCAATTTTCAGTTAAAGGCATTTCATTATTGAATTCAGAGATGTCACTGTCTAGCTCAGTTTGGTTTAAATGGTATCTGTGCAATCAAATCGGCGATAATCGCTAGAAATTAAGTGTCCCCAACTGAGCAAGCCAGAGGCGATAGCGGCAAGGAACCAAAACTCCCTCTGTGACAGAATGGAGGAAAAAACCTTGGGAGAAATCAGACTCAGTCGGGGGGCCAGTTCTCCTCTGGCCAGACGAAACCCGCAGTTCAAAAGTTTATATTTTGATTTTGTTGCAATTTCTAACAATAATAGTATTATGTAGTTAGTTTTTTTTTTTTTTTTTTTATAGCAGTGGTTGCCGTTTATTGAGATCTCTCACCTGAGGTCTTGGAGTCTTCCACTAAGGAGCTGATGTGTCGAATCAGGTTTGTTTGATAAAAAGGGATCCTCTAAAACATTGGCTCTCAATTCCAGTCCTGGGCGCCATTTTGCATGTCTCCCTTATATAACACACCTGATTGAGATCACCAACTCGTTAGGAGAGAGAACTAACGAGCTGATGATGTCAATGAGGGGAGGGGAGGGAAGTTCAAAAGAAACCCGCAGTTCAAAAGTTTATATTTCTATTTTGATTTTGTCGCAATTTCTAACAATAATAGTATTATGTAGTTTTTTTTTTTTTTTTTTTATTATTATAGCAGTGGTTGCCGTTTATTGAGATCTCTCACCTGAGGTTTTGGAGTCTTCCACTAAAGAGCTGATGCTTCAAATCAGGTTTGTTTGATAAAAAGGAATCATCTAAAACATTGGCTCTCAATTCCAGTCCTGGTCACAATTTTGCATGTCTCCCTTATATAACACAACTGATTGAGATCACTACCTCGTTAGGAGAGAGAACTAACGAGCTGATGATGTCAATGAGGGGAGGGGAGGGGAGGGGTTGGGAATTCCGGGATCGGGGTTGGGAATGCCGAATCCTTTGATAGGGGTGGGGTGGGGTGGGGTGGGGGAGGGGGGAGGGGGGGAGTTCAAAAGAAACCCCCAGAGGCTCGGCCATTGCACTCCGGACGTGCTGACCCCTGCGAATTCCCCAAATGGATTCAGCGAGAGAGGATACACCCTTACCGACCATGGTGGTGCGGATGAAGAATACGGTCCGGTTTCAAGTAAAGGCGGAGGCAACTGCAGAAGCTAAAAGGAGATTCGGGAGAGAGTTCGTGGTGATGCAGGTCCTGAGAGAGCTTTTTGGGGTTCCGGCTTCTTCGATTTTTTGTTTGCAAGACTTTTCCACATCTGGATTTATGGATTTGACCTTTTTTCAACTAACTGACTGTTCTGCGTTTTGTGGGTCATGGGAGAAGAAAAAGGATCACCCGCTGCTAAAGGACCTGCAGCTCTATCCTGCCTATTTAAAGGATTTCCTGCCATTAACCATCCACCTGTATAACCCCTATGTGGAGGATGGGGACGTTTTGGCCTTTTTGACTAGGTACTGCGAAACGGTGAGAGGAGGCGAACATTTGAAAGACCGGTTTGGCATATGGAATGGAAAGAGAAGATACATGGTCAAGTTACGGGAGGATAAATCAGTACCAGGTGGGTTAGTACATCCACCTGGGTCTTTTTACATCGGCTCTAACAAGGGCTTTTTGTATTATCCAAGCCAGCCCATATATTGCAGGAGGTGTGGGGCACAGGGGCATATGAAAACGGACTGCACGGGACAGAGATGCCGTTTTTGTGGTTCTGCAGAGCACATGGCGTCGGACTGCCCAAAACCAAAAACCTGCAGTTTATGTGGAGGAAGGGACCATTTGTTTCGGGTGTGTCCGAGCCGACAGAAAACCTTTTCCAGCCTGTTTAAGGAAGGTCAAAGCCTGCAGGCTGATCTAGAAGGCCTGTTGATGGGCGTGTCGGACGGAGGAGAGAGTCAAGTGGCGGGCCCTTCAGGAGTGGAGGCAGGTGGTGGAGCTGTGAGAGGGCAGGCGGCAGAAGCAAGGAGTGGAAAAGTGGCGGAAGAAGGAAGCGGGATAGAGGAGCTGCAGTTGAGTCCTTCGCAGGATTGGTCGGAGTTCGATGTTGCAGAGGTGCTGTGTGGCATTTACGGGGAGACGGAGTCGGGGAAGGCAGAGTCTACAGGTGGTGAAGGGGAGCTTCACTCGGAGATGGAACTGGAGCAGGGAATAACGGAAGGCGCTGGGTCCTCCATGGGGCCTGATAAAGGCCGGGGCTTAAGGAGAAGGAAGCTCTGTGAGGATGAGACTGGAGATCAGGGAATGAAGTGCAGTAAAGTCCAAGTTCAAGAACCTGCACTTAGACAAAGACAGAGTAAAGTTGCTGTGGATGAGCTGGACACAAGGGAGAGGTTGGTGGTGGAAAGTGGGGGACATCGGACTGGGGGAGGGGTTTTGGAAAAGGTCAAGTCAATTTTACGGGAGGATAAGGAGGGAGGGGAGAAGGGGAGTGAGAGGGGGGAAGGAAGGGAGGCGGGAGAGTGGACAGAAGTAATGGGGAAAGGGAAGGGGAAAAAAGGTTTAGAGCGAAAAGGGAGCATGTGAAGGGTTGTGGGGTTTATTTGGGTTGTTCTTTTTCTTTCAAAAAAAGGTTATGTTTAAATGGGGTGTTTAAAGGTGGCAACTTTGAATGCAAGAGGACTAAAAATGATACAAAGAAGGACTGCAGTGTTTCTGTCTTTAAAAGTGTCACCCTTAGATGTATGTTTTTTACAAGAATGCCATTTGAAGGATAAAGATGATGTTTCTGTTTTTTCTGCGGGGTGGGAAATGGGGCCTTCTTTTTGGGGAGTGGGGAATGTCAATGCAGACGGGGTGGGTATTTTGTTTTACTCATGGGACTTTATTGTTGAGTCTGCTGTTGTTGTCATTCCTGGGAGGGTACTGGTTGTCGATGCAAGATGGAGGGGGACAGCTTTTCGTTTTGTAAATGTTTATGCCCCGAGCAAATTGGGTGAAAGGGAGGGGTTTTTGGAGGGTTTGAAGGGAATTTTGTATACTAACAGACTGCTAGTGCTGGGAGGGGACTTCAATGTGTCTCTGGACAACGCTTCTGGTGATGCACTGGCTCAACTAGTGAAGGATTTCTCACTTTGTGATTCCTTTCGGGGGGCAGGAGGGAGGGTGCCCACCTCCACCTGGTGCAACAGTAGGCAGGAAGCGGCACGTTTGGATTATCTTTTTTTGCCGTCTTATGTAAAGGTGTTTAATTATACCCAGGTTCCTATGTGGGTCTCTGATCATTGTCTGGTGGGGGTTTGGGTGGATGTGGGGGGTGAAAGGCGGGGGAGGGGGGTATGGAGGTTCAATACTTCTTTTTTGAAGGATAAAGTTTTTTGCATAGCACTTTATAATTTGGTAGCTGGCTGGAAAAATCTGCAAGGGTTGTTTCAGTCGCGAGGGGAGTGGTGGGAAGGTTTTAAGGAGAGGGTAGAGGTCTTCTGCCGAAATTGGGGCAGGGAGAAGGCAAGGATTGAGAGGGAAAAGGTTGGGAAGTGGTCTGAGGAGCTGCAGGCTCTTTGGGCAGGAGGGGCTTTGGGGACTACAGAAGGATGGTGTAGGGCTAGGCATTTGCAGGATGCAATGAAGGCTCATTATTTGGAGGAAGCCAAGTCTTTTCTGCAATGTTCAAGCCTCCGGAAACGTCGTTATGATGAAAAACCAACCAGTTTTTTCTTTTCAACTGTGCGAGGTAGGCAGAGGAAAAGCTATATAGAGGGCTTGAGGGGTGAAGGTGGCGTGCAGACATCAGTGAAGGGGATGTTGGAAGTGGCTGAAGGTTATTATAGAGAGTTGTTTGCTGATAGAACTCCTCTAGTTTCAGCTTATGGGGATTTTTTGGCGGGACTGGAAGGAGGTTTAGATGTTGAGGCAAGGAAAGCTTTAGAAGGGCCCGTGACTCTGCAAGAAGTCAGTTCTGCAGTGGCCTCTTTGAAGAAGGGGACGGCTCCAGGAGGTGACGGCCTTCCAGCCGCCTTTTACGAGGCCGTTCTTCCGTGGGTGGGAAGGGAACTGGTGGGAGTGTATCATGAATGTTTTAGGAAGGGGGAGCTAGTAGAGTCAATGAGAACAGGGTTGGTAACATTACTTTACAAGAAAGGTGCAAAAGAAGAGTTAGGGAATTGGAGGCCCATCACTTTGCTGACGACGGATTACAAGGTGTTGGCTAAAGTTTTGACTGAGAGGTTAAAGAAGGTTATAGGGATAGTTGTTCAGCCAGACCAGACATGTGGGGTGCCTGGCAGGTCGGTCTCCATGAATTTAGCTTTAGTCAGAGATGTTATCTGCTGGGCAGAGCAGAGGCATCTCCCTTTAGCTATTTTGAATTTAGACCAGGAGAAGGCCTTTGACAGGGTTAGTCACGCATTCCTGGAGGCAATTTTGAGGCATATGGGGTTTGGTCCAGTGTTCAGGGCTTGGGTTAGGTTGCTTTATAGAAAGGCCTTCAGCAGAATTGGAATAAATGGCCATTTCACAGGAAGGGTGGAACAGTTGGGGGGGGTACGGCAGGGGTGTCCTTTGTCCCCCCTCCTCTATGTTTTTTCATTAGAGCCTTTGTTGGGTGCTTTGAGGGCGGCGCCATCTCTTAGGGGCATTCATCTGCCTGGAGGTGGAGGCATTTGTGTGAAAGTGGCTGCTTATGCGGATGACACAACTTTATTTCTGACGTCTGAGCGGGACTTTGAAGTGGTCGGTAGAATACTGGAGGAGTTTTGCCAGGAGTCTGGGGCACGAGTAAACGTGGGGAAGTCATCAGTTATGTTTTTTGGCCAGTGGGCTGGGAGGGCAGAGGCAAGAGGTGGGTACAGTGTTTGTGTTGATGGGCTGAAGATTCTTGGTGTTAGGTTTTTCAGAGGAGATAGTGCGAGGGAGAACTGGGAGGCAAGATTGAAGGTAGTGAGGGGAAAGTTAATAAGGTGGAACTCTAGGGGGTTGTCCTTGTGGGGGAGGCTGGAGGTGGTAAAAGCTGATCTTCTTCCAAGTTTGAACTATTTGGCCTATGTGTTTCCAGTCCCTTTTTGGTCTGGGAGGAGGCTAGAAAGGCTAGTCTTTACTTTTCTATGGAAGAATAGCACCGAAATGGTGGCTAGGGGGCAAATGTATAAGCCGATAAAGGATGGTGGGAGGGGGGTCCCTTGTGTTCCTCTGAAAATGGAGGCTATTTTTTGCTCCTGGGCGGCTCGTTTAGCGTCGCAAGAGAAGGAGCATAAGGCCAGGTTTTTAGCCCAGTTTTGGTTGGCCTTTCCGTTGAGGTCTTTGGGTAACTGGAGGGGAACAAGGCCCTGGTCTGCAGATAGGCCGGAACATTATAGAAAAGCGGCAGATTTTATTGCTAGGAAGCCTTGGTGTCTAGAACAATCTCTGATTTTAGAACAGAGGAAACTGTACCGCAGTCTGAATGCGGAGCTAGTGGAAGGGGTAGAAACGGTGGTCTTGCCACGTGAAGTGAGGTGGTTAATGGTGCAGCCATCGTTTTTAACAGGGTTCTGTAAAGACCTTAACTGGTTAGCGGCCTTAGGTCGGCTACCAGTGAGGGAGAGGTTGTACAGACATGGTTCTGGTAGGTCCCCAATGTGCCCGACTGGTTGTGGTAAAGAGGAGACAATAGAACATGCCTTGTGGTCTTGCCCAGGAGCTGAAGCGCTCTGGAGGGCAGTCATGCTGTGGTGGGAAAGGTGGAGGGGGCCAATTATCACAAGAGATTTAGTGTTGTATGGGGTGGGTTTAGATGGTTTTGAAGTACAGCGAAGGAGAGTGATTTGGGGTACAATTTCAGAGGGGAAACATGTTTTGTGGGAATGGAGAACGATGTGTCTGAGAAAGCAGTCTCCACGTTGTCAACCAGAAAGATTATTTTTACAACTGTTGGGGAAAATGTCAACAGAGGTTAAAGTGTACAGAATGATTTTCGGGGAGGAGGAGACCAGGAGGGTATGGAGGGGGCTGTAAAAGGTTGGAGTGGGGTAGAAGGAGTGTTAGTTTTTGTGATTTTGTGCTTTTTGTTTTTGTTTTTGTTTTCTCTTCTGTACAATGTTGGTGTTTGTTTTAGAAATTTGATGTATATGTGACTTTTGATTATTGAATGCTCAGAGAATGGCATTTTTGGAATGTGAAAAGTATTTATGTTGTATGTTTGAACATTGATTTTTGTTGTGAATCATGGTTTTGGTTAATAAAAAAAAAAAAAAAAAAAATCTGTTCTTATCAGTTTAATATCTGATACGTCCCCTACCCGGGGACTGCATATTAAATAGATTTTTGGATCACGGAGCTGGAGCCGGGGCTTGCTCCGTCCACTCCACGCATCGGCCTGGTATTGCAGTGTCTCCAGGAACGGTGTGCTTCCCCTTTTTGGGGATTGCCGCTTTTTGTGAAGAATAGCAGAGCAAATAATGAGGGGCCTTGCCTTGCCTTGCCTTGCCTTGCCTCGCCTCCCACGGAGGTCTGGTCTCGCAAAGCAGTCAAGTCACCTTTATTTACATAGCGCTTTTAACAATACAGATTGTGTCGAAGCACTTAACAGTGTCAAATTGGAAGATAGGGTGTCAGTAATGTATGATGGTAAGATTAAACACTCAATTTTCAGTTAAAGGCATTTCATTATTGAATTCAGAGATGTCACTGTCTAGCTCAGTTTGGTTTAAATGGTATCTGTGCAATCAAATCGGCGATAATCGCTAGAAATTAAGTGTCCCCAACTGAGCAAGCCAGAGGCGATAGCGGCAAGGAACCAAAACTCCCTCTGTGACAGAATGGAGGAAAAAACCTTGGGAGAAATCAGACTCAGTCGGGGGGCCAGTTCTCCTCTGGCCAGACGAAACCCGCAGTTCAAAAGTTTATATTTTGATTTTGTTGCAATTTCTAACAATAATAGTATTATGTAGTTAGTTTTTTTTTTTTTTTTTTATAGCAGTGGTTGCCGTTTATTGAGATCTCTCACCTGAGGTCTTGGAGTCTTCCACTAAGGAGCTGATGTGTCGAATCAGGTTTGTTTGATAAAAAGGGATCCTCTAAAACATTGGCTCTCAATTCCAGTCCTGGGCGCCATTTTGCATGTCTCCCTTATATAACACACCTGATTGAGATCACCAACTCGTTAGGAGAGAGAACTAACGAGCTGATGATGTCAATGAGGGGAGGGGAGGGAAGTTCAAAAGAAACCCGCAGTTCAAAAGTTTATATTTCTATTTTGATTTTGTCGCAATTTCTAACAATAATAGTATTATGTAGTTTTTTTTTTTTTTTTTTTTTTTTTTTTTTTATTATAGCAGTGGTTGCCGTTTATTGAGATCTCTCACCTGAGGTTTTGGAGTCTTCCACTAAAGAGCTGATGCTTCAAATCAGGTTTGTTTGATAAAAAGGAATCATCTAAAACATTGGCTCTCAATTCCAGTCCTGGTCACAATTTTGCATGTCTCCCTTATATAACACAACTGATTGAGATCACTACCTCGTTAGGAGAGAGAACTAACGAGCTGATGATGTCAATGAGGGGAGGGGAGGGGAGGGGTTGGGAATTCCGGGATCGGGGTTGGGAATGCCGAATCCTTTGATAGGGGTGGGGTGGGGTGGGGTGGGGGAGGGGGGGAGTTCAAAAGAAACCCCCAGAGGCTCGGCCATTGCACTCCGGACGTGCTGACCCCTGCGAATTCCCCAAATGGATTCAGCGAGAGAGGATACACCCTTACCGACCATGGTGGTGCGGATGAAGAATACGGTCCGGTTTCAAGTAAAGGCGGAGGCAACTGCAGAAGCTAAAAGGAGATTCGGGAGAGAGTTCGTGGTGATGCAGGTCCTGAGAGAGCTTTTTGGGGTTCCGGCTTCTTCGATTTTTTGTTTGCAAGACTTTTCCACATCTGGATTTATGGATTTGACCTTTTTTCAACTAACTGACTGTTCTGCGTTTTGTGGGTCATGGGAGAAGAAAAAGGATCACCCGCTGCTAAAGGACCTGCAGCTCTATCCTGCCTATTTAAAGGATTTCCTGCCATTAACCATCCACCTGTATAACCCCTATGTGGAGGATGGGGACGTTTTGGCCTTTTTGACTAGGTACTGCGAAACGGTGAGAGGAGGCGAACATTTGAAAGACCGGTTTGGCATATGGAATGGAAAGAGAAGATACATGGTCAAGTTACGGGAGGATAAATCAGTACCAGGTGGGTTAGTACATCCACCTGGGTCTTTTTACATCGGCTCTAACAAGGGCTTTTTGTATTATCCAAGCCAGCCCATATATTGCAGGAGGTGTGGGGCACAGGGGCATATGAAAACGGACTGCACGGGACAGAGATGCCGTTTTTGTGGTTCTGCAGAGCACATGGCGTCGGACTGCCCAAAACCAAAAACCTGCAGTTTATGTGGAGGAAGGGACCATTTGTTTCGGGTGTGTCCGAGCCGACAGAAAACCTTTTCCAGCCTGTTTAAGGAAGGTCAAAGCCTGCAGGCTGATCTAGAAGGCCTGTTGATGGGCGTGTCGGACGGAGGAGAGAGTCAAGTGGCGGGCCCTTCAGGAGTGGAGGCAGGTGGTGGAGCTGTGAGAGGGCAGGCGGCAGAAGCAAGGAGTGGAAAAGTGGCGGAAGAAGGAAGCGGGATAGAGGAGCTGCAGTTGAGTCCTTCGCAGGATTGGTCGGAGTTCGATGTTGCAGAGGTGCTGTGTGGCATTTACGGGGAGACGGAGTCGGGGAAGGCAGAGTCTACAGGTGGTGAAGGGGAGCTTCACTCGGAGATGGAACTGGAGCAGGGAATAACGGAAGGCGCTGGGTCCTCCATGGGGCCTGATAAAGGCCGGGGCTTAAGGAGAAGGAAGCTCTGTGAGGATGAGACTGGAGATCAGGGAATGAAGTGCAGTAAAGTCCAAGTTCAAGAACCTGCACTTAGACAAAGACAGAGTAAAGTTGCTGTGGATGAGCTGGACACAAGGGAGAGGTTGGTGGTGGAAAGTGGGGGACATCGGACTGGGGGAGGGGTTTTGGAAAAGGTCAAGTCAATTTTACGGGAGGATAAGGAGGGAGGGGAGAAGGGGAGTGAGAGGGGGGAAGGAAGGGAGGCGGGAGAGTGGACAGAAGTAATGGGGTAAGGGAAGGGGAAAAAAGGTTTAGAGCGAAAAGGGAGCATGTGAAGGGTTGTGGGGTTTATTTGGGTTGTTCTTTTTCTTTCAAAAAAAGGTTATGTTTAAATGGGGTGTTTAAAGGTGGCAACTTTGAATGCAAGAGGACTAAAAATGATACAAAGAAGGACTGCAGTGTTTCTGTCTTTAAAAGTGTCACCCTTAGATGTATGTTTTTTACAAGAATGCCATTTGAAGGATAAAGATGATGTTTCTGTTTTTTCTGCGGGGTGGGAAATGGGGCCTTCTTTTTGGGGAGTGGGGAATGTCAATGCAGACGGGGTGGGTATTTTGTTTTACTCATGGGACTTTGTTGTTGAGTCTGCTGTTGTTGTCATTCATGGGAGGGTACTGGTTGTCGATGCAAGATGGAGGGGGACAGCTTTTCGTTTTGTAAATGTTTATGCCCCGAGCAAATTGGGTGAAAGGGAGGGGTTTTTGGAGGGTTTGAAGGGAATTTTGTATACTAACAGACTGCTAGTGCTGGGAGGGGACTTCAATGTGTCTCTGGACAACGCTTCTGGTGATGCACTGGCTCAACTAGTGAAGGATTTCTCACTTTGTGATTCCTTTCGGGGGGGCAGGAGGGAGGGTGCCCACCTCCACCTGGTGCAACAGTAGGCAGGAAGCGGCACGTTTGGATTATCTTTTTTTGCCGTCTTATGTAAAGGTGTTTAATTATACCCAGGTTCCTATGTGGGTCTCTGATCATTGTCTGGTGGGGGTTTGGGTGGATGTGGGGGGTGAAAGGCGGGGGAGGGGGGTATGGAGGTTCAATACTTCTTTTTTGAAGGATAAAGTTTTTTGCATAGCACTTTATAATTTGGTAGCTGGCTGGAAAAATCTTCAAGGGTTGTTTCAGTCGCGAGGGGAGTGGTGGGAAGGTTTTAAGGAGAGGGTAGAGGTCTTCTGCTGAAATTGGGGCAGGGAGAAGGCAAGGATTGAGAGGGAAAAGGTTGGGAAGTGGTCTGAGGAGCTGCAGGCTCTTTGGGCAGGAGGGGCTTTGGGGACTACAGAAGGATGGTGTAGGGCTAGGCATTTGCAGGATGCAATGAAGGCTCATTATTTGGAGGAAGCCAAGTCTTTTCTGCAATGTTCAAGCCTCCGGAAACGTCGTTATGATGAAAAACCAACCAGTTTTTTCTTTTCAACTGTGCGAGGTAGGCAGAGGAAAAGCTATATAGAGGGCTTGAGGGGTGAAGGTGGCGTGCAGACATCAGTGAAGGGGATGTTGGAAGTGGCTGAAGGTTATTATAGAGAGTTGTTTGCTGATAGAACTCCTCTAGTTTCAGCTTATGGGGATTTTTTGGCGGGACTGGAAGGAGGTTTAGATGTTGAGGCAAGGAAAGCTTTAGAAGGGCCCGTGACTCTGCAAGAAGTCAGTTCTGCAGTGGCCTCTTTGAAGAAGGGGACGGCTCCAGGAGGTGACGGCCTTCCAGCCGCCTTTTACGAGGCCGTTCTTCCGTGGGTGGGAAGGGAACTGGTGGGAGTGTATCATGAATGTTTTAGGAAGGGGGAGCTAGTAGAGTCAATGAGAACAGGGTTGGTAACATTACTTTACAAGAAAGGTGCAAAAGAAGAGTTAGGGAATTGGAGGCCCATCACTTTGCTGACGACGGATTACAAGGTGTTGGCTAAAGTTTTGACTGAGAGGTTAAAGAAGGTTATAGGGATAGTTGTTCAGCCAGACCAGACATGTGGGGTGCCTGGCAGGTCGGTCTCCATGAATTTAGCTTTAGTCAGAGATGTTATCTGCTGGGCAGAGCAGAGGCATCTCCCTTTAGCTATTTTGAATTTAGACCAGGAGAAGGCCTTTGACAGGGTTAGTCACGCATTCCTGGAGGCAATTTTGAGGCATATGGGGTTTGGTCCAGTGTTCAGGGCTTGGGTTAGGTTGCTTTATAGAAAGGCCTTCAGCAGAATTGGAATAAATGGCCATTTCACAGGAAGGGTGGAACAGTTGGGGGGGGTACGGCAGGGGTGTCCTTTGTCCCCCCTCCTCTATGTTTTTTCATTAGAGCCTTTGTTGGGTGCTTTGAGGGCGGCGCCATCTCTTAGGGGCATTCATCTGCCTGGAGGTGGAGGCATTTGTGTGAAAGTGGCTGCTTATGCGGATGACACAACTTTATTTCTGACGTCTGAGCGGGACTTTGAAGTGGTCGGTAGAATACTGGAGGAGTTTTGCCAGGAGTCTGGGGCACGAGTAAACGTGGGGAAGTCATCAGTTATGTTTTTTGGCCAGTGGGCTGGGAGGGCAGAGGCAAGAGGTGGGTACAGTGTTTGTGTTGATGGGCTGAAGATTCTTGGTGTTAGGTTTTTCAGAGGAGATAGTGCGAGGGAGAACTGGGAGGCAAGATTGAAGGTAGTGAGGGGAAAGTTAATAAGGTGGAACTCTAGGGGGTTGTCCTTGTGGGGGAGGCTGGGGGTGGTAAAAGCTGATCTTCTTCCAAGTTTGAACTATTTGGCCTATGTGTTTCCAGTCCCTTTTTGGTCTGGGAGGAGGCTAGAAAGGCTAGTCTTTACTTTTCTATGGAAGAATAGCACCGAAATGGTGGCTAGGGGGCAAATGTATAAGCCGATAAAGGATGGTGGGAGGGGGGTCCCTTGTGTTCCTCTGAAAATGGAGGCTATTTTTTGCTCCTCTGTACAATGTTGGTGTTTGTTTTAGAAATTTGATGTATATGTGACTTTTGATTATTGAATGCTCAGAGAATGGCATTTTTGGAATGTGAAAAGTATTTATGTTGTATGTTTGAACATTGATTTTTGTTGTGAATCATGGTTTTGGTTAATAAAAAAAAAAAAAAAAAAAATCTGTTCTTATCAGTTTAATATCTGATACGTCCCCTACCCGGGGACTGCATATTAAATTGATTTTTGGATCACGGAGCTGGAGCCGGGGCTTGCTCCGTCCACTCCACGCATCGGCCTGGTATTGCAGTGTCTCCAGGAACGGTGTGCTTCCCCTTTTTGGGGATTGCCGCTTTTTGTGAAGAATAGCAGAGCAAATAATGAGGGGCCTTGCCTTGCCTTGCCTTGCCTCCCACGGAGGTCTGGTCTCGCAAAGCAGTCAAGTCACCTTTATTTACATAGCGCTTTTAACAATACAGATTGTGTCGAAGCACTTAACAGTGTCAAATTGGAAGATAGGGTGTCAGTAATGTATGATGGTAAGATTAAACACTCAATTTTCAGTTAAAGGCATTTCATTATTGAATTCAGAGATGTCACTGTCTAGCTCAGTTTGGTTTAAATGGTATCTGTGCAATCAAATCGGCGATAATCGCTAGAAATTAAGTGTCCCCAACTGAGCAAGCCAGAGGCGATAGCGGCAAGGAACCAAAACTCCCTCTGTGACAGAATGGAGGAAAAAACCTTGGGAGAAATCAGACTCAGTCGGGGGGCCAGTTCTCCTCTGGCCAGACGAAACCCGCAGTTCAAAAGTTTATATTTTGATTTTGTTGCAATTTCTAACAATAATAGTATTATGTAGTTAGTTTTTTTTTTTTTTTATAGCAGTGGTTGCCGTTTATTGAGATCTCTCACCTGAGGTCTTGGAGTCTTCCACTAAGGAGCTGATGTGTCGAATCAGGTTTGTTTGATAAAAAGGGATCCTCTAAAACATTGGCTCTCAATTCCAGTCCTGGGCGCCATTTTGCATGTCTCCCTTATATAACACACCTGATTGAGATCACCAACTCGTTAGGAGAGAGAACTAACGAGCTGATGATGTCAATGAGGGGAGGGGAGGGAAGTTCAAAAGAAACCCGCAGTTCAAAAGTTTATATTTCTATTTTGATTTTGTCGCAATTTCTAACAATAATAGTATTATGTAGTTTTTTTTTTTTTTTTTTTTTTTTTTTTTTTATTATTATAGCAGTGGTTGCCGTTTATTGAGATCTCTCACCTGAGGTTTTGGAGTCTTCCACTAAAGAGCTGATGCTTCAAATCAGGTTTGTTTGATAAAAAGGAATCATCTAAAACATTGGCTCTCAATTCCAGTCCTGGTCACAATTTTGCATGTCTCCCTTATATAACACAACTGATTGAGATCACTACCTCGTTAGGAGAGAGAACTAACGAGCTGATGATGTCAATGAGGGGAGGGGAGGGGAGGGGTTGGGAATTCCGGGATCGGGGTTGGGAATGCCGAATCCTTTGATAGGGGTGGGGTGGGGAGGGGAGGGGAGGGGAGGGGGGAGGGGGGAGGGGGGGGGGGGGTTCAAAAGAAACCCCCAGAGGCTCGGCCATTGCACTCCGGACGTGCTGACCCCTGCGAATTCCCCAAATGTGGGAATCTCAACTGCATAATTTATGGTAGTGGGGGATTGCGTTCGCGCTCTCCCCTGAAAGAGCTGGTTAAATAAATCTTTTTTTGCTTTTGTGTCTTTGTTCTTCTTTTCTTTCTTCTGGCTAGTCAGCGATCCAGAGAGTTGTAAAGTGCGAATGGTTCTGTCATATTGCGCGTGTGTGAAAACAAAGTTGCTGGTTAAAGAAAGCAGATGGGTCTTCTTTTGTTTTTTGCTTTTGTTTCTTTGTGTGTGAAAACAAAGTCGTTTACGCTCTTCAATAGTCGGCCCCACCCCTGATGGGCCATTTAGTTTCAATTTCTCACAGACCTCACTTTTCAAGTCGATCAGACTGACTGTTGCCCAGCTGTAGCTGTTTTCATGCTTGTTTGGTTGTCCTTTCTATATCAGTATTCTTCTTTTTTTCGTCTCGGAGCGCCACCAAGTGGCCAGCGCCAGCGCCCTTTTTCGCCTGACCACAGATTGGGCCCGTACATAGGTGTGCCGATTTGGGTGAAACAATCTCATTCCTTTCTCGAGTTATAGCCATTTTAGCAACCTCGGCCACACGACCTTCGAACGTTTTGAGGTCCCCTCGCCAAGGAGAATGGAAATTTCCACTTTTTTTGCTTGATTATCGACAGTCAGACTCCAGAGAATCTTTCTGCGCCGCTTCGGGTCGGACTGGGCCAAATGCCTGGTGCTAGTGTGCAAAAGTAGGTTTTCAACAAAATCCAAAATAGCCGAAAATTTCGTCAGTGCGACGAGCCGATCCGAGACCTGCCTCTCGTCCGGCTCGAGCCAAGGATTCCGATGACATAAGGCACTTGGCTCTACGACAAGCCGTTTGGGAGTTAGGAGCGATGCCGTACTTTCCGTCGCAGGCGTTTCAGGTCTCTGTGACGTACCGCGGCCTGGATGGGAATGGCTGTTTCTGGCTTCCTCTCCGCTGCGTCTTAGGGTCATCGCTTCTCGGCCTTTTGGCTAAGATCAAGTGTAGTATCTGTTCTTATCAGTTTAATATCTGATACGTCCCCTACCCGGGGACTGCATATTAAATAGATTTTTGGATCACGGAGCTGGAGCCGGGGCTTGCTCCGTCCACTCCACGCATCGGCCTGGTATTGCAGTGTCTCCAGGAACGGTGTGCTTCCCCTTTTTGGGGATTGCCGCTTTTTGTGAAGAATAGCAGAGCAAATAATGAGGGGCCTTGCCTTGCCTTGCCTTGCCTTGCCTCGCCTCCCACGGAGGTCTGGTCTCGCAAAGCAGTCAAGTCACCTTTATTTACATAGCGCTTTTAACAATACAGATTGTGTCGAAGCACTTAACAGTGTCAAATTGGAAGATAGGGTGTCAGTAATGTATGATGGTAAGATTAAACACTCAATTTTCAGTTAAAGGCATTTCATTATTGAATTCAGAGATGTCACTGTCTAGCTCAGTTTGGTTTAAATGGTATCTGTGCAATCAAATCGGCGATAATCGCTAGAAATTAAGTGTCCCCAACTGAGCAAGCCAGAGGCGATAGCGGCAAGGAACCAAAACTCCCTCTGTGACAGAATGGAGGAAAAAACCTTGGGAGAAATCAGACTCAGTCGGGGGGCCAGTTCTCCTCTGGCCAGACGAAACCCGCAGTTCAAAAGTTTATATTTTGATTTTGTTGCAATTTCTAACAATAATAGTATTATGTAGTTAGTTTTTTTTTTTTTTTTTTTATAGCAGTGGTTGCCGTTTATTGAGATCTCTCACCTGAGGTCTTGGAGTCTTCCACTAAGGAGCTGATGTGTCGAATCAGGTTTGTTTGATAAAAAGGGATCCTCTAAAACATTGGCTCTCAATTCCAGTCCTGGGCGCCATTTTGCATGTCTCCCTTATATAACACACCTGATTGAGATCACCAACTCGTTAGGAGAGAGAACTAACGAGCTGATGATGTCAATGAGGGGAGGGGAGGGAAGTTCAAAAGAAACCCGCAGTTCAAAAGTTTATATTTCTATTTTGATTTTGTCGCAATTTCTAACAATAATAGTATTATGTAGTTTTTTTTTTTTTTTTTTTATTATTATAGCAGTGGTTGCCGTTTATTGAGATCTCTCACCTGAGGTTTTGGAGTCTTCCACTAAAGAGCTGATGCTTCAAATCAGGTTTGTTTGATAAAAAGGAATCATCTAAAACATTGGCTCTCAATTCCAGTCCTGGTCACAATTTTGCATGTCTCCCTTATATAACACAACTGATTGAGATCACTACCTCGTTAGGAGAGAGAACTAACGAGCTGATGATGTCAATGAGGGGAGGGGAGGGGAGGGGTTGGGAATTCCGGGATCGGGGTTGGGAATGCCGAATCCTTTGATAGGGGTGGGGTGGGGTGGGGTGGGGGAGGGGGGAGGGGGGGAGTTCAAAAGAAACCCCCAGAGGCTCGGCCATTGCACTCCGGACGTGCTGACCCCTGCGAATTCCCCAAATGGATTCAGCGAGAGAGGATACACCCTTACCGACCATGGTGGTGCGGATGAAGAATACGGTCCGGTTTCAAGTAAAGGCGGAGGCAACTGCAGAAGCTAAAAGGAGATTCGGGAGAGAGTTCGTGGTGATGCAGGTCCTGAGAGAGCTTTTTGGGGTTCCGGCTTCTTCGATTTTTTGTTTGCAAGACTTTTCCACATCTGGATTTATGGATTTGACCTTTTTTCAACTAACTGACTGTTCTGCGTTTTGTGGGTCATGGGAGAAGAAAAAGGATCACCCGCTGCTAAAGGACCTGCAGCTCTATCCTGCCTATTTAAAGGATTTCCTGCCATTAACCATCCACCTGTATAACCCCTATGTGGAGGATGGGGACGTTTTGGCCTTTTTGACTAGGTACTGCGAAACGGTGAGAGGAGGCGAACATTTGAAAGACCGGTTTGGCATATGGAATGGAAAGAGAAGATACATGGTCAAGTTACGGGAGGATAAATCAGTACCAGGTGGGTTAGTACATCCACCTGGGTCTTTTTACATCGGCTCTAACAAGGGCTTTTTGTATTATCCAAGCCAGCCCATATATTGCAGGAGGTGTGGGGCACAGGGGCATATGAAAACGGACTGCACGGGACAGAGATGCCGTTTTTGTGGTTCTGCAGAGCACATGGCGTCGGACTGCCCAAAACCAAAAACCTGCAGTTTATGTGGAGGAAGGGACCATTTGTTTCGGGTGTGTCCGAGCCGACAGAAAACCTTTTCCAGCCTGTTTAAGGAAGGTCAAAGCCTGCAGGCTGATCTAGAAGGCCTGTTGATGGGCGTGTCGGACGGAGGAGAGAGTCAAGTGGCGGGCCCTTCAGGAGTGGAGGCAGGTGGTGGAGCTGTGAGAGGGCAGGCGGCAGAAGCAAGGAGTGGAAAAGTGGCGGAAGAAGGAAGCGGGATAGAGGAGCTGCAGTTGAGTCCTTCGCAGGATTGGTCGGAGTTCGATGTTGCAGAGGTGCTGTGTGGCATTTACGGGGAGACGGAGTCGGGGAAGGCAGAGTCTACAGGTGGTGAAGGGGAGCTTCACTCGGAGATGGAACTGGAGCAGGGAATAACGGAAGGCGCTGGGTCCTCCATGGGGCCTGATAAAGGCCGGGGCTTAAGGAGAAGGAAGCTCTGTGAGGATGAGACTGGAGATCAGGGAATGAAGTGCAGTAAAGTCCAAGTTCAAGAACCTGCACTTAGACAAAGACAGAGTAAAGTTGCTGTGGATGAGCTGGACACAAGGGAGAGGTTGGTGGTGGAAAGTGGGGGACATCGGACTGGGGGAGGGGTTTTGGAAAAGGTCAAGTCAATTTTACGGGAGGATAAGGAGGGAGGGGAGAAGGGGAGTGAGAGGGGGGAAGGAAGGGAGGCGGGAGAGTGGACAGAAGTAATGGGGAAAGGGAAGGGGAAAAAAGGTTTAGAGCGAAAAGGGAGCATGTGAAGGGTTGTGGGGTTTATTTGGGTTGTTCTTTTTCTTTCAAAAAAAGGTTATGTTTAAATGGGGTGTTTAAAGGTGGCAACTTTGAATGCAAGAGGACTAAAAATGATACAAAGAAGGACTGCAGTGTTTCTGTCTTTAAAAGTGTCACCCTTAGATGTATGTTTTTTACAAGAATGCCATTTGAAGGATAAAGATGATGTTTCTGTTTTTTCTGCGGGGTGGGAAATGGGGCCTTCTTTTTGGGGAGTGGGGAATGTCAATGCAGACGGGGTGGGTATTTTGTTTTACTCATGGGACTTTATTGTTGAGTCTGCTGTTGTTGTCATTCCTGGGAGGGTACTGGTTGTCGATGCAAGATGGAGGGGGACAGCTTTTCGTTTTGTAAATGTTTATGCCCCGAGCAAATTGGGTGAAAGGGAGGGGTTTTTGGAGGGTTTGAAGGGAATTTTGTATACTAACAGACTGCTAGTGCTGGGAGGGGACTTCAATGTGTCTCTGGACAACGCTTCTGGTGATGCACTGGCTCAACTAGTGAAGGATTTCTCACTTTGTGATTCCTTTCGGGGGGCAGGAGGGAGGGTGCCCACCTCCACCTGGTGCAACAGTAGGCAGGAAGCGGCACGTTTGGATTATCTTTTTTTGCCGTCTTATGTAAAGGTGTTTAATTATACCCAGGTTCCTATGTGGGTCTCTGATCATTGTCTGGTGGGGGTTTGGGTGGATGTGGGGGGTGAAAGGCGGGGGAGGGGGGTATGGAGGTTCAATACTTCTTTTTTGAAGGATAAAGTTTTTTGCATAGCACTTTATAATTTGGTAGCTGGCTGGAAAAATCTGCAAGGGTTGTTTCAGTCGCGAGGGGAGTGGTGGGAAGGTTTTAAGGAGAGGGTAGAGGTCTTCTGCCGAAATTGGGGCAGGGAGAAGGCAAGGATTGAGAGGGAAAAGGTTGGGAAGTGGTCTGAGGAGCTGCAGGCTCTTTGGGCAGGAGGGGCTTTGGGGACTACAGAAGGATGGTGTAGGGCTAGGCATTTGCAGGATGCAATGAAGGCTCATTATTTGGAGGAAGCCAAGTCTTTTCTGCAATGTTCAAGCCTCCGGAAACGTCGTTATGATGAAAAACCAACCAGTTTTTTCTTTTCAACTGTGCGAGGTAGGCAGAGGAAAAGCTATATAGAGGGCTTGAGGGGTGAAGGTGGCGTGCAGACATCAGTGAAGGGGATGTTGGAAGTGGCTGAAGGTTATTATAGAGAGTTGTTTGCTGATAGAACTCCTCTAGTTTCAGCTTATGGGGATTTTTTGGCGGGACTGGAAGGAGGTTTAGATGTTGAGGCAAGGAAAGCTTTAGAAGGGCCCGTGACTCTGCAAGAAGTCAGTTCTGCAGTGGCCTCTTTGAAGAAGGGGACGGCTCCAGGAGGTGACGGCCTTCCAGCCGCCTTTTACGAGGCCGTTCTTCCGTGGGTGGGAAGGGAACTGGTGGGAGTGTATCATGAATGTTTTAGGAAGGGGGAGCTAGTAGAGTCAATGAGAACAGGGTTGGTAACATTACTTTACAAGAAAGGTGCAAAAGAAGAGTTAGGGAATTGGAGGCCCATCACTTTGCTGACGACGGATTACAAGGTGTTGGCTAAAGTTTTGACTGAGAGGTTAAAGAAGGTTATAGGGATAGTTGTTCAGCCAGACCAGACATGTGGGGTGCCTGGCAGGTCGGTCTCCATGAATTTAGCTTTAGTCAGAGATGTTATCTGCTGGGCAGAGCAGAGGCATCTCCCTTTAGCTATTTTGAATTTAGACCAGGAGAAGGCCTTTGACAGGGTTAGTCACGCATTCCTGGAGGCAATTTTGAGGCATATGGGGTTTGGTCCAGTGTTCAGGGCTTGGGTTAGGTTGCTTTATAGAAAGGCCTTCAGCAGAATTGGAATAAATGGCCATTTCACAGGAAGGGTGGAACAGTTGGGGGGGGTACGGCAGGGGTGTCCTTTGTCCCCCCTCCTCTATGTTTTTTCATTAGAGCCTTTGTTGGGTGCTTTGAGGGCGGCGCCATCTCTTAGGGGCATTCATCTGCCTGGAGGTGGAGGCATTTGTGTGAAAGTGGCTGCTTATGCGGATGACACAACTTTATTTCTGACGTCTGAGCGGGACTTTGAAGTGGTCGGTAGAATACTGGAGGAGTTTTGCCAGGAGTCTGGGGCACGAGTAAACGTGGGGAAGTCATCAGTTATGTTTTTTGGCCAGTGGGCTGGGAGGGCAGAGGCAAGAGGTGGGTACAGTGTTTGTGTTGATGGGCTGAAGATTCTTGGTGTTAGGTTTTTCAGAGGAGATAGTGCGAGGGAGAACTGGGAGGCAAGATTGAAGGTAGTGAGGGGAAAGTTAATAAGGTGGAACTCTAGGGGGTTGTCCTTGTGGGGGAGGCTGGAGGTGGTAAAAGCTGATCTTCTTCCAAGTTTGAACTATTTGGCCTATGTGTTTCCAGTCCCTTTTTGGTCTGGGAGGAGGCTAGAAAGGCTAGTCTTTACTTTTCTATGGAAGAATAGCACCGAAATGGTGGCTAGGGGGCAAATGTATAAGCCGATAAAGGATGGTGGGAGGGGGGTCCCTTGTGTTCCTCTGAAAATGGAGGCTATTTTTTGCTCCTGGGCGGCTCGTTTAGCGTCGCAAGAGAAGGAGCATAAGGCCAGGTTTTTAGCCCAGTTTTGGTTGGCCTTTCCGTTGAGGTCTTTGGGTAACTGGAGGGGAACAAGGCCCTGGTCTGCAGATAGGCCGGAACATTATAGAAAAGCGGCAGATTTTATTGCTAGGAAGCCTTGGTGTCTAGAACAATCTCTGATTTTAGAACAGAGGAAACTGTACCGCAGTCTGAATGCGGAGCTAGTGGAAGGGGTAGAAACGGTGGTCTTGCCACGTGAAGTGAGGTGGTTAATGGTGCAGCCATCGTTTTTAACAGGGTTCTGTAAAGACCTTAACTGGTTAGCGGCCTTAGGTCGGCTACCAGTGAGGGAGAGGTTGTACAGACATGGTTCTGGTAGGTCCCCAATGTGCCCGACTGGTTGTGGTAAAGAGGAGACAATAGAACATGCCTTGTGGTCTTGCCCAGGAGCTGAAGCGCTCTGGAGGGCAGTCATGCTGTGGTGGGAAAGGTGGAGGGGGCCAATTATCACAAGAGATTTAGTGTTGTATGGGGTGGGTTTAGATGGTTTTGAAGTACAGCGAAGGAGAGTGATTTGGGGTACAATTTCAGAGGGGAAACATGTTTTGTGGGAATGGAGAACGATGTGTCTGAGAAAGCAGTCTCCACGTTGTCAACCAGAAAGATTATTTTTACAACTGTTGGGGAAAATGTCAACAGAGGTTAAAGTGTACAGAATGATTTTCGGGGAGGAGGAGACCAGGAGGGTATGGAGGGGGCTGTAAAAGGTTGGAGTGGGGTAGAAGGAGTGTTAGTTTTTGTGATTTTGTGCTTTTTGTTTTTGTTTTTGTTTTCTCTTCTGTACAATGTTGGTGTTTGTTTTAGAAATTTGATGTATATGTGACTTTTGATTATTGAATGCTCAGAGAATGGCATTTTTGGAATGTGAAAAGTATTTATGTTGTATGTTTGAACATTGATTTTTGTTGTGAATCATGGTTTTGGTTAATAAAAAAAAAAAAAAAAAAAATCTGTTCTTATCAGTTTAATATCTGATACGTCCCCTACCCGGGGACTGCATATTAAATAGATTTTTGGATCACGGAGCTGGAGCCGGGGCTTGCTCCGTCCACTCCACGCATCGGCCTGGTATTGCAGTGTCTCCAGGAACGGTGTGCTTCCCCTTTTTGGGGATTGCCGCTTTTTGTGAAGAATAGCAGAGCAAATAATGAGGGGCCTTGCCTTGCCTTGCCTTGCCTTGCCTCGCCTCCCACGGAGGTCTGGTCTCGCAAAGCAGTCAAGTCACCTTTATTTACATAGCGCTTTTAACAATACAGATTGTGTCGAAGCACTTAACAGTGTCAAATTGGAAGATAGGGTGTCAGTAATGTATGATGGTAAGATTAAACACTCAATTTTCAGTTAAAGGCATTTCATTATTGAATTCAGAGATGTCACTGTCTAGCTCAGTTTGGTTTAAATGGTATCTGTGCAATCAAATCGGCGATAATCGCTAGAAATTAAGTGTCCCCAACTGAGCAAGCCAGAGGCGATAGCGGCAAGGAACCAAAACTCCCTCTGTGACAGAATGGAGGAAAAAACCTTGGGAGAAATCAGACTCAGTCGGGGGGCCAGTTCTCCTCTGGCCAGACGAAACCCGCAGTTCAAAAGTTTATATTTTGATTTTGTTGCAATTTCTAACAATAATAGTATTATGTAGTTAGTTTTTTTTTTTTTTTTTTATAGCAGTGGTTGCCGTTTATTGAGATCTCTCACCTGAGGTCTTGGAGTCTTCCACTAAGGAGCTGATGTGTCGAATCAGGTTTGTTTGATAAAAAGGGATCCTCTAAAACATTGGCTCTCAATTCCAGTCCTGGGCGCCATTTTGCATGTCTCCCTTATATAACACACCTGATTGAGATCACCAACTCGTTAGGAGAGAGAACTAACGAGCTGATGATGTCAATGAGGGGAGGGGAGGGAAGTTCAAAAGAAACCCGCAGTTCAAAAGTTTATATTTCTATTTTGATTTTGTCGCAATTTCTAACAATAATAGTATTATGTAGTTTTTTTTTTTTTTTTTTTTTTTTTTTTTTTTTATTATAGCAGTGGTTGCCGTTTATTGAGATCTCTCACCTGAGGTTTTGGAGTCTTCCACTAAAGAGCTGATGCTTCAAATCAGGTTTGTTTGATAAAAAGGAATCATCTAAAACATTGGCTCTCAATTCCAGTCCTGGTCACAATTTTGCATGTCTCCCTTATATAACACAACTGATTGAGATCACTACCTCGTTAGGAGAGAGAACTAACGAGCTGATGATGTCAATGAGGGGAGGGGAGGGGAGGGGTTGGGAATTCCGGGATCGGGGTTGGGAATGCCGAATCCTTTGATAGGGGTGGGGTGGGGTGGGGTGGGGGAGGGGGGGAGTTCAAAAGAAACCCCCAGAGGCTCGGCCATTGCACTCCGGACGTGCTGACCCCTGCGAATTCCCCAAATGGATTCAGCGAGAGAGGATACACCCTTACCGACCATGGTGGTGCGGATGAAGAATACGGTCCGGTTTCAAGTAAAGGCGGAGGCAACTGCAGAAGCTAAAAGGAGATTCGGGAGAGAGTTCGTGGTGATGCAGGTCCTGAGAGAGCTTTTTGGGGTTCCGGCTTCTTCGATTTTTTGTTTGCAAGACTTTTCCACATCTGGATTTATGGATTTGACCTTTTTTCAACTAACTGACTGTTCTGCGTTTTGTGGGTCATGGGAGAAGAAAAAGGATCACCCGCTGCTAAAGGACCTGCAGCTCTATCCTGCCTATTTAAAGGATTTCCTGCCATTAACCATCCACCTGTATAACCCCTATGTGGAGGATGGGGACGTTTTGGCCTTTTTGACTAGGTACTGCGAAACGGTGAGAGGAGGCGAACATTTGAAAGACCGGTTTGGCATATGGAATGGAAAGAGAAGATACATGGTCAAGTTACGGGAGGATAAATCAGTACCAGGTGGGTTAGTACATCCACCTGGGTCTTTTTACATCGGCTCTAACAAGGGCTTTTTGTATTATCCAAGCCAGCCCATATATTGCAGGAGGTGTGGGGCACAGGGGCATATGAAAACGGACTGCACGGGACAGAGATGCCGTTTTTGTGGTTCTGCAGAGCACATGGCGTCGGACTGCCCAAAACCAAAAACCTGCAGTTTATGTGGAGGAAGGGACCATTTGTTTCGGGTGTGTCCGAGCCGACAGAAAACCTTTTCCAGCCTGTTTAAGGAAGGTCAAAGCCTGCAGGCTGATCTAGAAGGCCTGTTGATGGGCGTGTCGGACGGAGGAGAGAGTCAAGTGGCGGGCCCTTCAGGAGTGGAGGCAGGTGGTGGAGCTGTGAGAGGGCAGGCGGCAGAAGCAAGGAGTGGAAAAGTGGCGGAAGAAGGAAGCGGGATAGAGGAGCTGCAGTTGAGTCCTTCGCAGGATTGGTCGGAGTTCGATGTTGCAGAGGTGCTGTGTGGCATTTACGGGGAGACGGAGTCGGGGAAGGCAGAGTCTACAGGTGGTGAAGGGGAGCTTCACTCGGAGATGGAACTGGAGCAGGGAATAACGGAAGGCGCTGGGTCCTCCATGGGGCCTGATAAAGGCCGGGGCTTAAGGAGAAGGAAGCTCTGTGAGGATGAGACTGGAGATCAGGGAATGAAGTGCAGTAAAGTCCAAGTTCAAGAACCTGCACTTAGACAAAGACAGAGTAAAGTTGCTGTGGATGAGCTGGACACAAGGGAGAGGTTGGTGGTGGAAAGTGGGGGACATCGGACTGGGGGAGGGGTTTTGGAAAAGGTCAAGTCAATTTTACGGGAGGATAAGGAGGGAGGGGAGAAGGGGAGTGAGAGGGGGGAAGGAAGGGAGGCGGGAGAGTGGACAGAAGTAATGGGGTAAGGGAAGGGGAAAAAAGGTTTAGAGCGAAAAGGGAGCATGTGAAGGGTTGTGGGGTTTATTTGGGTTGTTCTTTTTCTTTCAAAAAAAGGTTATGTTTAAATGGGGTGTTTAAAGGTGGCAACTTTGAATGCAAGAGGACTAAAAATGATACAAAGAAGGACTGCAGTGTTTCTGTCTTTAAAAGTGTCACCCTTAGATGTATGTTTTTTACAAGAATGCCATTTGAAGGATAAAGATGATGTTTCTGTTTTTTCTGCGGGGTGGGAAATGGGGCCTTCTTTTTGGGGAGTGGGGAATGTCAATGCAGACGGGGTGGGTATTTTGTTTTACTCATGGGACTTTGTTGTTGAGTCTGCTGTTGTTGTCATTCATGGGAGGGTACTGGTTGTCGATGCAAGATGGAGGGGGACAGCTTTTCGTTTTGTAAATGTTTATGCCCCGAGCAAATTGGGTGAAAGGGAGGGGTTTTTGGAGGGTTTGAAGGGAATTTTGTATACTAACAGACTGCTAGTGCTGGGAGGGGACTTCAATGTGTCTCTGGACAACGCTTCTGGTGATGCACTGGCTCAACTAGTGAAGGATTTCTCACTTTGTGATTCCTTTCGGGGGGGCAGGAGGGAGGGTGCCCACCTCCACCTGGTGCAACAGTAGGCAGGAAGCGGCACGTTTGGATTATCTTTTTTTGCCGTCTTATGTAAAGGTGTTTAATTATACCCAGGTTCCTATGTGGGTCTCTGATCATTGTCTGGTGGGGGTTTGGGTGGATGTGGGGGGTGAAAGGCGGGGGAGGGGGGTATGGAGGTTCAATACTTCTTTTTTGAAGGATAAAGTTTTTTGCATAGCACTTTATAATTTGGTAGCTGGCTGGAAAAATCTTCAAGGGTTGTTTCAGTCGCGAGGGGAGTGGTGGGAAGGTTTTAAGGAGAGGGTAGAGGTCTTCTGCTGAAATTGGGGCAGGGAGAAGGCAAGGATTGAGAGGGAAAAGGTTGGGAAGTGGTCTGAGGAGCTGCAGGCTCTTTGGGCAGGAGGGGCTTTGGGGACTACAGAAGGATGGTGTAGGGCTAGGCATTTGCAGGATGCAATGAAGGCTCATTATTTGGAGGAAGCCAAGTCTTTTCTGCAATGTTCAAGCCTCCGGAAACGTCGTTATGATGAAAAACCAACCAGTTTTTTCTTTTCAACTGTGCGAGGTAGGCAGAGGAAAAGCTATATAGAGGGCTTGAGGGGTGAAGGTGGCGTGCAGACATCAGTGAAGGGGATGTTGGAAGTGGCTGAAGGTTATTATAGAGAGTTGTTTGCTGATAGAACTCCTCTAGTTTCAGCTTATGGGGATTTTTTGGCGGGACTGGAAGGAGGTTTAGATGTTGAGGCAAGGAAAGCTTTAGAAGGGCCCGTGACTCTGCAAGAAGTCAGTTCTGCAGTGGCCTCTTTGAAGAAGGGGACGGCTCCAGGAGGTGACGGCCTTCCAGCCGCCTTTTACGAGGCCGTTCTTCCGTGGGTGGGAAGGGAACTGGTGGGAGTGTATCATGAATGTTTTAGGAAGGGGGAGCTAGTAGAGTCAATGAGAACAGGGTTGGTAACATTACTTTACAAGAAAGGTGCAAAAGAAGAGTTAGGGAATTGGAGGCCCATCACTTTGCTGACGACGGATTACAAGGTGTTGGCTAAAGTTTTGACTGAGAGGTTAAAGAAGGTTATAGGGATAGTTGTTCAGCCAGACCAGACATGTGGGGTGCCTGGCAGGTCGGTCTCCATGAATTTAGCTTTAGTCAGAGATGTTATCTGCTGGGCAGAGCAGAGGCATCTCCCTTTAGCTATTTTGAATTTAGACCAGGAGAAGGCCTTTGACAGGGTTAGTCACGCATTCCTGGAGGCAATTTTGAGGCATATGGGGTTTGGTCCAGTGTTCAGGGCTTGGGTTAGGTTGCTTTATAGAAAGGCCTTCAGCAGAATTGGAATAAATGGCCATTTCACAGGAAGGGTGGAACAGTTGGGGGGGGGTACGGCAGGGGTGTCCTTTGTCCCCCCTCCTCTATGTTTTTTCATTAGAGCCTTTGTTGGGTGCTTTGAGGGCGGCGCCATCTCTTAGGGGCATTCATCTGCCTGGAGGTGGAGGCATTTGTGTGAAAGTGGCTGCTTATGCGGATGACACAACTTTATTTCTGACGTCTGAGCGGGACTTTGAAGTGGTCGGTAGAATACTGGAGGAGTTTTGCCAGGAGTCTGGGGCACGAGTAAACGTGGGGAAGTCATCAGTTATGTTTTTTGGCCAGTGGGCTGGGAGGGCAGAGGCAAGAGGTGGGTACAGTGTTTGTGTTGATGGGCTGAAGATTCTTGGTGTTAGGTTTTTCAGAGGAGATAGTGCGAGGGAGAACTGGGAGGCAAGATTGAAGGTAGTGAGGGGAAAGTTAATAAGGTGGAACTCTAGGGGGTTGTCCTTGTGGGGGAGGCTGGGGGTGGTAAAAGCTGATCTTCTTCCAAGTTTGAACTATTTGGCCTATGTGTTTCCAGTCCCTTTTTGGTCTGGGAGGAGGCTAGAAAGGCTAGTCTTTACTTTTCTATGGAAGAATAGCACCGAAATGGTGGCTAGGGGGCAAATGTATAAGCCGATAAAGGATGGTGGGAGGGGGGTCCCTTGTGTTCCTCTGAAAATGGAGGCTATTTTTTGCTCCTCTGTACAATGTTGGTGTTTGTTTTAGAAATTTGATGTATATGTGACTTTTGATTATTGAATGCTCAGAGAATGGCATTTTTGGAATGTGAAAAGTATTTATGTTGTATGTTTGAACATTGATTTTTGTTGTGAATCATGGTTTTGGTTAATAAAAAAAAAAAAAAAAAAATCTGTTCTTATCAGTTTAATATCTGATACGTCCCCTACCCGGGGACTGCATATTAAATTGATTTTTGGATCACGGAGCTGGAGCCGGGGCTTGCTCCGTCCACTCCACGCATCGGCCTGGTATTGCAGTGTCTCCAGGAACGGTGTGCTTCCCCTTTTTGGGGATTGCCGCTTTTTGTGAAGAATAGCAGAGCAAATAATGAGGGGCCTTGCCTTGCCTTGCCTTGCCTCCCACGGAGGTCTGGTCTCGCAAAGCAGTCAAGTCACCTTTATTTACATAGCGCTTTTAACAATACAGATTGTGTCGAAGCACTTAACAGTGTCAAATTGGAAGATAGGGTGTCAGTAATGTATGATGGTAAGATTAAACACTCAATTTTCAGTTAAAGGCATTTCATTATTGAATTCAGAGATGTCACTGTCTAGCTCAGTTTGGTTTAAATGGTATCTGTGCAATCAAATCGGCGATAATCGCTAGAAATTAAGTGTCCCCAACTGAGCAAGCCAGAGGCGATAGCGGCAAGGAACCAAAACTCCCTCTGTGACAGAATGGAGGAAAAAACCTTGGGAGAAATCAGACTCAGTCGGGGGGCCAGTTCTCCTCTGGCCAGACGAAACCCGCAGTTCAAAAGTTTATATTTTGATTTTGTTGCAATTTCTAACAATAATAGTATTATGTAGTTAGTTTTTTTTTTTTTTTTATAGCAGTGGTTGCCGTTTATTGAGATCTCTCACCTGAGGTCTTGGAGTCTTCCACTAAGGAGCTGATGTGTCGAATCAGGTTTGTTTGATAAAAAGGGATCCTCTAAAACATTGGCTCTCAATTCCAGTCCTGGGCGCCATTTTGCATGTCTCCCTTATATAACACACCTGATTGAGATCACCAACTCGTTAGGAGAGAGAACTAACGAGCTGATGATGTCAATGAGGGGAGGGGAGGGAAGTTCAAAAGAAACCCGCAGTTCAAAAGTTTATATTTCTATTTTGATTTTGTCGCAATTTCTAACAATAATAGTATTATGTAGTTTTTTTTTTTTTTTTTTTTTTTTTTTTTTTATTATTATAGCAGTGGTTGCCGTTTATTGAGATCTCTCACCTGAGGTTTTGGAGTCTTCCACTAAAGAGCTGATGCTTCAAATCAGGTTTGTTTGATAAAAAGGAATCATCTAAAACATTGGCTCTCAATTCCAGTCCTGGTCACAATTTTGCATGTCTCCCTTATATAACACAACTGATTGAGATCACTACCTCGTTAGGAGAGAGAACTAACGAGCTGATGATGTCAATGAGGGGAGGGGAGGGGAGGGGTTGGGAATTCCGGGATCGGGGTTGGGAATGCCGAATCCTTTGATAGGGGTGGGGTGGGGAGGGGAGGGGAGGGGGAGGGGGGAGGGGGGAGGGGGGGGGGGGTTCAAAAGAAACCCCCAGAGGCTCGGCCATTGCACTCCGGACGTGCTGACCCCTGCGAATTCCCCAAATGTGGGAATCTCAACTGCATAATTTATGGTAGTGGGGGATTGCGTTCGCGCTCTCCCCTGAAAGAGCTGGTTAAATAAATCTTTTTTTGCTTTTGTGTCTTTGTTCTTCTTTTCTTTCTTCTGGCTAGTCAGCGATCCAGAGAGTTGTAAAGTG
>CM071947.1:27297782-27355151 GCA_036784905.1 Acrossocheilus fasciatus | reverse complement strand
CGTGTGTGAAAACAAAGTTGCTGGTTAAAGAAAGCAGATGGGTCTTCTTTTGTTTTTTGCTTTTGTTTCTTTGTGTGTGAAAACAAAGTCGTTTACGCTCTTCAATAGTCGGCCCCACCCCTGATGGGCCATTTAGTTTCAATTTCTCACAGACCTCACTTTTCAAGTCGATCAGACTGACTGTTGCCCAGCTGTAGCTGTTTTCATGCTTGTTTGGTTGTCCTTTCTATATCAGTATTCTTCTTTTTTTCGTCTCGGAGCGCCACCAAGTGGCCAGCGCCAGCGCCCTTTTTCGCCTGACCACAGATTGGGCCCGTACATAGGTGTGCCGATTTGGGTGAAACAATCTCATTCCTTTCTCGAGTTATAGCCATTTTAGCAACCTCGGCCACACGACCTTCGAACGTTTTGAGGTCCCCTCGCCAAGGAGAATGGAAATTTCCACTTTTTTTGCTTGATTATCGACAGTCAGACTCCAGAGAATCTTTCTGCGCCGCTTCGGGTCGGACTGGGCCAAATGCCTGGTGCTAGTGTGCAAAAGTAGGTTTTCAACAAAATCCAAAATAGCCGAAAATTTCGTCAGTGCGACGAGCCGATCCGAGACCTGCCTCTCGTCCGGCTCGAGCCAAGGATTCCGATGACATAAGGCACTTGGCTCTACGACAAGCCGTTTGGGAGTTAGGAGCGATGCCGTACTTTCCGTCGCAGGCGTTTCAGGTCTCTGTGACGTACCGCGGCCTGGATGGGAATGGCTGTTTCTGGCTTCCTCTCCGCTGCGTCTTAGGGTCATCGCTTCTCGGCCTTTTGGCTAAGATCTCGCGGTCTGGTCGGACGGTTGGGACAGCGATCGCCTCTTCGAGGTTTCTTGGCTCGGGATTTTGCAGTATCCCGGGCCCCACAAACCTCAGGAGGAAAATTAGTTTCTGCCGATTTTGCAAATCAGCTGTTTTAAGGTAAGGTGCTTTTTTTTTACTTATTTATTGTATTTTTTTAATTATTTATTGGTGTATTTATTGTATTTTTTTAGCTATTGTTTTAGGCTGTAGGTGCCTCCACCATGTCGGCGGCTCGGGCCGGCGTGCGGAGGCACCACAGCGTGCGTTTTTTATTTAAGGAGGTTAATGGTAAGCTTCTGGGTATGTCCCGAATGGACTTTTCCAGAAAGCTGATCCAGCAGACCTTACATTTTAAGCCAGATGATTTAAATTGTTTGTTGACTCTGCCCTTTAACAAAGGATTTGACTTGAGTTTTAAGACCGCTTCCCTGCTTAATGATTTTTGGAAAAGATTTGAAAACGTTAAAACCCAGTTCTCTATGTTCACGGTGGAGAAACTGTCTGACAACACACTTAAAACGGTGATTGTCAGAATGTTCAATGAAACTGTGACTGGAGAAGATATATGTGTATGGCTGGGTAGATTTTGCACTGTTAGAGGCCAGCCGGTCAAGGTGCTTGATGAAGATGGCATCTGGACGTGCTCCTGGCGAATCCCCATTAAACAATGGGAGGACGCCGGGGGCTACCAGGGCCTGAAACATCTGCCCTCCATGATTGTGCTTGGAGAGAACAGAGGCTACATCCATTATCAGGGTATGCCTAAGCTTTGTCGGAAATGTGGGAGAATCGGGCATCTAGCTGATGCATGCCAAGAATTAGTATGTGGGAAGTGCAGAGAAATTGGACATAGTTTTGAACAGTGTACCAATGGCAGGCGGTGCAATCTTTGTGGGGATTCAAACCACCTCTATAGAGATTGCCCCAAAAGTTTTGCCAACAAACTCAAAATGGCCGCCCCACAAGGGCAGCAAACACAAGAAAAAAGGGAAGAGGAGGCGGAGCCTGAGGTTTTGGCGGGAAATTCGGGTTTCCCGCTGGCGGGAGATTCAAATTTCCCGCCAGCCTCGGGGATTGGGCAAGAAGGAGGAAGTGGGGCGGCCACAGGGGAGGAGTCAGGAGTTTCAAAGGAACAGGAAAAGGTCACCATGGGAGAGGAGAGCGTGGAAGAAACTGACTCCTCCCTTGAAACAGTATCGGACATGAGTGAGAAATCAAGTGGGAGTGAAAATGAGTGTTCACTCCCAAATGCTCAGGTGCAAAAAAGACCTGCGGGATCTCCTCTGTTTGTAACAGAGGAGAAAAAAGCTAGGGCAGCACATCGCCTAGATAGTTCCAGTTCGGAAGATCTAGAGCGTATGTGGCCCCTAGAATCCCCAAATGAGGTTTCATTTTTGCATTTTAAGCTAAGATCATCGTCACCAAAGGAGCCACAAGAGGTTCTCTCTGTGGTCCCTGAGGCACCGAGCATTTGCCTCCCCGATCCCAGTTTTTCTGGGGAAAAGGAAAGGCAAGTGCAACAAGATGTAACCTGATTTTAATTATATTTTTGTAGTCTTTTATTGTCTTTGGTTTTAAAACGCTTTATACCTTTTTAATCATACTGCTCATGGCTCTCACCATCTCTACTTTAAATGTGAGAAGTGTGAAGAGCAAAATTAGAGCACAGAGCGTTTTAGCCTTTTTAAAATCTTTTAAGTCGGATGTGTTTTTATTGCAAGAATGTGGTCTGCCTTTTTTAATGAATTACAGGGAATGGGAGGAGCTTTGGACCCCACGGCTTTCCATCTGGAGCGGGTCCAATTTTAACAAAAATGACGGTGTTGCCTTTTTAATAAACAACCCAAATATCTTGGTGAAGGGCAGCACTGTGGTGAGGGATGGGCGGGCACTTTTAGCAAATCTGACTTTTTTAGAAAAGGACTTTAACATTCTTAATGTGTATGGTTTTACGGGGAAAAATGAAAGGTATAAGCTTTTAGAAGACTTGCAGCCCCACATGCTAGGTAGGGCTCCCCTAGTGGTGGCAGGGGATTTTAATTGCGTTTTATCCAAAAAAGATAGGAAGAGGGTAGGGGATGATTTTAAGGTTGACAAAACATCGGTTTTACTGCAAAATTTAGTCAAAGATTTTAAGCTAGTTGACTGTTTTAAACAATTGCATCAAAGAGAGGAGGGCTTCACCTGGTTCAGTGGTGATGGCGCCAGAGCCTCTCGAATTGACTATGTTTTTACAAGGGACTGCCCGCCGACCGATGCAACATTGACCCCCCTCTTCTTTTCAGACCACTTAATGCTGTCTTGCACACTTTCACTCCCCTCAGGTGTGACAGTAGGGGGAGGGCTGTGGAAGCTGAACTGCTCCCTTTTAGAAGATGAAGAAGTGGTTAGAGAGTATAGGGAGCAGTTCAGCCAATGGCAGACCCTCCAAGACTTTTATGATACACGAACACAGTGGTGGGAGATGGTGAAGGAGCGGACGAGACAGTTTTTTAGGAAGATAGGGAGACAAAAGAAGAATAGGGAAAAGCGACGCATGATGGGGCTGCAAAAAAGACTACAGAGGTATTTTAATCTTTTAAATGAGGGTTTTGATTTTAGCAACGAAATAGAAGAGGTCAAAAAAGAAATGTCGGTTTTAGCCAAAATAGAAAGTAAGGGGGTCATTTTAAGAAGTAAAGAGAGAGAAATAGAAGAGGGTGAAAAGTGCACAAGGTATTTTTTTAAGAAGATAATAACAAGGGGTGGGGGGTTAACGAGGGTAAAAACGGAGGGGAGGGAGGTAAACACGACAAAAGATATTTTAGAAGGGGTGGAAACATTTTATGAGGGGTTATATAGTTTTAAACATGTACATGGGGACACTTTAAAGGAAGTTTTAAATTTTATAGAGAAAAGGGTAAATTGTCAGAATGTGTTTTTATCCCAAGATTTTACTATTTTAGAACTCCACAAAGCTCTTAAAGGTTTTAAGAGGGGGAAGTCCCCAGGAATGGATGGACTTCCCCTGGAGTTTTATCAAATATTCTGGGACATTTTAGGACATGAGTTTCTGACAATTTTTAGAGAGTTTGAGACCCTTGACAGACTTCCAGACAGTTTTAGAACAGGGATAGTAACTCTACTTCACAAAAAAGGTGACAAGACTGACCTAAAGAACTGGCGACCTATTACTCTTTTAAATTTCGATTGCAAACTTTTTAGTAAGATTTTAGCGACACGCATGTCGACGGTTTTAGAGGACGTGATCCACCCGGATCAAGCTTGTGCGGTGCCCGGAAGAAAGATAACGGACAGCCTAGTGCTGATTAGAGACGCCATCTGTTACGCGAGAGACAGAAACATTCGGCTAGTAGTCCTAAATTTAGATTTTGAGAAAGCATTCGACAGGGTCTCGCACCAGTACCTTTTTCAGGTACTGGGAAAAATGGGTTTTCCAGAGAGGTTCATAGCCTGGGTGGGACTGCTGTATGAGGGCATAGTCAGCAAAATCCTTGTAAATGGGCATCTTACCAAGGCTGTAAATATCCACAGCGGTGTCCGTCAGGGGTGTCCGTTATCTCCTCTTCTGTACGTGGCTTGTATCGAGCCACTGGCACAGATCTTGAGAAGGGACAAATGGATCAAAGGACTTCACGTTCCTGGGACGGGTGGACTGACAGCCACTTGTGTTTTATACATGGACGACGTAACCCTTTTAGCCACGGACGTTTTATCAGTACGAAGAGCAATGGACTTGACTGACTGGTACGGTCGGGCCTCGGGCGCCAAACTTAACAGAAACAAGTCCGAGGCCCAGCTCTTCGGGCCGTGGGGAGACGTGGACACAGGTGGACTCGACTTAGCTTTTAAAGACAACGATTTTAAGGTTTTAGGAGTGAAATTTGACAGAGAGGGAGGTGGACGGGAAAACTGGACTGACTTGTTAGGGAAAGCTAGACAAAGACTGGGGTTTTGGGGACTGAGACGGGTGACGTTTGAAGGCAAGGTTTTAATTTTTAAATCCGTGATTTTACCGCTAATGTCACTTGTTTGTTCTGTTTTTAGTCCACCCCGGAGTTTCCTGGCACAGCTGGAGAGGGCGGTGTTTTACTTCCTGTGGGGGTCCAAGTGGGAGCGCCTGAAGAGAGAAGTCGTTAAGAGAAAACCGGAGAATGGAGGAAAAGGCCTCCCAGACCCCCACCTGTTTTTAGGCTGCCGCTTCACCGCCCTCCACATAAAGTATGCTCTGACCCCATCCAAAGACAACAAGACGGCAGCCATGACACGATTTTGGATGGGGTCCTACCTAAGGACGCTAAAGATTTTAACAGTCGATTTAAAAACCCCAGTGTCTTTTAACTTGCCCAATGAATATGGTTTTATCAAAAAGTTTTTAAAGAAACACCTTTTAGAGAACGAAGATGTCACTATTTTAACTAACCACAAGCATCTCGTCTCTCTTGTGCAGGATCGGGAACCGGTGAGTCCAGTTCCAGGCCTCACACTAAGTGAGGCCAAAGAAGTTTGGAGGAACCCCTCTCACCCCGCTCTCCAGAATAGGCACAAGGACCTATCGTGGATGGTGGCTCATGAGATCCTCCCGGTCAGGGCGGTTATGCACTCCAGAGGCATGGCCAAGAACGCGATCTGCCCTCGGTCCGGGTGCAATTCCCCGGAGACCGTCCGACATCTGCTCTGGGAGTGCGGCGCCGCGCGGGCCCTGTGGGCCAAGACCGGCCCCCTGTATTTCCCGTGCCTACCAGCGGGTGGGGCCCAGTTAGGGTACCAGCTCGCCATCCTCGGGGTGGGCCGGGGCTTGAAGGACATGACATCACAGGAATTTACCTCGCTCTGGCTCACCCTCAACGTCATCAAGGATGCCATCTGGGCCACCAGAAACCTGCTGGTGGGGAAGCGCGTTACGGTACCCCTCCATGCATGCGAGCTAAAGGTAACAACAATGCTGCAGGGGTACCGGGCGACGATATTCGGACGGGGGGGCCGGGGCTCCACGGGAAGGGTCCCGGGCGCCACCGCTCCTGGCTGCCCGTAGATGCACCCTCACCACTCTGGCTACGGGAACAGCGGGCCAGCGGGCCGGAGGAGAGGGGATCTCCGCTGAGCCCAAGAACAGCATTGCACACGCCTGTTCTGGGGAGTGGGGTGAAGACAGATTGATAAGGACTCACCCCCGGTCTTGCACAACAGATGACTTTTAAATTGATTTGATGGTTTTTACTTGATTTAATGACTTTTAAATTGATTTAATGGTAATATTTCATTGTGTTTTAGAAATTTGACTGGGTTTTATCACACAAAAGAAGGAGATGCTTGTTTTAGATTGCTTTTATTCTTGAGGTTTCACACCTTTTAAACACACACACACACACACACAGAAATGGACTCAAAAAACAAGACATACACACAATGGTTTTTATTGTGGTTTTTAAAAAAAAAATTGTATTTTTCTTGTAAACCATGTGTATTTATTCCTGCTTGTTCTTTTAAATGTGTGTTGAAAATGAAAAGAAACGTGTGAACATGTCCAAATGAGAATGGTGACAATAAACTTTTTTCGAAAGAAAAAATCTGTTCTTATCAGTTTAATATCTGATACGTCCCCTACCCGGGGACTGCATATTAAATTGATTTTTGGATCACGGAGCTGGAGCCGGGGCTTGCTCCGTCCACTCCACGCATCGGCCTGGTATTGCAGTGTCTCCAGGAACGGTGTGCTTCCCCTTTTTGGGGATTGCCGCTTTTTGTGAAGAATAGCAGAGCAAATAATGAGGGGCCTTGCCTTGCCTTGCCTCGCCTCCCACGGAGGTCTGGTCTCGCAAAGCAGTCAAGTTACCTTTATTTACATAGCGCTTTTAACAATACAGATTGTGTCGAAGCACTTAACAGTGTCAAATTGGAAGATAGGGTGTCAGTAATGTATGATGGTAAGATTAAACACTCAATTTTCAGTTAAAGGCATTTCATTATTGAATTCAGAGATGTCACTGTCTAGCTCAGTTTGGTTTAAATGGTATCTGTGCAATCAAATCGGCGATAATCGCTAGAAATTAAGTGTCCCCAACTGAGCAAGCCAGAGGCGATAGCGGCAAGGAACCAAAACTCCCTCTGTGACAGAATGGAGGAAAAAACCTTGGGAGAAATCAGACTCAGTCGGGGGGCCAGTTCTCCTCTGGCCAGACGAAACCCGCAGTTCAAAAGTTTATATTTTGATTTTGTTGCAATTTCTAACAATAATAGTATTATGTAGTTTTTTTTTTTTTTTTTTTTTATAGCAGTGGTTGCCGTTTATTGAGATCTCTCACCTGAGGTCTTGGAGTCTTCCACTAAGGAGCTGATGTGTCGAATCAGGTTTGTTTGATAAAAAGGGATCCTCTAAAACATTGGCTCTCAATTCCAGTCCTGGGCGCCATTTTGCATGTCTCCCTTATATAACACACCTGATTGAGATCACCAACTCGTTAGGAGAGAGAACTAACGAGCTGATGATGTCAATGAGGGGAGGGGAGGGAAGTTCAAAAGAAACCCGCAGTTCAAAAGTTTATATTTCTATTTTGATTTTGTCGCAATTTCTAACAATAATAGTATTATGTAGTTTTTTTTTTTTTTTTGTTTTGTTTTTATTATTATTATAGCAGTGGTTGCCGTTTATTGAGATCTCTCACCTGAGGTTTTGGAGTCTTCCACTAAAGAGCTGATGCTTCAAATCAGGTTTGTTTGATAAAAAGGAATCATCTAAAACATTGGCTCTCAATTCCAGTCCTGGTCACAATTTTGCATGTCTCCCTTATATAACACAACTGATTGAGATCACTACCTCGTTAGGAGAGAGAACTAACGAGCTGATGATGTCAATGAGGGGAGGGGAGGGGAGGGGTTGGGAATTCCGGGATCGGGGTTGGGAATGCCGAATCCTTTGATAGGGGTGGGGTGGGGTGGGGTGGGGTGGGGAGGGGAGGGGAGGGGGAGGGGGAGGGGGGAGGGGGGAGTTCAAAAGAAACCCCCAGAGGCTCGGCCATTGCACTCCGGACGTGCTGACCCCTGCGAATTCCCCAAATGTGGGAATCTCAACTGCATAATTTATGGTAGTGGGGGATTGCGTTCGCGCTCTCCCCTGAAAGAGCTGGTTAAATAAATCTTTTTTTGCTTTTGTGTCTTTGTTCTTCTTTTCTTTCTTCTGGCTAGTCAGCGATCCAGAGAGTTGTAAAGTGCGAATGGTTCTGTCATATTGCGCGTGTGTGAAAACAAAGTTGCTGGTTAAAGAAAGCAGATGGGTCTTCTTTTGTTTTTTGCTTTTGTTTCTTTGTGTGTGAAAACAAAGTCGTTTACGCTCTTCAATAGTCGGCCCCACCCCTGATGGGCCATTTAGTTTCAATTTCTCACAGACCTCACTTTTCAAGTCGATCAGACTGACTGTTGCCCAGCTGTAGCTGTTTTCATGCTTGTTTGGTTGTCCTTTCTATATCAGTATTCTTCTTTTTTTCGTCTCGGAGCGCCACCAAGTGGCCAGCGCCAGCGCCCTTTTTCGCCTGACCACAGATTGGGCCCGTACATAGGTGTGCCGATTTGGGTGAAACAATCTCATTCCTTTCTCGAGTTATAGCCATTTTAGCAACCTCGGCCACACGACCTTCGAACGTTTTGAGGTCCCCTCGCCAAGGAGAATGGAAATTTCCACTTTTTTTGCTTGATTATCGACAGTCAGACTCCAGAGAATCTTTCTGCGCCGCTTCGGGTCGGACTGGGCCAAATGCCTGGTGCTAGTGTGCAAAAGTAGGTTTTCAACAAAATCCAAAATAGCCGAAAATTTCGTCAGTGCGACGAGCCGATCCGAGACCTGCCTCTCGTCCGGCTCGAGCCAAGGATTCCGATGACATAAGGCACTTGGCTCTACGACAAGCCGTTTGGGAGTTAGGAGCGATGCCGTACTTTCCGTCGCAGGCGTTTCAGGTCTCTGTGACGTACCGCGGCCTGGATGGGAATGGCTGTTTCTGGCTTCCTCTCCGCTGCGTCTTAGGGTCATCGCTTCTCGGCCTTTTGGCTAAGATCTTTTTTTTGGCCTGAGGTCCGGACTGCGATCGCCCCTGAGAGGACCAAGACCCACTCTTTTCCATAGGGTGGGTTCGTAACCACTCAGAGGTATACGGTTTCCTATCTTTCTGCTGCAGTGGAGGCGTTTCGCTGGTTAAGGTAAGAAAAAACTGTTTTAAGAATTTGTTGTTTTGTCGGTTTGTTTGTGTGTTTTATTGGAAGTTTTTAACAGTGTAAAAGTTACCTTTTTGTGGTGTCTCCACATGGCGGCTTCTCATGCCGGCCTACGGAGGCACCAAAGTGTACGTTTTTCCTTTCAAGAAAAAGATGGCAAACTCCTGGAAATGTCCAGGTTAGATTTTTCCAGAAAATATATTCAGAAATTGTTAGCTTTTAACCCTGCAGATTTAAATTGCATTTTGACGTTACCTTTTAATAAAGGTTTTGATGTTAGTTTTAAAACTGCAGCACTGTTAACAGACTTCTGGCACAAGTTTGAAAATGTAAAAACCCACTTTCCCATGTTCAAAGTTGAGAAACTGACAGACAATACACACAAAGTTGTTATCGTCAAGATGTTCAATGAAACGGTGAATGGGGAAGACATTTGCATGTGGTTGGGGAGATTCTGCACTGTTAAAAGCCAGGCTATGAAAGTGTTAGATGAGGATGGTATTTGGAATTGTTCCTGGAGGGTCCCCATCAAGCAATGGGAAGATCCTCAAGGCTTCCAGGGCCTGAAACATCTACCATCAATGATAGTTCTGGGTGAAAACAGAGGCTACATAAATTACCAAGGCATGCCTAAACTATGCAGGAAATGTGGGGAGTTTGGGCACTTGGTAGAGGCATGCCAGAAAGTTATGTGTAACAAGTGTAGAGAAATTGGGCATACTTTCGAAGAATGTCCCAATGGCAGAAAATGCAATCTCTGTGGAGACTATGCTCATCTCTACAGAGATTGCCCCAAATCATTTGCCAACAGAGTTAAAGCCAACAAAATGGTGGCTACAACAAACATGGAGGTTGTTAACGAGGGGGCGGAGCCCAAAGATTTGAATTTTCAGAGAGGCCAGGTGAGTGGTGGAGGAGGAAAAGAGGAGGTGGGACCAGTTACAAAAGAGATGGCTCCAAATGAGATAGTGGAGGAGAAGGAAAGGGGACAAATAAATAAAGAATGGGAACAAGCAACAACACAAGTCGAAAAGGAACAACCAGGTGAGTCACAAGATCTTTTTTTACATGCTCAGCCGACAAAAAAAAGAGGAGCAAAATCCCCTCTTATGAAGGAAATTGGGAAACGAGACAGACTGGATGAGCTGTCTAGATCATCATCTTCTTTAAGTGATCTAGACAGACTTTTTCCCACAAACCTAGCAAATGAAATTTCCTTCCTGTCGATAGAGCTGAAAACATCAACCCCGAGAGCTGCTGGAAGTAGCTCTGAGGGAAGTCAGTCCCAATTTCCTGAATTCCTCGTTATGGAACCAAAGGAGGGGCCTGATTTACAAGATTTTTCCCCCCCGGCGGGAGAGGAAAATATGTAGTTTTTGATCATTTTTTGGTTTTAGAGACCTTTTAAAACGTTTAAATGGTTTACCTGTCCTTTTATATAATCTTAATGACGACCCTCACTATCGCTACACTAAATGTGAGAAGTGTGAGGTCTCCAATTCGTGCACAGTCCATTTTATCCATTTTAAGTACATTCCCAGCTGATATGTTTTTACTACAAGAATGTGCTATCCCCTTTTTGAAAAATTACAATAAGTGGGCTGAGAAATGGACACATGGCCCCTCAATGTGGAGTGGGTCTAACTCAAATAAGGCAGATGGAGTGGCCCTCTTGGTAAAAAATCCACATCTTGTGGTGGTGGGGAGCACAGTGGTGAGGGACGGACGAATTCTTGAAATAGATGCATCCTTTCTAGGAAGAGAATTCAAGGTTTTAAATATTTATGGACACGCAGAGAAAAATGACAGGTATGACCTTTTTAAAGAAGTGCAGTCCCACCTTTTAGGGAGGAAGCCTACAATTTTAGCCGGGGATTTTAACTGTGTTATAAACAAGGAAGACAGAAGAGGTGCAGGGGAAAATTTTAGAGAAGACAAGACATCCTTTTTATTACGAGACATAGTCAAAGATTTTAAAATGACAGATGCTTTTAAAATAATGCATCCAGGGAAGTGCGGCCACACCTGGTTCAGTGGAGATGGCACAAAGGCTTCCCGAATAGACTATGTCTTTTCCAGGGGCTTGGGCCTGGAGGATGCTAGATTAACCCCTCTCTTTTTTTCTGATCACTCTATGCTTTCATGCACTTTCTCACTTCCCCCAGGTGTGACTATAGGCAAGGGTTTATGGAAATTAAATTGCTCCTTGTTAGAAGACAAAAGGATAGTAGATGGATACAAAGAGCAGTACAGTAAGTGGCAAACTTTACAAGACCTTTTTGAGTCACGGGCACAGTGGTGGGAAATGGTGAAGGGTAGGACACAGACATATTTCAGACGGGTAGGGAAAAAGAAAAAAGAAAAAGAGAAAAGACAGATGGTGGGACTGCAAAAAAGATTACAACGCTATTTTTATCTCAGAAACCAAGGTCTAGATTTTAATGATGAGATAAAAGAAGTGCAAAAAGAAATGTCAAGGATAGTTGAAAGGGAAAGTAAGGGAATCATACTTAGGAGTAAGGAAAGAAAGATTGAAGAAGGGGAAAAATGTACTAGATATTTCTTTAAAAAAATTCTAAACAAAAGTGGTGCAATAACAAAACTAAAAAACAAAAAGGGAGAAGAAAAGATAAAAACAGAAGATATTTTAGAAATAGTTGAAGACTATTATGAAGAACTCTATAAGGAAAAAGAGATTGAACACGAGGTTTTAAAGGAAGTATTGACTTTTATAGAGAAAACGATAAAAGATGACACTAGCCTAAATAAGGATTTTACCTCTACTGAGCTAGACAATGTTTTAAAGAATTTTAAAAAAGGTAAGACTCCTGGAGCTGATGGACTACCTTTGGAATTTTATGAGACCTTTTGGGATATTTTAAGACAAGACTTGTTGACAGTTTTTAATGACCTAGATGATTTAGACTCACTTCCAGACAGTTTTAGGTTGGGAATTATGACCCTGTTGTATAAAAAAGATGATAAGACGGATTTAAAAAATTGGCGCCCTATAACACTGTTAAATTTTGATACTAAACTTTTTAGCAAACTTTTAACAACTCGAATGTCGACCTTTTTACCAGACTTGATCCACCCGGACCAAGCCTGTGCAGTCCCAGGGAGGAAGATCACGGACAGCCTAGTACTGATTAGAGACGCTATCTGTCATGCGAGGGACAGAAACATTAGATTATTAGCTTTAAATTTAGACTTTGAAAAAGCTTTTGATCGGGTCTCGCAACGGTACTTATTTCAAGTACTTGAAAAAATGGGATTCTCTGGGAGGTTTTTAAAATGGGTGGGCTTGCTCTACAACAATATAACGAGCAAAATTATGATAAATGGGAACCTCTCAAAAGCAATAAAGATATGCAGCGGCGTCCGTCAGGGGTGCCCGTTATCTCCCCTCCTATATGTGGCAGGTATTGAACCTTTAGCACAGGCCTTGCGAAGGGACGTATGGATCAAAGGACTGACCATCCCGGGGACTGGAGGACTGACAGCAAAGACAGTTTTATACATGGATGATATAAATCTTTTATGTACTGACATTGTATCGGTCAAGAGAACCATGGACATAACCGACTGGTTTGGGAGGGCTGCGGGAGCAAGACTAAATAGAGACAAGACTAGGATACAGTTTTTTGGACCCTGGGAACGTACAGAGGTAGATAACATAACCGACATTCGACAGGAAACGAACCTCAAAATTTTGGGAGTCAATTTTGACAAAGATGGGGGTGGGAATGGAAATTGGGAAGAGTTAATGAAAAAAACAAGACAAAGATTGGGTTTTTGGAGACTTAGAGGGTTGACTTTAGAAGGAAAGATTTTGATTATAAAAGCTGTGATTTTACCCCTGTTTTTATTGGTGTGCTCTGTTTTTATCCCCCCCAGGCCCCTGTTTCTGGCGCTGGATCGAGCAATCTTTCACTTTATATGGGGTTCCAAGTGGGAGAGGCTGCGGAGGGAGGAGATGAAAAAAGCCACCAGGAACGGAGGGAAAGGAGTGCCAGATTTTAATTTGTTTTTAAGAGCCAAATACACAGCCTTGCACATCCAATACGCAACAACTCTCTCCAGACATAAAACTGTTGCTTTAGCCCGTTACGGGATAGGATCCTTTTTAAGAGCTAAAAGATTTTTACCGGTAGATCAGACAGTCCCCCTTGCCTTTCACCCCCCTCGAGCATACACTTTTATCATAAAGTTTTTAAGATATTGCCAACTTGAAAATGAAAAGTTGGAGGTTTTAACTAATCACCGTGCTATGATCTCTATTGTGCAGAGTCGGGAACAGGTCTGCCCCATAAAGGGCCTCTCTTTGGTGGAGGCACAGAGAGTCTGGCGAAATGTGTCCCACCCGGCCCTCCAGAACAGACATCGGGACCTGGCGTGGATGGCTGCCCATGAGATCCTCCCGGTCAGGGCTGTGATGCACTCCCGGGGCATGTCAAAGAACCACCTGTGCCCGCGGCCCGGGTGTGGCAGGCCCGAGACCGTGAGGCACGCCCTCTGGGAGTGCAGCGTCGTGAGGAGCCTGTGGGCAAAAGCTGGCCTCCAGCAATTCCCGTACCTGCCACCAGGGGGGGTCCGTGACTACAGAACAACAATGACAGGAGAGGTGAGCCAGAGAGAAATGCCAGCCAAAGCTCACACCGCAACCTGGCTCACCATAAACTGTATAAAAGATGCCATCTGGACCTCCAGAAACCTGGTGGTGGGAAAGCGCATGCAGGTGTCCCTTCAAGCCACCCTACAGCTGGCAAAACAAAGGCTGAAGGAGTACACCGCATGGCGACATTCGGACGTGGGGGTCAGAGCTTCACAAGAGAGGGCTCCCACGGCCACAGACCCTGACTGCCCGTAGATGCCCCCAGGTGCATGTGGAGCAGCGGTGCCCCGGTTTTAGAGAATCTCCGCTGGGACCATGGAGCCGGGTCCCGGGAGCCTGTTCTGGGGGGTGGAAAGGACAGGAAATTCTCCCTTCCCCCTGCCTCTTCCCCTGTGCACATAGGAGTATGGCTGGCACGGTCTATGTTGTTGTTTTTTTTAGAAAAAGAAAAAGTGTCTGCTCCTTGGTGCCCCATTTCAGGGAAAACAACAAAAAAACTGATAGATAACGCTTTTCAAGTATAAGCCTAGTTTATACCCCCAACTATTCCATGTCATGTTTTTAAGCCCCCCCCCCCCTTTTTTTCCTTTTTTCTTTTTTTTTCTTTTTGACCCTTTCCCTGTGAGAGTTTTAAATATGTGATTGTATTTTACAAAAATATGCATTGGCTGTTTTCTCTTTTAAGATGTGAAATAATGAATGGGAACTGCTGATGAAACAATAAAAATAATAAAAAGAAAAAAAAAAATCTGTTCTTATCAGTTTAATATCTGATACGTCCCCTACCCGGGGACTGCATATTAAATTGATTTTTGGATCACGGAGCTGGAGCCGGGGCTTGCTCCGTCCACTCCACGCATCGGCCTGGTATTGCAGTGTCTCCAGGAACGGTGTGCTTCCCCTTTTTGGGGATTGCCGCTTTTTGTGAAGAATAGCAGAGCAAATAATGAGGGGCCTTGCCTTGCCTTGCCTCGCCTCCCACGGAGGTCTGGTCTCGCAAAGCAGTCAAGTTACCTTTATTTACATAGCGCTTTTAACAATACAGATTGTGTCGAAGCACTTAACAGTGTCAAATTGGAAGATAGGGTGTCAGTAATGTATGATGGTAAGATTAAACACTCAATTTTCAGTTAAAGGCATTTCATTATTGAATTCAGAGATGTCACTGTCTAGCTCAGTTTGGTTTAAATGGTATCTGTGCAATCAAATCGGCGATAATCGCTAGAAATTAAGTGTCCCCAACTGAGCAAGCCAGAGGCGATAGCGGCAAGGAACCAAAACTCCCTCTGTGACAGAATGGAGGAAAAAACCTTGGGAGAAATCAGACTCAGTCGGGGGGCCAGTTCTCCTCTGGCCAGACGAAACCCGCAGTTCAAAAGTTTATATTTTGATTTTGTTGCAATTTCTAACAATAATAGTATTATGTAGTTAGTTTTTTTTTTTTTTTTTTATAGCAGTGGTTGCCGTTTATTGAGATCTCTCACCTGAGGTCTTGGAGTCTTCCACTAAGGAGCTGATGTGTCGAATCAGGTTTGTTTGATAAAAAGGGATCCTCTAAAACATTGGCTCTCAATTCCAGTCCTGGGCGCCATTTTGCATGTCTCCCTTATATAACACACCTGATTGAGATCACCAACTCGTTAGGAGAGAGAACTAACGAGCTGATGATGTCAATGAGGGGAGGGGAGGGGAGGGGTTGGGAATTCCGGGATCGGGGTTGGGAATGCCGAATCCTTTGATAGGGGTGGGGTGGGGTGGGGTGGGGTGGGGAGGGGAGGGGGAGGGGGGGAGTTCAAAAGAAACCCCCAGAGGCTCGGCCATTGCACTCCGGACGTGCTGACCCCTGCGAATTCCCCAAATGTGGGAATCTCAACTGCATAATTTATGGTAGTGGGGGATTGCGTTCGCGCTCTCCCCTGAAAGAGCTGGTTAAATAAATCTTTTTTTGCTTTTGTGTCTTTGTTCTTCTTTTCTTTCTTCTGGCTAGTCAGCGATCCAGAGAGTTGTAAAGTGCGAATGGTTCTGTCATATTGCGCGTGTGTGAAAACAAAGTTGCTGGTTAAAGAAAGCAGATGGGTCTTCTTTTGTTTTTTGCTTTTGTTTCTTTGTGTGTGAAAACAAAGTCGTTTACGCTCTTCAATAGTCGGCCCCACCCCTGATGGGCCATTTAGTTTCAATTTCTCACAGACCTCACTTTTCAAGTCGATCAGACTGACTGTTGCCCAGCTGTAGCTGTTTTCATGCTTGTTTGGTTGTCCTTTCTATATCAGTATTCTTCTTTTTTTCGTCTCGGAGCGCCACCAAGTGGCCAGCGCCAGCGCCCTTTTTCGCCTGACCACAGATTGGGCCCGTACATAGGTGTGCCGATTTGGGTGAAACAATCTCATTCCTTTCTCGAGTTATAGCCATTTTAGCAACCTCGGCCACACGACCTTCGAACGTTTTGAGGTCCCCTCGCCAAGGAGAATGGAAATTTCCACTTTTTTTGCTTGATTATCGACAGTCAGACTCCAGAGAATCTTTCTGCGCCGCTTCGGGTCGGACTGGGCCAAATGCCTGGTGCTAGTGTGCAAAAGTAGGTTTTCAACAAAATCCAAAATAGCCGAAGATTTCGTCAGTGCGACGAGCCGATCCGAGACCTGCCTCTCGTCCGGCTCGAGCCAAGGATTCCGATGACATAAGGCACTTGGCTCTACGACAAGCCGTTTGGGAGTTAGGAGCGATGCCGTACTTTCCGTCGCAGGCGTTTCAGGTCTCTGTGACGTACCGCGGCCTGGATGGGAATGGCTGTTTCTGGCTTCCTCTCCGCTGCGTCTTAGGGTCATCGCTTCTCGGCCTTTTGGCTAAGATCAAGTGTAGTATCTGTTCTTATCAGTTTAATATCTGATACGTCCCCTACCCGGGGACTGCATATTAAATTGATTTTTGGATCACGGAGCTGGAGCCGGGGCTTGCTCCGTCCACTCCACGCATCGGCCTGGTATTGCAGTGTCTCCAGGAACGGTGTGCTTCCCCTTTTTGGGGATTGCCGCTTTTTGTGAAGAATAGCAGAGCAAATAATGAGGGGCCTTGCCTTGCCTTGCCTCGCCTCCCACGGAGGTCTGGTCTCGCAAAGCAGTCAAGTTACCTTTATTTACATAGCGCTTTTAACAATACAGATTGTGTCGAAGCACTTAACAGTGTCAAATTGGAAGATAGGGTGTCAGTAATGTATGATGGTAAGATTAAACACTCAATTTTCAGTTAAAGGCATTTCATTATTGAATTCAGAGATGTCACTGTCTAGCTCAGTTTGGTTTAAATGGTATCTGTGCAATCAAATCGGCGATAATCGCTAGAAATTAAGTGTCCCCAACTGAGCAAGCCAGAGGCGATAGCGGCAAGGAACCAAAACTCCCTCTGTGACAGAATGGAGGAAAAAACCTTGGGAGAAATCAGACTCAGTCGGGGGGCCAGTTCTCCTCTGGCCAGACGAAACCCGCAGTTCAAAAGTTTATATTTTGATTTTGTTGCAATTTCTAACAATAATAGTATTATGTAGTTAGTTTTTTTTTTTTTTTTTTATAGCAGTGGTTGCCGTTTATTGAGATCTCTCACCTGAGGTCTTGGAGTCTTCCACTAAGGAGCTGATGTGTCGAATCAGGTTTGTTTGATAAAAAGGGATCCTCTAAAACATTGGCTCTCAATTCCAGTCCTGGGCGCCATTTTGCATGTCTCCCTTATATAACACACCTGATTGAGATCACCAACTCGTTAGGAGAGAGAACTAACGAGCTGATGATGTCAATGAGGGGAGGGGAGGGAAGTTCAAAAGAAACCCGCAGTTCAAAAGTTTATATTTCTATTTTGATTTTGTCGCAATTTCTAACAATAATAGTATTATGTATTTTTTTTTTTTTTTTTTTTTTTTTTTTTTTATTATTATTATAGCAGTGGTTGCCGTTTATTGAGATCTCTCACCTGAGGTTTTGGAGTCTTCCGCTAAAGAGCTGATGCTTCAAATCAGGTTTGTTTGATAAAAAGGAATCATCTAAAACATTGGCTCTCAATTCCAGTCCTGGTCACAATTTTGCATGTCTCCCTTATATAACACAACTGATTGAGATCACTACCTCGTTAGGAGAGAGAACTAACGAGCTGATGATGTCAATGAGGGGAGGGGAGGGGAGGGGTTGGGAATTCCGGGATCGGGGTTGGGAATGCCGAATCCTTTGATAGGGGTGGGGTGGGGTGGGGTGGGGTGGGGAGGGGAGGGGGAGGGGGGGAGTTCAAAAGAAACCCCCAGAGGCTCGGCCATTGCACTCCGGACGTGCTGACCCCTGCGAATTCCCCAAATGTGGGAATCTCAACTGCATAATTTATGGTAGTGGGGGATTGCGTTCGCGCTCTCCCCTGAAAGAGCTGGTTAAATAAATCTTTTTTTGCTTTTGTGTCTTTGTTCTTCTTTTCTTTCTTCTGGCTAGTCAGCGATCCAGAGAGTTGTAAAGTGCGAATGGTTCTGTCATATTGCGCGTGTGTGAAAACAAAGTTGCTGGTTAAAGAAAGCAGATGGGTCTTCTTTTGTTTTTTGCTTTTGTTTCTTTGTGTGTGAAAACAAAGTCGTTTACGCTCTTCAATAGTCGGCCCCACCCCTGATGGGCCATTTAGTTTCAATTTCTCACAGACCTCACTTTTCAAGTCGATCAGACTGACTGTTGCCCAGCTGTAGCTGTTTTCATGCTTGTTTGGTTGTCCTTTCTATATCAGTATTCTTCTTTTTTTCGTCTCGGAGCGCCACCAAGTGGCCAGCGCCAGCGCCCTTTTTCGCCTGACCACAGATTGGGCCCGTACATAGGTGTGCCGATTTGGGTGAAACAATCTCATTCCTTTCTCGAGTTATAGCCATTTTAGCAACCTCGGCCACACGACCTTCGAACGTTTTGAGGTCCCCTCGCCAAGGAGAATGGAAATTTCCACTTTTTTTGCTTGATTATCGACAGTCAGACTCCAGAGAATCTTTCTGCGCCGCTTCGGGTCGGACTGGGCCAAATGCCTGGTGCTAGTGTGCAAAAGTAGGTTTTCAACAAAATCCAAAATAGCCGAAAATTTCGTCAGTGCGACGAGCCGATCCGAGACCTGCCTCTCGTCCGGCTCGAGCCAAGGATTCCGATGACATAAGGCACTTGGCTCTACGACAAGCCGTTTGGGAGTTAGGAGCGATGCCGTACTTTCCGTCGCAGGCGTTTCAGGTCTCTGTGACGTACCGCGGCCTGGATGGGAATGGCTGTTTCTGGCTTCCTCTCCGCTGCGTCTTAGGGTCATCGCTTCTCGGCCTTTTGGCTAAGATCTCGCGGTCTGGTCGGACGGTTGGGACAGCGATCGCCTCTTGCAGGACCGTTAGGCTCGTGTGTGGCTTGTCACACGAGTTCTCACTCCTCAAGAGGTAAATCGACAAGCGGCTTTTATTGGATTCGACTCTGTCTGCGGAGAATCAACTCTTTTTAAGGTAAGGTCTTAACTTATTTATTGTATTAATTTATTTTTGTTTTAACGTATTTATTGTGTAATTTATTGTCTTTTTAGCCGCTGCGTGCAGGTGGTGCCTCCACCATGTCGGCTGCTCGTGCCGGCGTGCGGAGGCACCACAGCGTGCGCTTTTTATTTAAAGAAGTTGAGGGGAAGCTCCTGGGGATGTCGCGACTCGATTTCTCCAGGAAGCTGATCCAACACACTCTAAATTTTAAACCTACGGATCTGAATTGTTTGATGACGCTTCCCTGGAACAAAGGTTTTGATGTGAGTTTTAGATCCGCTACTTTGTTAAAAGATTTCTGGCAAAGGTTTGATGCATCTAAGACCCAGTTCTCCATGTTTTCTGTTGAGAAACTTTCTGACAATTCACTTAAAACAGTGATTGTTAGAATGTTCAATGAAACAGTGAGTGGAGATGATATTGCTGTATGGCTGGGTAGATTTTGCACGGTCCGCAGTCAGCCAGTCAAGGTAGTAGACGAAGACGGTATCTGGAATTGCGCTTGGAGAGTTCCCATCAAACAATGGGAAGATCCAAGCGGATTCCAGGGTCTAAGTCAGATACCCTCAATGATTGTGCTGGGAGAGAACCGGGGCTACATTCACTATCAAGGAATGCCCAAATTGTGCAGAAAGTGCGGCAAAATGGGACATTTAGCCGATGCATGCCAGGAGTTAATATGCGGGAAGTGTAGAGGAATTGGTCATGTCTTTGAAGAATGTACCATTGGCAGGCGGTGCAATCTTTGTGGTGACACAAACCATCTCTACAGAGATTGCCCCAAGAGTTTTGCCAACAAACTGAAAGGCAACAAAATGGCCGCCCCACCAGAGGAGAAAACAATCACACAAAGAGAGGAGGCGGAGCCTGAGGTTTTGGCGGGAGGTTCGGTTTTCCCGCTGGCGGGAGATTCGAATTTCCCGCCGGCCTCGGGGATTGGCCAAGAAGGAGGAAGTGGGGTGGCCACAGGGGAGGAGTCGGTTTCTTCAAACGAAAAGGGAAAGCTCACCGGCGGAGAGGAGAGCGTGGAGGAAGCTGACTCCTCCCTTGAAACGGTATCGGACATGAGTGAGAAATCATGTGGGAGTGAAACTGAGTGTTCACTCCCAAATGCTCAGGTGCAAAAAAGACCTGCGGGATCTCCTCTGTTTGAAACAGAGGAGAAGAAAGCTAGGGCAGCACATCGCCTAGATAGTTCCAGTTTGGAAGATCTAGAGCGTTTGTGGCCCCTAGAATCCCCAAATGAGGTTTCATTTTTGCATTTCAAGCTGAAATCATCGTCACCAAAGGAGCCGCAAGAGGGTCTCTCTGTGGCACCTGAGGTGGCGAGCACTTGCCTTCCTGATCCCAGTCCTTCTGGGGGAAAAGAAAGGCAAGTGCAACAAGACATAACTTGATTTTAAATGATATCTCTGTCGTTTTATTCTTTTAAATATGTCTTCTTTTATAGTTCATACCCTTTTTATCCCACTGCTCATGACTCTCACTATCTCCACCATCAATGTGAGAAGTGTGAGATCCCACTTAAGAGCACAGAGCATTTTATCTTTTTTAAAAACTGTTAAATCTGATGTGTTTTTATTACAAGAGTGTGTTTTACCCTTTTTAAAAAATTACAGGAAGTGGGAGGAGATGTGGACCCATGGTGCCTCCATTTGGAGCGGGTCAAATTTTAACAGAAATGACGGTCTTGCTATTTTAATTAACAACCCCCATATCTTGGTAAAGGGGAGCACAGTGGTGAGAGACGGGCGGGCAATTTTAGTAAACCTGACCTTTTTAGGAAAAGATTTTAAGGTTCTTAATGTATATGGTTTTACTGAAAAAGAACATAGGTATGAACTTTTAGAAGACCTGCAGCCCCACATGCTAGGTAGGGCTCCCCTAGTGGTGGCAGGGGATTTTAATTGTGTTTTATCGAAAAAAGACAGGAAGAGGGTAGGGGAGGATTTTAAAATAGACAAAACATCGGTTTTATTACAAAATTTAGTCAAGGATTTTAAATTGGTGGACTGTTTTAGAACGCTGCATCAAAGAGAGGAGGGCTACACCTGGTTTAGTGGTGATGGTACCAGAGCCTCTCGAATTGACTATGTTTTTACAAGGGACTGCCCGCCAACCGATGCAAGATTGAACCCCCTCTTTTTCTCTGATCACATGATGCTATCTTGCACCCTTTCATTTCCCACGGGTGTGACCATAGGAGGAGGGCTGTGGAAGCTGAACTGCTCCCTATTAGAAGATGAAGAAGTCGTTAGAGAGTATAGGGAGCAGTTCAGCCAATGGCAGACCCTCCAAGACTTTTATGAGACACGAGCACAGTGGTGGGAGATGGTAAAGGACCGGACAAGACAGTTTTTTAGGAAGATAGGAAGACAAAATAAGAATAGGGAAAAGCGACGCATGATGGGGCTGCAAAAGAGACTACAGAGGTATTTTAATCTTTTAAATAATGGGATCGATTTTAGTGAAGAAATTAAAGAGGTAAAAAAAGAAATGTCAGTGTTGTCAGAAGCCCAGAGCAGAGGTGTGATTTTAAGATGCAAAGAAAGAGAAACAGAAGAAGGAGAGAAATGCACCAGATACTTTTTTAAAAAAATTTTAACACAGGGTGGGTCATTCTCTACTTTAAAGACTTTTAGTGGGAGGGAAGTTAATAGCACAGAAGAGATTTTAAGGGAAACTGAAAACTTTTATCATAATTTATACTGTCCAAAAGAGGTCCACAATAGTATTTTAGGGGAAGTTTTAACCTTTTTAGATAAAACGGTAAATAACCCAGATGTGCTTTTAGCCCAGGATTTTACACTTTTAGAACTCCAAAAAGCGCTTAAAGGTTTTAAGAAGGGGAAGTCCCCAGGAATGGATGGACTTCCCCTTGAGTTTTATCTGACGTTCTGGGACATTTTAGCACACGACCTATTGACAGCTTTTAAAGAATTCGAGACTCTCGACAGCCTTCCCGACAGTTTTAGAGTAGGGACAGTTAGACTGCTACATAAAAAAGGAGACAAGACTGACTTGAAGAACTGGAGACCGATCACACTTTTAAACTTTGATTGTAAACTTTTTAGCAAGATTTTAGCGACACGGATGTCGACTGTTTTAGAGGACGTGATCCACCCGGATCAAGCGTGTGCTGTGCCCGGAAGAAAGATAACAGACAGCCTAGTGCTGATTAGAGACACCATCTGTTATGCGAGAGACAGAAATATTCGGCTAATAGTCCTAAATTTAGATTTTGAAAAAGCATTTGACCGAGTCTCGCATCAGTACCTTATTCAGGTACTGAACAAAATGGGATTTCCAAAGAGGTTTATAGCCTGGGTGGGACTGCTGTACAAGGGCATAGTCAGCAAATTTCTAGTAAATGGGCATTTATCCAAGGCTGTGAATATCCACAGCGGTGTCCGTCAGGGGTGTCCTTTATCTCCTCTTCTGTACGTGGCTTGTATTGAGCCACTGGCACAGATCTTGAGAAGGGACAAATGGATCAAAGGACTTCACGTTCCTGGGACGGGCGGACTGACAGCCACTTGTGTTTTATACATGGACGACGTAACCCTTTTAGCCACGGACGTTTTATCGGTACGAAGAGCAATGGACTTGACTGACTGGTACGGTCGGGCCTCGGGCGCCAAACTTAACAGAAACAAGTCCGAGGCCCAGCTCTTCGGGCCGTGGGGAGACGTGGACACAGGTGGACTCGACTTAGCTTTTAAAGACAACGATTTTAAGGTTTTAGGAGTGAAATTTGACAGAGAGGGAGGTGGACGGGAAAACTGGACTGACTTGTTAGGGAAAGCTAGACAAAGACTGGGGTTTTGGGGACTGAGACGGCTGACGTTTGAGGGCAAGGTTTTAATTTTTAAATCCGTGATTTTACCGCTAATGTCACTTGTTTGTTCTGTTTTTAGTCCACCCCGGAGTTTCCTGGCACAGCTGGAGAGGGCGGTGTTTTACTTCCTGTGGGGGTCCAAGTGGGAGCGCCTGAAGAGAGAAGTCGTTAAGAGAAAACCGGAGAATGGAGGAAAAGGCCTCCCAGACCCCCACCTGTTTTTAGGCTGCCGCTTCACCGCCCTCCACATAAAGTATGCTCTGACCCCATCCAAAGACAACAAGACGGCAGCCATGACACGATTTTGGATGGGGTCCTACCTAAGGACGCTAAAGATTTTAACAGTCGATTTAAAAACCCCAGTGTCTTTTAACTTGCCCAATGAATATGGTTTTATCAAAAAGTTTTTAAAGAAATACCTTTTAGAGAACGAAGATGTCACTATTTTAACTAACCACAAGCATCTCGTCTCTCTTGTGCAGGATCGGGAACCGGTGAGTCCAGTTCCAGGCCTCACACTAAGTGAGGCCAAAGAAGTTTGGAGGAACGCCTCTCACCCCGCTCTCCAGAATAGGCACAAGGACCTATCGTGGATGGTGGCTCATGAGATCCTCCCGGTCAGGGCGGTTATGCACTCCAGAGGCATGGCCAAGAACGCGATCTGCCCTCGGTCCGGGTGCAATTCCCCGGAGACCGTCCGACATCTGCTCTGGGAGTGCGGCGCCGCGCGGGCCCTGTGGGCCAAGACCGGCCCCCTGTATTTCCCGTGCCTACCAGCGGGTGGGGCCCAGTTAGGGTACCAGCTCGCCATCCTCGGGGTGGGCCGGGGCTTGAAGGGCTTGACATCACAGGAATTTACCTCGCTCTGGCTCACCCTCACCGTCATCAAGGATGCCATCTGGGCCACCAGAAACCTGCTGGTGGGGAAGCGCGTTACGGTACCCCTCCATGCATGCGAGCTACAGGTAACATCAATGCTGCAGGGGTACCGGACGGCGATATTCGGACGGGGGGGCCGGGGTCGCACGGGAAGGGTCCCGGGCGCCACCGCTCCTGGCCGCCCGTAGATGCACCCTCACCACTCTGGCTACGGGAACAGCGGGCCAGCGGGCCGGAGGAGAGGGGATCTCCGCTGAGCCCAAGAACAGCATTGCACACGCCTGTTCTGGGGAGTGGGGTGAAGACAGATTGATAAGGACTCACCCCCGGTCTTGCACAACAGATGACTTTTAAATTGATTTGATGGTTTTTACTTGATTTAATGACTTTTAAATTGATTTAATGGTAATATTTCATTGTGTTTTAGAAATTTGACTGGGTTTTATCACACAAAAGAAGGAGATGCTTGTTTTAGATTGCTTTTATTCTTGAGGTTTCACACCTTTTAAACACACACACACACACACACAGAAATGGACTCAAAAAACAAGACACACACACAATGGTTTTTATTGTGGTTTTTAAAAAAAAAAATTTTATTTTTCTTGTAAACCATGTGTATTTATTCCTGCTTGTTCTTTTAAATGTGTGTTGAAAATGAAAAGAAACGTGTGAACATGTCCAAATGAGAATGGTGACAATAAACTTTTTTCGAAAGAAAAAATCTGTTCTTATCAGTTTAATATCTGATACGTCCCCTACCCGGGGACTGCATATTAAATTGATTTTTGGATCACGGAGCTGGAGCCGGGGCTTGCTCCGTCCACTCCACGCATCGGCCTGGTATTGCAGTGTCTCCAGGAACGGTGTGCTTCCCCTTTTTGGGGATTGCCGCTTTTTGTGAAGAATAGCAGAGCAAATAATGAGGGGCCTTGCCTTGCCTTGCCTCGCCTCCCACGGAGGTCTGGTCTCGCAAAGCAGTCAAGTTACCTTTATTTACATAGCGCTTTTAACAATACAGATTGTGTCGAAGCACTTAACAGTGTCAAATTGGAAGATAGGGTGTCAGTAATGTATGATGGTAAGATTAAACACTCAATTTTCAGTTAAAGGCATTTCATTATTGAATTCAGAGATGTCACTGTCTAGCTCAGTTTGGTTTAAATGGTATCTGTGCAATCAAATCGGCGATAATCGCTAGAAATTAAGTGTCCCCAACTGAGCAAGCCAGAGGCGATAGCGGCAAGGAACCAAAACTCCCTCTGTGACAGAATGGAGGAAAAAACCTTGGGAGAAATCAGACTCAGTCGGGGGGCCAGTTCTCCTCTGGCCAGACGAAACCCGCAGTTCAAAAGTTTATATTTTGATTTTGTTGCAATTTCTAACAATAATAGTATTATGTAGTTAGTTTTTTTTTTTTTTTTTTATAGCAGTGGTTGCCGTTTATTGAGATCTCTCACCTGAGGTCTTGGAGTCTTCCACTAAGGAGCTGATGTGTCGAATCAGGTTTGTTTGATAAAAAGGGATCCTCTAAAACATTGGCTCTCAATTCCAGTCCTGGGCGCCATTTTGCATGTCTCCCTTATATAACACACCTGATTGAGATCACCAACTCGTTAGGAGAGAGAACTAACGAGCTGATGATGTCAATGAGGGGAGGGGAGGGAAGTTCAAAAGAAACCCGCAGTTCAAAAGTTTATATTTCTATTTTGATTTTGTCGCAATTTCTAACAATAATAGTATTATGTAGTTTTTTTTTTTTATTTTTTTTTTTTTTTTTTATTATTATTATAGCAGTGGTTGCCGTTTATTGAGATCTCTCACCTGAGGTTTTGGAGTCTTCCACTAAAGAGCTGATGCTTCAAATCAGGTTTGTTTGATAAAAAGGAATCATCTAAAACATTGGCTCTCAATTCCAGTCCTGGTCACAATTTTGCATGTCTCCCTTATATAACACAACTGATTGAGATCACTACCTCGTTAGGAGAGAGAACTAACGAGCTGATGATGTCAATGAGGGGAGGGGAGGGGAGGGGTTGGGAATTCCGGGATCGGGGTTGGGAATGCCGAATCCTTTGATAGGGGTGGGGTGGGGTGGGGTGGGGTGGGGAGGGGAGGGGGAGGGGGGGAGTTCAAAAGAAACCCCCAGAGGCTCGGCCATTGCACTCCGGACGTGCTGACCCCTGCGAATTCCCCAAATGTGGGAATCTCAACTGCATAATTTATGGTAGTGGGGGATTGCGTTCGCGCTCTCCCCTGAAAGAGCTGGTTAAATAAATCTTTTTTTGCTTTTGTGTCTTTGTTCTTCTTTTCTTTCTTCTGGCTAGTCAGCGATCCAGAGAGTTGTAAAGTGCGAATGGTTCTGTCATATTGCGCGTGTGTGAAAACAAAGTTGCTGGTTAAAGAAAGCAGATGGGTCTTCTTTTGTTTTTTGCTTTTGTTTCTTTGTGTGTGAAAACAAAGTCGTTTACGCTCTTCAATAGTCGGCCCCACCCCTGATGGGCCATTTAGTTTCAATTTCTCACAGACCTCACTTTTCAAGTCGATCAGACTGACTGTTGCCCAGCTGTAGCTGTTTTCATGCTTGTTTGGTTGTCCTTTCTATATCAGTATTCTTCTTTTTTTCGTCTCGGAGCGCCACCAAGTGGCCAGCGCCAGCGCCCTTTTTCGCCTGACCACAGATTGGGCCCGTACATAGGTGTGCCGATTTGGGTGAAACAATCTCATTCCTTTCTCGAGTTATAGCCATTTTAGCAACCTCGGCCACACGACCTTCGAACGTTTTGAGGTCCCCTCGCCAAGGAGAATGGAAATTTCCACTTTTTTTGCTTGATTATCGACAGTCAGACTCCAGAGAATCTTTCTGCGCCGCTTCGGGTCGGACTGGGCCAAATGCCTGGTGCTAGTGTGCAAAAGTAGGTTTTCAACAAAATCCAAAATAGCCGAAAATTTCGTCAGTGCGACGAGCCGATCCGAGACCTGCCTCTCGTCCGGCTCGAGCCAAGGATTCCGATGACATAAGGCACTTGGCTCTACGACAAGCCGTTTGGGAGTTAGGAGCGATGCCGTACTTTCCGTCGCAGGCGTTTCAGGTCTCTGTGACGTACCGCGGCCTGGATGGGAATGGCTGTTTCTGGCTTCCTCTCCGCTGCGTCTTAGGGTCATCGCTTCTCGGCCTTTTGGCTAAGATCAAGTGTAGTATCTGTTCTTATCAGTTTAATATCTGATACGTCCCCTACCCGGGGACTGCATATTAAATTGATTTTTGGATCACGGAGCTGGAGCCGGGGCTTGCTCCGTCCACTCCACGCATCGGCCTGGTATTGCAGTGTCTCCAGGAACGGTGTGCTTCCCCTTTTTGGGGATTGCCGCTTTTTGTGAAGAATAGCAGAGCAAATAATGAGGGGCCTTGCCTTGCCTTGCCTCGCCTCCCACGGAGGTCTGGTCTCGCAAAGCAGTCAAGTTACCTTTATTTACATAGCGCTTTTAACAATACAGATTGTGTCGAAGCACTTAACAGTGTCAAATTGGAAGATAGGGTGTCAGTAATGTATGATGGTAAGATTAAACACTCAATTTTCAGTTAAAGGCATTTCATTATTGAATTCAGAGATGTCACTGTCTAGCTCAGTTTGGTTTAAATGGTATCTGTGCAATCAAATCGGCGATAATCGCTAGAAATTAAGTGTCCCCAACTGAGCAAGCCAGAGGCGATAGCGGCAAGGAACCAAAACTCCCTCTGTGACAGAATGGAGGAAAAAACCTTGGGAGAAATCAGACTCAGTCGGGGGGCCAGTTCTCCTCTGGCCAGACGAAACCCGCAGTTCAAAAGTTTATATTTTGATTTTGTTGCAATTTCTAACAATAATAGTATTATGTAGTTAGTTTTTTTTTTTTTTTTTTATAGCAGTGGTTGCCGTTTATTGAGATCTCTCACCTGAGGTCTTGGAGTCTTCCACTAAGGAGCTGATGTGTCGAATCAGGTTTGTTTGATAAAAAGGGATCCTCTAAAACATTGGCTCTCAATTCCAGTCCTGGGCGCCATTTTGCATGTCTCCCTTATATAACACACCTGATTGAGATCACCAACTCGTTAGGAGAGAGAACTAACGAGCTGATGATGTCAATGAGGGGAGGGGAGGGAAGTTCAAAAGAAACCCGCAGTTCAAAAGTTTATATTTCTATTTTGATTTTGTCGCAATTTCTAACAATAATAGTATTATGTAGTTTTTTTTTTTTATTTTTTTTTTTTTTTTTTATTATTATTATAGCAGTGGTTGCCGTTTATTGAGATCTCTCACCTGAGGTTTTGGAGTCTTCCACTAAAGAGCTGATGCTTCAAATCAGGTTTGTTTGATAAAAAGGAATCATCTAAAACATTGGCTCTCAATTCCAGTCCTGGTCACAATTTTGCATGTCTCCCTTATATAACACAACTGATTGAGATCACTACCTCGTTAGGAGAGAGAACTAACGAGCTGATGATGTCAATGAGGGGAGGGGAGGGGAGGGGTTGGGAATTCCGGGATCGGGGTTGGGAATGCCGAATCCTTTGATAGGGGTGGGGTGGGGTGGGGTGGGGTGGGGAGGGGAGGGGGAGGGGGGGAGTTCAAAAGAAACCCCCAGAGGCTCGGCCATTGCACTCCGGACGTGCTGACCCCTGCGAATTCCCCAAATGTGGGAATCTCAACTGCATAATTTATGGTAGTGGGGGATTGCGTTCGCGCTCTCCCCTGAAAGAGCTGGTTAAATAAATCTTTTTTTGCTTTTGTGTCTTTGTTCTTCTTTTCTTTCTTCTGGCTAGTCAGCGATCCAGAGAGTTGTAAAGTGCGAATGGTTCTGTCATATTGCGCGTGTGTGAAAACAAAGTTGCTGGTTAAAGAAAGCAGATGGGTCTTCTTTTGTTTTTTGCTTTTGTTTCTTTGTGTGTGAAAACAAAGTCGTTTACGCTCTTCAATAGTCGGCCCCACCCCTGATGGGCCATTTAGTTTCAATTTCTCACAGACCTCACTTTTCAAGTCGATCAGACTGACTGTTGCCCAGCTGTAGCTGTTTTCATGCTTGTTTGGTTGTCCTTTCTATATCAGTATTCTTCTTTTTTTCGTCTCGGAGCGCCACCAAGTGGCCAGCGCCAGCGCCCTTTTTCGCCTGACCACAGATTGGGCCCGTACATAGGTGTGCCGATTTGGGTGAAACAATCTCATTCCTTTCTCGAGTTATAGCCATTTTAGCAACCTCGGCCACACGACCTTCGAACGTTTTGAGGTCCCCTCGCCAAGGAGAATGGAAATTTCCACTTTTTTTGCTTGATTATCGACAGTCAGACTCCAGAGAATCTTTCTGCGCCGCTTCGGGTCGGACTGGGCCAAATGCCTGGTGCTAGTGTGCAAAAGTAGGTTTTCAACAAAATCCAAAATAGCCGAAAATTTCGTCAGTGCGACGAGCCGATCCGAGACCTGCCTCTCGTCCGGCTCGAGCCAAGGATTCCGATGACATAAGGCACTTGGCTCTACGACAAGCCGTTTGGGAGTTAGGAGCGATGCCGTACTTTCCGTCGCAGGCGTTTCAGGTCTCTGTGACGTACCGCGGCCTGGATGGGAATGGCTGTTTCTGGCTTCCTCTCCGCTGCGTCTTAGGGTCATCGCTTCTCGGCCTTTTGGCTAAGATCAAGTGTAGTATCTGTTCTTATCAGTTTAATATCTGATACGTCCCCTACCCGGGGACTGCATATTAAATTGATTTTTGGATCACGGAGCTGGAGCCGGGGCTTGCTCCGTCCACTCCACGCATCGGCCTGGTATTGCAGTGTCTCCAGGAACGGTGTGCTTCCCCTTTTTGGGGATTGCCGCTTTTTGTGAAGAATAGCAGAGCAAATAATGAGGGGCCTTGCCTTGCCTTGCCTCGCCTCCCACGGAGGTCTGGTCTCGCAAAGCAGTCAAGTTACCTTTATTTACATAGCGCTTTTAACAATACAGATTGTGTCGAAGCACTTAACAGTGTCAAATTGGAAGATAGGGTGTCAGTAATGTATGATGGTAAGATTAAACACTCAATTTTCAGTTAAAGGCATTTCATTATTGAATTCAGAGATGTCACTGTCTAGCTCAGTTTGGTTTAAATGGTATCTGTGCAATCAAATCGGCGATAATCGCTAGAAATTAAGTGTCCCCAACTGAGCAAGCCAGAGGCGATAGCGGCAAGGAACCAAAACTCCCTCTGTGACAGAATGGAGGAAAAAACCTTGGGAGAAATCAGACTCAGTCGGGGGGCCAGTTCTCCTCTGGCCAGACGAAACCCGCAGTTCAAAAGTTTATATTTTGATTTTGTTGCAATTTCTAACAATAATAGTATTATGTAGTTAGTTTTTTTTTTTTTTTTTTATAGCAGTGGTTGCCGTTTATTGAGATCTCTCACCTGAGGTCTTGGAGTCTTCCACTAAGGAGCTGATGTGTCGAATCAGGTTTGTTTGATAAAAAGGGATCCTCTAAAACATTGGCTCTCAATTCCAGTCCTGGGCGCCATTTTGCATGTCTCCCTTATATAACACACCTGATTGAGATCACCAACTCGTTAGGAGAGAGAACTAACGAGCTGATGATGTCAATGAGGGGAGGGGAGGGAAGTTCAAAAGAAACCCGCAGTTCAAAAGTTTATATTTCTATTTTGATTTTGTCGCAATTTCTAACAATAATAGTATTATGTAGTTTTTTTTTTTTATTTTTTTTTTTTTTTTTTATTATTATTATAGCAGTGGTTGCCGTTTATTGAGATCTCTCACCTGAGGTTTTGGAGTCTTCCACTAAAGAGCTGATGCTTCAAATCAGGTTTGTTTGATAAAAAGGAATCATCTAAAACATTGGCTCTCAATTCCAGTCCTGGTCACAATTTTGCATGTCTCCCTTATATAACACAACTGATTGAGATCACTACCTCGTTAGGAGAGAGAACTAACGAGCTGATGATGTCAATGAGGGGAGGGGAGGGGAGGGGTTGGGAATTCCGGGATCGGGGTTGGGAATGCCGAATCCTTTGATAGGGGTGGGGTGGGGTGGGGTGGGGTGGGGAGGGGAGGGGGAGGGGGGGAGTTCAAAAGAAACCCCCAGAGGCTCGGCCATTGCACTCCGGACGTGCTGACCCCTGCGAATTCCCCAAATGTGGGAATCTCAACTGCATAATTTATGGTAGTGGGGGATTGCGTTCGCGCTCTCCCCTGAAAGAGCTGGTTAAATAAATCTTTTTTTGCTTTTGTGTCTTTGTTCTTCTTTTCTTTCTTCTGGCTAGTCAGCGATCCAGAGAGTTGTAAAGTGCGAATGGTTCTGTCATATTGCGCGTGTGTGAAAACAAAGTTGCTGGTTAAAGAAAGCAGATGGGTCTTCTTTTGTTTTTTGCTTTTGTTTCTTTGTGTGTGAAAACAAAGTCGTTTACGCTCTTCAATAGTCGGCCCCACCCCTGATGGGCCATTTAGTTTCAATTTCTCACAGACCTCACTTTTCAAGTCGATCAGACTGACTGTTGCCCAGCTGTAGCTGTTTTCATGCTTGTTTGGTTGTCCTTTCTATATCAGTATTCTTCTTTTTTTCGTCTCGGAGCGCCACCAAGTGGCCAGCGCCAGCGCCCTTTTTCGCCTGACCACAGATTGGGCCCGTACATAGGTGTGCCGATTTGGGTGAAACAATCTCATTCCTTTCTCGAGTTATAGCCATTTTAGCAACCTCGGCCACACGACCTTCGAACGTTTTGAGGTCCCCTCGCCAAGGAGAATGGAAATTTCCACTTTTTTTGCTTGATTATCGACAGTCAGACTCCAGAGAATCTTTCTGCGCCGCTTCGGGTCGGACTGGGCCAAATGCCTGGTGCTAGTGTGCAAAAGTAGGTTTTCAACAAAATCCAAAATAGCCGAAAATTTCGTCAGTGCGACGAGCCGATCCGAGACCTGCCTCTCGTCCGGCTCGAGCCAAGGATTCCGATGACATAAGGCACTTGGCTCTACGACAAGCCGTTTGGGAGTTAGGAGCGATGCCGTACTTTCCGTCGCAGGCGTTTCAGGTCTCTGTGACGTACCGCGGCCTGGATGGGAATGGCTGTTTCTGGCTTCCTCTCCGCTGCGTCTTAGGGTCATCGCTTCTCGGCCTTTTGGCTAAGATCAAGTGTAGTATCTGTTCTTATCAGTTTAATATCTGATACGTCCCCTACCCGGGGACTGCATATTAAATTGATTTTTGGATCACGGAGCTGGAGCCGGGGCTTGCTCCGTCCACTCCACGCATCGGCCTGGTATTGCAGTGTCTCCAGGAACGGTGTGCTTCCCCTTTTTGGGGATTGCCGCTTTTTGTGAAGAATAGCAGAGCAAATAATGAGGGGCCTTGCCTTGCCTTGCCTCGCCTCCCACGGAGGTCTGGTCTCGCAAAGCAGTCAAGTTACCTTTATTTACATAGCGCTTTTAACAATACAGATTGTGTCGAAGCACTTAACAGTGTCAAATTGGAAGATAGGGTGTCAGTAATGTATGATGGTAAGATTAAACACTCAATTTTCAGTTAAAGGCATTTCATTATTGAATTCAGAGATGTCACTGTCTAGCTCAGTTTGGTTTAAATGGTATCTGTGCAATCAAATCGGCGATAATCGCTAGAAATTAAGTGTCCCCAACTGAGCAAGCCAGAGGCGATAGCGGCAAGGAACCAAAACTCCCTCTGTGACAGAATGGAGGAAAAAACCTTGGGAGAAATCAGACTCAGTCGGGGGGCCAGTTCTCCTCTGGCCAGACGAAACCCGCAGTTCAAAAGTTTATATTTTGATTTTGTTGCAATTTCTAACAATAATAGTATTATGTAGTTAGTTTTTTTTTTTTTTTTTTATAGCAGTGGTTGCCGTTTATTGAGATCTCTCACCTGAGGTCTTGGAGTCTTCCACTAAGGAGCTGATGTGTCGAATCAGGTTTGTTTGATAAAAAGGGATCCTCTAAAACATTGGCTCTCAATTCCAGTCCTGGGCGCCATTTTGCATGTCTCCCTTATATAACACACCTGATTGAGATCACCAACTCGTTAGGAGAGAGAACTAACGAGCTGATGATGTCAATGAGGGGAGGGGAGGGAAGTTCAAAAGAAACCCGCAGTTCAAAAGTTTATATTTCTATTTTGATTTTGTCGCAATTTCTAACAATAATAGTATTATGTAGTTTTTTTTTTTTTTTTTTTTTTTTTTTTTTTATTATTATTATAGCAGTGGTTGCCGTTTATTGAGATCTCTCACCTGAGGTTTTGGAGTCTTCCACTAAAGAGCTGATGCTTCAAATCAGGTTTGTTTGATAAAAAGGAATCATCTAAAACATTGGCTCTCAATTCCAGTCCTGGTCACAATTTTGCATGTCTCCCTTATATAACACAACTGATTGAGATCACTACCTCGTTAGGAGAGAGAACTAACGAGCTGATGATGTCAATGAGGGGAGGGGAGGGGAGGGGTTGGGAATTCCGGGATCGGGGTTGGGAATGCCGAATCCTTTGATAGGGGTGGGGTGGGGTGGGGTGGGGTGGGGAGGGGAGGGGGAGGGGGGGAGTTCAAAAGAAACCCCCAGAGGCTCGGCCATTGCACTCCGGACGTGCTGACCCCTGCGAATTCCCCAAATGTGGGAATCTCAACTGCATAATTTATGGTAGTGGGGGATTGCGTTCGCGCTCTCCCCTGAAAGAGCTGGTTAAATAAATCTTTTTTTGCTTTTGTGTCTTTGTTCTTCTTTTCTTTCTTCTGGCTAGTCAGCGATCCAGAGAGTTGTAAAGTGCGAATGGTTCTGTCATATTGCGCGTGTGTGAAAACAAAGTTGCTGGTTAAAGAAAGCAGATGGGTCTTCTTTTGTTTTTTGCTTTTGTTTCTTTGTGTGTGAAAACAAAGTCGTTTACGCTCTTCAATAGTCGGCCCCACCCCTGATGGGCCATTTAGTTTCAATTTCTCACAGACCTCACTTTTCAAGTCGATCAGACTGACTGTTGCCCAGCTGTAGCTGTTTTCATGCTTGTTTGGTTGTCCTTTCTATATCAGTATTCTTCTTTTTTTCGTCTCGGAGCGCCACCAAGTGGCCAGCGCCAGCGCCCTTTTTCGCCTGACCACAGATTGGGCCCGTACATAGGTGTGCCGATTTGGGTGAAACAATCTCATTCCTTTCTCGAGTTATAGCCATTTTAGCAACCTCGGCCACACGACCTTCGAACGTTTTGAGGTCCCCTCGCCAAGGAGAATGGAAATTTCCACTTTTTTTGCTTGATTATCGACAGTCAGACTCCAGAGAATCTTTCTGCGCCGCTTCGGGTCGGACTGGGCCAAATGCCTGGTGCTAGTGTGCAAAAGTAGGTTTTCAACAAAATCCAAAATAGCCGAAAATTTCGTCAGTGCGACGAGCCGATCCGAGACCTGCCTCTCGTCCGGCTCGAGCCAAGGATTCCGATGACATAAGGCACTTGGCTCTACGACAAGCCGTTTGGGAGTTAGGAGCGATGCCGTACTTTCCGTCGCAGGCGTTTCAGGTCTCTGTGACGTACCGCGGCCTGGATGGGAATGGCTGTTTCTGGCTTCCTCTCCGCTGCGTCTTAGGGTCATCGCTTCTCGGCCTTTTGGCTAAGATCAAGTGTAGTATCTGTTCTTATCAGTTTAATATCTGATACGTCCCCTACCCGGGGACTGCATATTAAATTGATTTTTGGATCACGGAGCTGGAGCCGGGGCTTGCTCCGTCCACTCCACGCATCGGCCTGGTATTGCAGTGTCTCCAGGAACGGTGTGCTTCCCCTTTTTGGGGATTGCCGCTTTTTGTGAAGAATAGCAGAGCAAATAATGAGGGGCCTTGCCTTGCCTTGCCTCGCCTCCCACGGAGGTCTGGTCTCGCAAAGCAGTCAAGTTACCTTTATTTACATAGCGCTTTTAACAATACAGATTGTGTCGAAGCACTTAACAGTGTCAAATTGGAAGATAGGGTGTCAGTAATGTATGATGGTAAGATTAAACACTCAATTTTCAGTTAAAGGCATTTCATTATTGAATTCAGAGATGTCACTGTCTAGCTCAGTTTGGTTTAAATGGTATCTGTGCAATCAAATCGGCGATAATCGCTAGAAATTAAGTGTCCCCAACTGAGCAAGCCAGAGGCGATAGCGGCAAGGAACCAAAACTCCCTCTGTGACAGAATGGAGGAAAAAACCTTGGGAGAAATCAGACTCAGTCGGGGGGCCAGTTCTCCTCTGGCCAGACGAAACCCGCAGTTCAAAAGTTTATATTTTGATTTTGTTGCAATTTCTAACAATAATAGTATTATGTAGTTAGTTTTTTTTTTTTTTTTTTATAGCAGTGGTTGCCGTTTATTGAGATCTCTCACCTGAGGTCTTGGAGTCTTCCACTAAGGAGCTGATGTGTCGAATCAGGTTTGTTTGATAAAAAGGGATCCTCTAAAACATTGGCTCTCAATTCCAGTCCTGGGCGCCATTTTGCATGTCTCCCTTATATAACACACCTGATTGAGATCACCAACTCGTTAGGAGAGAGAACTAACGAGCTGATGATGTCAATGAGGGGAGGGGAGGGAAGTTCAAAAGAAACCCGCAGTTCAAAAGTTTATATTTCTATTTTGATTTTGTCGCAATTTCTAACAATAATAGTATTATGTAGTTTTTTTTTTTTATTTTTTTTTTTTTTTTTTATTATTATTATAGCAGTGGTTGCCGTTTATTGAGATCTCTCACCTGAGGTTTTGGAGTCTTCCACTAAAGAGCTGATGCTTCAAATCAGGTTTGTTTGATAAAAAGGAATCATCTAAAACATTGGCTCTCAATTCCAGTCCTGGTCACAATTTTGCATGTCTCCCTTATATAACACAACTGATTGAGATCACTACCTCGTTAGGAGAGAGAACTAACGAGCTGATGATGTCAATGAGGGGAGGGGAGGGGAGGGGTTGGGAATTCCGGGATCGGGGTTGGGAATGCCGAATCCTTTGATAGGGGTGGGGTGGGGTGGGGTGGGGTGGGGAGGGGAGGGGGAGGGGGGGAGTTCAAAAGAAACCCCCAGAGGCTCGGCCATTGCACTCCGGACGTGCTGACCCCTGCGAATTCCCCAAATGTGGGAATCTCAACTGCATAATTTATGGTAGTGGGGGATTGCGTTCGCGCTCTCCCCTGAAAGAGCTGGTTAAATAAATCTTTTTTTGCTTTTGTGTCTTTGTTCTTCTTTTCTTTCTTCTGGCTAGTCAGCGATCCAGAGAGTTGTAAAGTGCGAATGGTTCTGTCATATTGCGCGTGTGTGAAAACAAAGTTGCTGGTTAAAGAAAGCAGATGGGTCTTCTTTTGTTTTTTGCTTTTGTTTCTTTGTGTGTGAAAACAAAGTCGTTTACGCTCTTCAATAGTCGGCCCCACCCCTGATGGGCCATTTAGTTTCAATTTCTCACAGACCTCACTTTTCAAGTCGATCAGACTGACTGTTGCCCAGCTGTAGCTGTTTTCATGCTTGTTTGGTTGTCCTTTCTATATCAGTATTCTTCTTTTTTTCGTCTCGGAGCGCCACCAAGTGGCCAGCGCCAGCGCCCTTTTTCGCCTGACCACAGATTGGGCCCGTACATAGGTGTGCCGATTTGGGTGAAACAATCTCATTCCTTTCTCGAGTTATAGCCATTTTAGCAACCTCGGCCACACGACCTTCGAACGTTTTGAGGTCCCCTCGCCAAGGAGAATGGAAATTTCCACTTTTTTTGCTTGATTATCGACAGTCAGACTCCAGAGAATCTTTCTGCGCCGCTTCGGGTCGGACTGGGCCAAATGCCTGGTGCTAGTGTGCAAAAGTAGGTTTTCAACAAAATCCAAAATAGCCGAAAATTTCGTCAGTGCGACGAGCCGATCCGAGACCTGCCTCTCGTCCGGCTCGAGCCAAGGATTCCGATGACATAAGGCACTTGGCTCTACGACAAGCCGTTTGGGAGTTAGGAGCGATGCCGTACTTTCCGTCGCAGGCGTTTCAGGTCTCTGTGACGTACCGCGGCCTGGATGGGAATGGCTGTTTCTGGCTTCCTCTCCGCTGCGTCTTAGGGTCATCGCTTCTCGGCCTTTTGGCTAAGATCAAGTGTAGTATCTGTTCTTATCAGTTTAATATCTGATACGTCCCCTACCCGGGGACTGCATATTAAATTGATTTTTGGATCACGGAGCTGGAGCCGGGGCTTGCTCCGTCCACTCCACGCATCGGCCTGGTATTGCAGTGTCTCCAGGAACGGTGTGCTTCCCCTTTTTGGGGATTGCCGCTTTTTGTGAAGAATAGCAGAGCAAATAATGAGGGGCCTTGCCTTGCCTTGCCTCGCCTCCCACGGAGGTCTGGTCTCGCAAAGCAGTCAAGTTACCTTTATTTACATAGCGCTTTTAACAATACAGATTGTGTCGAAGCACTTAACAGTGTCAAATTGGAAGATAGGGTGTCAGTAATGTATGATGGTAAGATTAAACACTCAATTTTCAGTTAAAGGCATTTCATTATTGAATTCAGAGATGTCACTGTCTAGCTCAGTTTGGTTTAAATGGTATCTGTGCAATCAAATCGGCGATAATCGCTAGAAATTAAGTGTCCCCAACTGAGCAAGCCAGAGGCGATAGCGGCAAGGAACCAAAACTCCCTCTGTGACAGAATGGAGGAAAAAACCTTGGGAGAAATCAGACTCAGTCGGGGGGCCAGTTCTCCTCTGGCCAGACGAAACCCGCAGTTCAAAAGTTTATATTTTGATTTTGTTGCAATTTCTAACAATAATAGTATTATGTAGTTAGTTTTTTTTTTTTTTTTTTATAGCAGTGGTTGCCGTTTATTGAGATCTCTCACCTGAGGTCTTGGAGTCTTCCACTAAGGAGCTGATGTGTCGAATCAGGTTTGTTTGATAAAAAGGGATCCTCTAAAACATTGGCTCTCAATTCCAGTCCTGGGCGCCATTTTGCATGTCTCCCTTATATAACACACCTGATTGAGATCACCAACTCGTTAGGAGAGAGAACTAACGAGCTGATGATGTCAATGAGGGGAGGGGAGGGAAGTTCAAAAGAAACCCGCAGTTCAAAAGTTTATATTTCTATTTTGATTTTGTCGCAATTTCTAACAATAATAGTATTATGTAGTTTTTTTTTTTTTTTTTTTTTATTTTTTTTTTATTATTATTATAGCAGTGGTTGCCGTTTATTGAGATCTCTCACCTGAGGTTTTGGAGTCTTCCACTAAAGAGCTGATGCTTCAAATCAGGTTTGTTTGATAAAAAGGAATCATCTAAAACATTGGCTCTCAATTCCAGTCCTGGTCACAATTTTGCATGTCTCCCTTATATAACACAACTGATTGAGATCACTACCTCGTTAGGAGAGAGAACTAACGAGCTGATGATGTCAATGAGGGGAGGGGAGGGGAGGGGTTGGGAATTCCGGGATCGGGGTTGGGAATGCCGAATCCTTTGATAGGGGTGGGGTGGGGTGGGGAGGGGAGGGGAGGGGAGGGGGAGGGGGAGGGGGGGAGTTCAAAAGAAACCCCCAGAGGCTCGGCCATTGCACTCCGGACGTGCTGACCCCTGCGAATTCCCCAAATGTGGGAATCTCAACTGCATAATTTATGGTAGTGGGGGATTGCGTTCGCGCTCTCCCCTGAAAGAGCTGGTTAAATAAATCTTTTTTTGCTTTTGTGTCTTTGTTCTTCTTTTCTTTCTTCTGGCTAGTCAGCGATCCAGAGAGTTGTAAAGTGCGAATGGTTCTGTCATATTGCGCGTGTGTGAAAACAAAGTTGCTGGTTAAAGAAAGCAGATGGGTCTTCTTTTGTTTTTTGCTTTTGTTTCTTTGTGTGTGAAAACAAAGTCGTTTACGCTCTTCAATAGTCGGCCCCACCCCTGATGGGCCATTTAGTTTCAATTTCTCACAGACCTCACTTTTCAAGTCGATCAGACTGACTGTTGCCCAGCTGTAGCTGTTTTCATGCTTGTTTGGTTGTCCTTTCTATATCAGTATTCTTCTTTTTTTCGTCTCGGAGCGCCACCAAGTGGCCAGCGCCAGCGCCCTTTTTCGCCTGACCACAGATTGGGCCCGTACATAGGTGTGCCGATTTGGGTGAAACAATCTCATTCCTTTCTCGAGTTATAGCCATTTTAGCAACCTCGGCCACACGACCTTCGAACGTTTTGAGGTCCCCTCGCCAAGGAGAATGGAAATTTCCACTTTTTTTGCTTGATTATCGACAGTCAGACTCCAGAGAATCTTTCTGCGCCGCTTCGGGTCGGACTGGGCCAAATGCCTGGTGCTAGTGTGCAAAAGTAGGTTTTCAACAAAATCCAAAATAGCCGAAAATTTCGTCAGTGCGACGAGCCGATCCGAGACCTGCCTCTCGTCCGGCTCGAGCCAAGGATTCCGATGACATAAGGCACTTGGCTCTACGACAAGCCGTTTGGGAGTTAGGAGCGATGCCGTACTTTCCGTCGCAGGCGTTTCAGGTCTCTGTGACGTACCGCGGCCTGGATGGGAATGGCTGTTTCTGGCTTCCTCTCCGCTGCGTCTTAGGGTCATCGCTTCTCGGCCTTTTGGCTAAGATCTCGCGGTCTGGTCGGACGGTTGGGACAGCGATCGCCTCTTGCAGGACCGTTAGGCTCGTGTGTGGCTTGTCACACGAGTTCTCACTCCTCAAGAGGTAAATCGACAAGCGGCTTTTATTGGATTCGACTCTGTCTGCGGAGAATCAACTCTTTTTAAGGTAAGGTCTTAACTTATTTATTGTATTAATTTATTTTTGTTTTAACGTATTTATTGTGTAATTTATTGTCTTTTAGCCGCTGCGTGCAGGTGGTGCCTCCACCATGTCGGCTGCTCGTGCCGGCGTGCGGAGGCACCACAGCGTGCGCTTTTTATTTAAAGAAGTTGAGGGGAAGCTCCTGGGGATGTCGCGACTCGATTTCTCCAGGAAGCTGATCCAACACACTCTAAATTTTAAACCTACGGATCTGAATTGTTTGATGACGCTTCCCTGGAACAAAGGTTTTGATGTGAGTTTTAGATCCGCTACTTTGTTAAAAGATTTCTGGCAAAGGTTTGATGCATCTAAGACCCAGTTCTCCATGTTTTCTGTTGAGAAACTTTCTGACAATTCACTTAAAACAGTGATTGTTAGAATGTTCAATGAAACAGTGAGTGGAGATGATATTGCTGTATGGCTGGGTAGATTTTGCACGGTCCGCAGTCAGCCAGTCAAGGTAGTAGACGAAGACGGTATCTGGAATTGCGCTTGGAGAGTTCCCATCAAACAATGGGAAGATCCAAGCGGATTCCAGGGTCTAAGTCAGATACCCTCAATGATTGTGCTGGGAGAGAACCGGGGCTACATTCACTATCAAGGAATGCCCAAATTGTGCAGAAAGTGCGGCAAAATGGGACATTTAGCCGATGCATGCCAGGAGTTAATATGCGGGAAGTGTAGAGGAATTGGTCATGTCTTTGAAGAATGTACCATTGGCAGGCGGTGCAATCTTTGTGGTGACACAAACCATCTCTACAGAGATTGCCCCAAGAGTTTTGCCAACAAACTGAAAGGCAACAAAATGGCCGCCCCACCAGAGGAGAAAACAATCACACAAAGAGAGGAGGCGGAGCCTGAGGTTTTGGCGGGAAGTTCGGTTTTCCCGCTGGCGGGAGATTCGAATTTCCCGCCGGCCTCGGGGATTGGCCAAGAAGGAGGAAGTGGGGTGGCCACAGGGGAGGAGTCGGTTTCTTCAAACGAAAAGGGAAAGCTCACCGGCGGAGAGGAGAGCGTGGAGGAAGCTGACTCCTCCCTTGAAACGGTATCGGACATGAGTGAGAAATCATGTGGGAGTGAAACTGAGTGTTCACTCCCAAATGCTCAGGTGCAAAAAAGACCTGCGGGATCTCCTCTGTTTGAAACAGAGGAGAAGAAAGCTAGGGCAGCACATCGCCTAGATAGTTCCAGTTTGGAAGATCTAGAGCGTTTGTGGCCCCTAGAATCCCCAAATGAGGTTTCTTTTTTGCATTTCAAGCTGAAATCATCGTCACCAAAGGAGTCGCAAGAGGGTCTCTCTGTGGCACCTGAGGTGGCGAGCACTTGCCTTCCTGATCCCAGTCCTTCTGGGGGAAAAGAAAGGCAAGTGCAACAAGACATAACTTGATTTTAAATGATACCTCTGTCGTTTTATTCTTTTAAATATGTCTTCTTTTATAGTTTATACCCTTTTTATCCCACTGCTCATGACTCTCACTATCTCCACCATCAATGTGAGAAGTGTGAGATCCCACTTAAGAGCACAGAGCATTTTATCTTTTTTAAAAACTGTTAAATCTGATGTGTTTTTATTACAAGAGTGTGTTTTACCCTTTTTAAAAAATTACAGGAAGTGGGAGGAGATGTGGACCCATGGCCCCTCCATTTGGAGCGGGTCAAATTTTAACAGAAATGACGGTCTTGCTATTTTAATTAACAACCCCCATATCTTGGTAAAGGGGAGCACAGTGGTGAGAGACGGGCGGGCAATTTTAGTAAACCTGACCTTTTTAGGAAAAGATTTTAAGGTTCTTAATGTATATGGTTTTACTGAAAAAGAACATAGGTATGAACTTTTAGAAGACCTGCAGCCCCACATGCTAGGTAGGGCTCCCCTAGTGGTGGCAGGGGATTTTAATTGTGTTTTATCGAAAAAAGACAGGAAGAGGGTAGGGGAGGATTTTAAAATAGACAAAACATCGGTTTTATTACAAAATTTAGTCAAGGATTTTAAATTGGTGGACTGTTTTAGAACGCTGCATCAAAGAGAGGAGGGCTACACCTGGTTTAGTGGTGATGGTACCAGAGCCTCTCGAATTGACTATGTTTTTACAAGGGACTGCCCGCCAACCGATGCAAGATTGAACCCCCTCTTTTTCTCTGATCACATGATGCTATCTTGCACCCTTTCATTTCCCACGGGTGTGACCATAGGAGGAGGGCTGTGGAAGCTGAACTGCTCCCTATTAGAAGATGAAGAAGTCGTTAGAGAGTATAGGGAGCAGTTCAGCCAATGGCAGACCCTCCAAGACTTTTATGAGACACGAGCACAGTGGTGGGAGATGGTAAAGGACCGGACAAGACAGTTTTTTAGGAAGATAGGAAGACAAAATAAGAATAGGGAAAAGCGACGCATGATGGGGCTGCAAAAGAGACTACAGAGGTATTTTAATCTTTTAAATAATGGGATCGATTTTAGTGAAGAAATTAAAGAGGTAAAAAAAGAAATGTCAGTGTTGTCAGAAGCCCAGAGCAGAGGTGTGATTTTAAGATGCAAAGAAAGAGAAACAGAAGAAGGAGAGAAATGCACCAGATACTTTTTTAAAAAAATTTTAACACAGGGTGGGTCATTCTCTACTTTAAAGACTTTTAGTGGGAGGGAAGTTAATAGCACAGAAGAGATTTTAAGGGAAACTGAAAACTTTTATCATAATTTATACTGTCCAAAAGAGGTCCACAATAGTATTTTAGGGGAAGTTTTAACCTTTTTAGATAAAACGGTAAATAACCCAGATGTGCTTTTAGCCCAGGATTTTACACTTTTAGAACTCCAAAAAGCGCTTAAAGGTTTTAAGAAGGGGAAGTCCCCAGGAATGGATGGACTTCCCCTTGAGTTTTATCTGACGTTCTGGGATATTTTAGCACACGACCTATTGACAGCTTTTAAAGAATTCGAGACTCTCGACAGCCTTCCCGACAGTTTTAGAGTAGGGACAGTTAGACTGCTACATAAAAAAGGAGACAAGACTGACTTGAAGAACTGGAGACCGATCACACTTTTAAACTTTGATTGTAAACTTTTTAGCAAGATTTTAGCGACACGGATGTCGACTGTTTTAGAGGACGTGATCCACCCGGATCAAGCGTGTGCTGTGCCCGGAAGAAAGATAACAGACAGCCTAGTGCTGATTAGAGACACCATCTGTTATGCGAGAGACAGAAATATTCGGCTAATAGTCCTAAATTTAGATTTTGAAAAAGCATTTGACCGAGTCTCGCATCAGTACCTTATTCAGGTACTGAACAAAATGGGATTTCCAAAGAGGTTTATAGCCTGGGTGGGACTGCTGTACAAGGGCATAGTCAGCAAATTTCTAGTAAATGGGCATTTATCCAAGGCTGTGAATATCCACAGCGGTGTCCGTCAGGGGTGTCCTTTATCTCCTCTTCTGTACGTGGCTTGTATTGAGCCACTGGCACAGATCTTGAGAAGGGACAAATGGATCAAAGGACTTCACGTTCCTGGGACGGGCGGACTGACAGCCACTTGTGTTTTATACATGGACGACGTAACCCTTTTAGCCACGGACGTTTTATCGGTACGAAGAGCAATGGACTTGACTGACTGGTACGGTCGGGCCTCGGGCGCCAAACTTAACAGAAACAAGTCCGAGGCCCAGCTCTTCGGGCCGTGGGGAGACGTGGACACAGGTGGACTCGACTTAGCTTTTAAAGACAACGATTTTAAGGTTTTAGGAGTGAAATTTGACAGAGAGGGAGGTGGACGGGAAAACTGGACTGACTTGTTAGGGAAAGCTAGACAAAGACTGGGGTTTTGGGGACTGAGACGGCTGACGTTTGAGGGCAAGGTTTTAATTTTTAAATCCGTGATTTTACCGCTAATGTCACTTGTTTGTTCTGTTTTTAGTCCACCCCGGAGTTTCCTGGCACAGCTGGAGAGGGCGGTGTTTTACTTCCTGTGGGGGTCCAAGTGGGAGCGCCTGAAGAGAGAAGTCGTTAAGAGAAAACCGGAGAATGGAGGAAAAGGCCTCCCAGACCCCCACCTGTTTTTAGGCTGCCGCTTCACCGCCCTCCACATAAAGTATGCTCTGACCCCATCCAAAGACAACAAGACGGCAGCCATGACACGATTTTGGATGGGGTCCTACCTAAGGACGCTAAAGATTTTAACAGTCGATTTAAAAACCCCAGTGTCTTTTAACTTGCCCAATGAATATGGTTTTATCAAAAAGTTTTTAAAGAAATACCTTTTAGAGAACGAAGATGTCACTATTTTAACTAACCACAAGCATCTCGTCTCTCTTGTGCAGGATCGGGAACCGGTGAGTCCAGTTCCAGGCCTCACACTAAGTGAGGCCAAAGAAGTTTGGAGGAACGCCTCTCACCCCGCTCTCCAGAATAGGCACAAGGACCTATCGTGGATGGTGGCTCATGAGATCCTCCCGGTCAGGGCGGTTATGCACTCCAGAGGCATGGCCAAGAACGCGATCTGCCCTCGGTCCGGGTGCAATTCCCCGGAGACCGTCCGACATCTGCTCTGGGAGTGCGGCGCCGCGCGGGCCCTGTGGGCCAAGACCGGCCCCCTGTATTTCCCGTGCCTACCAGCGGGTGGGGCCCAGTTAGGGTACCAGCTCGCCATCCTCGGGGTGGGCCGGGGCTTGAAGGGCTTGACATCACAGGAATTTACCTCGCTCTGGCTCACCCTCACCGTCATCAAGGATGCCATCTGGGCCACCAGAAACCTGCTGGTGGGGAAGCGCGTTACGGTACCCCTCCATGCATGCGAGCTACAGGTAACATCAATGCTGCAGGGGTACCGGACGGCGATATTCGGACGGGGGGGCCGGGGTCGCACGGGAAGGGTCCCGGGCGCCACCGCTCCTGGCCGCCCGTAGATGCACCCTCACCACTCTGGCTACGGGAACAGCGGGCCAGCGGGCCGGAGGAGAGGGGATCTCCGCTGAGCCCAAAAAACAGCATTGCACACACCTGTTCTGGGGAGTGGGGTGAAGACGGATTGTTAAGGACTCACCCCCGGTCTTGCACAACAGATGACTTTTAAGAACTTTTTATTTGGTGTGTTTATTGTGTTTTTTTTTTTTTTTTTTTTTTTAAAAAATGGAATTGGTTTTATTGGAAAACAAAAACAGAGATGCTTGTTTTAAAGTGTATTTTATTTTTGTGACACTCACACCTTTTATCACACAAACACACACACAGAAAATGGACTCTTAAAAAAACAACACAGACACAATGGTTTTAATTGCTTGTTTTTAGCAATTATTGTATTTCCCTTTTAACCATGTGTATTTATTCAATTTATTACTGCTTGGTTTTTAAATGTGTGTTTGAAAATGGAAAAAATGGGTGTTGAGATGTACAAAAGAAAACTGTGACAATAAACTTTTTTCGAAAGAAAAAAATCTGTTCTTATCAGTTTAATATCTGATACGTCCCCTACCCGGGGACTGCATATTAAATTGATTTTTGGATCACGGAGCTGGAGCCGGGGCTTGCTCCGTCCACTCCACGCATCGGCCTGGTATTGCAGTGTCTCCAGGAACGGTGTGCTTCCCCTTTTTGGGGATTGCCGCTTTTTGTGAAGAATAGCAGAGCAAATAATGAGGGGCCTTGCCTTGCCTTGCCTCGCCTCCCACGGAGGTCTGGTCTCGCAAAGCAGTCAAGTTACCTTTATTTACATAGCGCTTTTAACAATACAGATTGTGTCGAAGCACTTAACAGTGTCAAATTGGAAGATAGGGTGTCAGTAATGTATGATGGTAAGATTAAACACTCAATTTTCAGTTAAAGGCATTTCATTATTGAATTCAGAGATGTCACTGTCTAGCTCAGTTTGGTTTAAATGGTATCTGTGCAATCAAATCGGCGATAATCGCTAGAAATTAAGTGTCCCCAACTGAGCAAGCCAGAGGCGATAGCGGCAAGGAACCAAAACTCCCTCTGTGACAGAATGGAGGAAAAAACCTTGGGAGAAATCAGACTCAGTCGGGGGGCCAGTTCTCCTCTGGCCAGACGAAACCCGCAGTTCAAAAGTTTATATTTTGATTTTGTTGCAATTTCTAACAATAATAGTATTATGTAGTTAGTTTTTTTTTTTTTTTTTTATAGCAGTGGTTGCCGTTTATTGAGATCTCTCACCTGAGGTCTTGGAGTCTTCCACTAAGGAGCTGATGTGTCAAATCAGGTTTGTTTGATAAAAAGGGATCCTCTAAAACATTGGCTCTCAATTCCAGTCCTGGGCGCCATTTTGCATGTCTCCCTTATATAACACACCTGATTGAGATCACCAACTCGTTAGGAGAGAGAACTAACGAGCTGATGATGTCAATGAGGGGAGGGGAGGGAAGTTCAAAAGAAACCCGCAGTTCAAAAGTTTATATTTCTATTTTGATTTTGTCGCAATTTCTAACAATAATAGTATTATGTAGTTTTTTTTTTTTTTTTTTTATTTTTTTTTTATTATTATTATAGCAGTGGTTGCCGTTTATTGAGATCTCTCACCTGAGGTTTTGGAGTCTTCCACTAAAGAGCTGATGCTTCAAATCAGGTTTGTTTGATAAAAAGGAATCATCTAAAACATTGGCTCTCAATTCCAGTCCTGGTCACAATTTTGCATGTCTCCCTTATATAACACAACTGATTGAGATCACTACCTCGTTAGGAGAGAGAACTAACGAGCTGATGATGTCAATGAGGGGAGGGGAGGGGAGGGGTTGGGAATTCCGGGATCGGGGTTGGGAATGCCGAATCCTTTGATAGGGGTGGGGTGGGGTGGGGTGGGGTGGGGAGGGGAGGGGAGGGGAGGGGGAGGGGGAGGGGGAGGGGAGGGGAGGGGGAGGGGGAGGGGGGGAGTTCAAAAGAAACCCCCAGAGGCTCGGCCATTGCACTCCGGACGTGCTGACCCCTGCGAATTCCCCAAATGTGGGAATCTCAACTGCATAATTTATGGTAGTGGGGGATTGCGTTCGCGCTCTCCCCTGAAAGAGCTGGTTAAATAAATCTTTTTTTGCTTTTGTGTCTTTGTTCTTCTTTTCTTTCTTCTGGCTAGTCAGCGATCCAGAGAGTTGTAAAGTGCGAATGGTTCTGTCATATTGCGCGTGTGTGAAAACAAAGTTGCTGGTTAAAGAAAGCAGATGGGTCTTCTTTTGTTTTTTGCTTTTGTTTCTTTGTGTGTGAAAACAAAGTCGTTTACGCTCTTCAATAGTCGGCCCCACCCCTGATGGGCCATTTAGTTTCAATTTCTCACAGACCTCACTTTTCAAGTCGATCAGACTGACTGTTGCCCAGCTGTAGCTGTTTTCATGCTTGTTTGGTTGTCCTTTCTATATCAGTATTCTTCTTTTTTTCGTCTCGGAGCGCCACCAAGTGGCCAGCGCCAGCGCCCTTTTTCGCCTGACCACAGATTGGGCCCGTACATAGGTGTGCCGATTTGGGTGAAACAATCTCATTCCTTTCTCGAGTTATAGCCATTTTAGCAACCTCGGCCACACGACCTTCGAACGTTTTGAGGTCCCCTCGCCAAGGAGAATGGAAATTTCCACTTTTTTTGCTTGATTATCGACAGTCAGACTCCAGAGAATCTTTCTGCGCCGCTTCGGGTCGGACTGGGCCAAATGCCTGGTGCTAGTGTGCAAAAGTAGGTTTTCAACAAAATCCAAAATAGCCGAAAATTTCGTCAGTGCGACGAGCCGATCCGAGACCTGCCTCTCGTCCGGCTCGAGCCAAGGATTCCGATGACATAAGGCACTTGGCTCTACGACAAGCCGTTTGGGAGTTAGGAGCGATGCCGTACTTTCCGTCGCAGGCGTTTCAGGTCTCTGTGACGTACCGCGGCCTGGATGGGAATGGCTGTTTCTGGCTTCCTCTCCGCTGCGTCTTAGGGTCATCGCTTCTCGGCCTTTTGGCTAAGATCTCGCGGTCTGGTCGGACGGTTGGGACAGCGATCGCCTCTTGCAGGACCGTTAGGCTCGTGTGTGGCTTGTCACACGAGTTCTCACTCCTCAAGAGGTAAATCGACAAGCGGCTTTTATTGGATTCGACTCTGTCTGCGGAGAATCAACTCTTTTTAAGGTAAGGTCTTAACTTATTTATTGTATTAATTTATTTTTGTTTTAACGTATTTATTGTGTAATTTATTGTCTTTTTAGCCGCTGCGTGCAAGTGGTGCCTCCATCATGTCGGCTGCTCGTGCCGGCGTGCGGAGGCACCACAGCGTGCGCTTTTTATTTAAAGAAGTTGAGGGGAAGCTCCTGGGGATGTCGCGACTCGATTTCTCCAGGAAGCTGATCCAACACACTCTAAATTTTAAACCTACGGATCTGAATTGTTTGATGACGCTTCCCTGGAACAAAGGTTTTGATGTGAGTTTTAGATCCGCTACTTTGTTAAAAGATTTCTGGCAAAGGTTTGATGCATGTAAGACCCAGTTCTCCATGTTTTCTGTTGAGAAACTTTCTGACAATTCACTTAAAACAGTGATTGTTAGAATGTTCAATGAAACAGTGAGTGGAGATGATATTGCTGTATGGCTGGGTAGATTTTGCACGGTCCGCAGTCAGCCAGTCAAGGTAGTAGACGAAGACGGTATCTGGAATTGCGCTTGGAGAGTTCCCATCAAACAATGGGAAGATCCAAGCGGATTCCAGGGTCTAAGTCAGATACCCTCAATGATTGTGCTGGGAGAGAACCGGGGCTACATTCACTATCAAGGAATGCCCAAATTGTGCAGAAAGTGCGGCAAAATGGGACATTTAGCCGATGCATGCCAGGAGTTAATATGCGGGAAGTGTAGAGGAATTGGTCATGTCTTTGAAGAATGTACCATTGGCAGGCGGTGCAATCTTTGTGGTGACACAAACCATCTCTACAGAGATTGCCCCAAGAGTTTTGCCAACAAACTGAAAGGCAACAAAATGGCCGCCCCACCAGAGGAGAAAACAAACACGCAAAGAGAGGAGGCGGAGCCTGAGGTTTTGGCGGGAGGTTCGGGTTTCCCGCTGGCGGGAGATTCGAATTTCCCGCCGGCCTCGGGGATTGGCCAAGAAGGAGGAAGTGGGGCGGCCACAGGGGAGGAGTCGGTTTCTTCAAACGAAAAGGAAAAGCTCACCGGCGGAGAGGAGAGCGTGGAGGAAACTGACTCCTCCCTTGAAACGGTATCGGACATGAGTGAGAAATCATGTGGGAGTGAAACTGAGTGTTCACTCCCAAATGCTCAGGTGCGAAAAAGACCTGCGGGATCTCCTCTGTTTGAAACAGAGGAGAAGAAAGCTAGGGCAGCACATCGCCTAGATAGTTCCAGTTCGGAAGATCTAGAGCGTTTGTGGCCCCTAGAATCCCCAAATGAGGTTTCATTTTTGCATTTCAAGCTGAGATCATCGTCCCCAAAGGAGCCGCAAGAGGGTCTCTCTGTGGCACCTGAGGTGGCGAGCACTTGCCTTCCTGATTCCAGTCCTTCAGGGGGAAAAGAATGGCAAGTGCAACAAGACATAACTTGATTTTAAATGATGCCTCTGTAGTTTTATTCTTTTAAATATGTCTTCTTTTATAGTTTATACCCTTTTTATCCCACTGCTCATGACTCTCACTATCTCCACCATCAATGTGAGAAGTGTGAGATCCCACTTAAGAGCACAGAGCATTTTATCTTTTTTAAAAACTGTTAAATCGGATGTGTTTTTATTACAAGAGTGTGTTTTACCCTTTTTAAAAAATTACAGGAAGTGGGAGGAGATGTGGACCCATGGCCCCTCCATTTGGAGCGGGTCAAATTTTAACAGAAATGACGGTCTTGCTATTTTAATTAACAACCCCCATATCTTGGTAAAGGGGAGCACAGTGGTGAGAGACGGGCGGGCAATTTTAGTAAACCTGACCTTTTTAGGAAAAGATTTTAAGGTTCTTAATGTATATGGTTTTACTGAAAAAGAACATAGGTATGAACTTTTAGAAGACCTGCAGCCCCACATGCTAGGTAGGGCTCCCCTAGTGGTGGCAGGGGATTTTAATTGTGTTTTATCGAAAAAAGACAGGAAGAGGGTAGGGGAGGATTTTAAAATAGACAAAACATCGGTTTTATTACAAAATTTAGTCAAGGATTTTAAATTGGTGGACTGTTTTAGAACGCTGCATCAAAGAGAGGAGGGCTACACCTGGTTTAGTGGTGATGGTACCAGAGCCTCTCGAATTGACTATGTTTTTACAAGGGACTGCCCGCCAACCGATGCAAGATTGAACCCCCTCTTTTTCTCTGATCACATGATGCTATCTTGCACCCTTTCATTTCCCACGGGTGTGACCATAGGAGGAGGGCTGTGGAAGCTGAACTGCTCCCTATTAGAAGATGAAGAAGTCGTTAGAGAGTATAGGGAGCAGTTCAGCCAATGGCAGACCCTCCAAGACTTTTATGAGACACGAGCACAGTGGTGGGAGATGGTAAAGGACCGGACAAGACAGTTTTTTAGGAAGATAGGAAGACAAAACAAGATTAGGGAAAAGCGACGCATGATGGGGCTGCAAAAGAGACTACAGAGGTATTTTAATCTTTTAAATAATGGGATCGATTTTAGTGAAGAAATTAAAGAGGTAAAAAAAGAAATGTCAGCCTGTTCTAAAGTCAAAAGTAAAGGAATAATTTTAAGAAGTAAAGAAAGAGATGTCGAGGAAGGTGAAAAATGTACCAGATATTTTTTTAAAAGGGTCATAACAAGGGGAGGGGCAATCACAACTTTAAAAACTGGAGGGAGGGAGGTAAGCACAACCAAGGGGATTTTTAATGAAATAGAAACATTTTATGAGGACCTATATAGCACCAAAGAGATAAACGATGAGATTTTAAAAGAAGTATTGTCTTTTATAGGAAAAAAGGTGGAGGGTCAACATTTGCTTTTATCTCAAGATTTTACTATTTTAGAACTCCACAAAGCTCTTAAAGGTTTTAAGAAGGGGAAGTCCCCAGGAATGGATGGACTTCCCCTGGAGTTTTATCAAATATTCTGGGACATTTTAGGACATGAGTTTTTGACAATTTTTAAAGAGTTTGAGACCCTTGACAGACTTCCAGACAGTTTTAGAACAGGGATAGTAACTTTACTCCACAAAAAAGGTGACAAGACTGACTTAAAGAACTGGCGACCTATTACTCTTTTAAATTTCGATTGCAAACTTTTTAGTAAGATTTTAGCGACACGCATGTCGACGGTTTTAGAGGACGTGATCCACCCGGATCAAGCTTGTGCGGTGCCCGGAAGAAAGATAACGGACAGCCTAGTGCTGATTAGAGACGCCATCTGTTACGCGAGAGACAGAAACATTCGGCTAGTAGTCCTAAATTTAGATTTTGAGAAAGCATTTGACAGAGTCTCGCACCAGTACCTTTTTCAGGTACTGGAAAAAATGGGGTTTCCAGAGAGGTTTATAGCCTGGGTGGGACTGCTGTACGAGGGCATAATCAGCAAAATTCTTGTAAATGGGCATCTTTCCCAGGCTGTAAATATCCACAGCGGTGTCCGTCAGGGGTGTCCTTTATCTCCTCTTCTGTACGTGGCTGGTATTGAGCCACTGGCACAGATCTTGAGAAGGGATAAATGGATCAAAGGACTTCACGTTCCTGGGACGGGCGGACTGACAGCCACTTGTGTTTTATATATGGACGACGTAACCCTTTTAGTGACGGATGTTTTATCGGTACGAAGAGCAATGGACTTGACTGACTGGTACGGTCGGGCCTCGGGCGCCAAACTTAACAGAAACAAGTCCGAGGCCCAGCTCTTCGGGCCGTGGGGAGACGTGGACACAGGTGGACTCGACTTAGCTTTTAAAGACAACGATTTTAAGGTTTTAGGAGTGAAATTCGATAGAGAGGGAGGTGGACGGGAAAACTGGACTGACTTGTTAGGGAAAGTTAGACAAAGACTGGGGTTTTGGGGACTGAGACAGCTGACGTATGAGGGCAAGGTTTTAATTTTTAAGTCAGTGATTTTACCCCTGATTTTACTTGTCTGTTCTGTTTTTAGTCCACCCCGGAGATTCCTGGCGCAGCTGGAGAGGGCGGTGTTTTACTTCCTGTGGGGGTCCAAGTGGGAGCGCCTGAAGAGAGAGGTCGTGAAAAGAAAACCTGAGAATGGAGGAAAAGGCCTCCCAGACCCCCACCTGTTTTTAGGCAGCCGCTTCACCGCCCTGCACATTAAATATGCCACGACCCCATCCAAAGAAAACAAGACGGCTGCGATGACGCAATTTTGGATGGGGTCTTACTTACGAACTTTAAAGATTTTACCCATTGATTTAAAAACCCCAGTGTCTTTTAACTTGCCCAAAGAGTATTGTTTTATAAAAAAGTTTTTAAAGAAATACCTTTTAGAGAATGAAGATGTCACAGTTTTAACTAACCACAAGCATCTCGTCTCTCTTGGGCAGGATCGGGAACCGGTGAGTCCAGTTCCAGGCCTCACATTAAGTGAGGCCAAACAAGTTTGGAGGAACGCTTCTCACCCCGCTCTCCAGAACAGGCACAAAGACCTATCGTGGATGGTGGCTCATGAGATCCTCCCGGTCAGGGCGGTTATGCACTCCAGAGGCATGGCCAAGAACGCGATCTGCCCTCGGTCCGGGTGCAATTCCCCGGAGACCGTCCGACATCTGCTCTGGGAGTGCGGCGCCGCGCGGGCCCTGTGGGCCAAGACCGGCCCCCTGTATTTCCCGTGCCTACCAGCGGGTGGGGCCCAGTTAGGGTACCAGCTCGCCATCCTCGGGGTGGGCCGGGGCTTGAAGGGCTTGACATCACAGGAATTTACCTCGCTCTGGCTCACCCTCACCGTCATCAAGGATGCCATCTGGGCCACCAGAAACCTGCTGGTGGGGAAGCGCGTTACGGTACCCCTCCATGCATGCGAGCTACAGGTAACATCAATGCTGCAGGGGTACCGGATGGCGATATTCGGACGGGGGGGCCGGGGTCGCACGGGAAGGGTCCCGGCCGCCACCGTTCCTGGCTGCCCGTAGATGCACCCTCACCACTCTGGCTACGGGAACAGCGGGCCAGCGGGCCGGAGGAGAGGGGATCTCCGCTGAGCCCAAAAAACAGCATTGCACACACCTGTTCTGGGGAATGGGGTGAAGACGGATTGTTAAGGACTCACCCCCGGTCTTGCACAACAGATGACTTTTAAGAACTTTTTAATTGGTGTGTTTATTGTGTTTTAAAAAAAAAAAAAAAAAAAATGGAATTGGTTTTATTGGAAAACAAAAACAGAGATGCTTGTTTTAAAATGTATTTTATTTTTGTGACACTCACACCTTTTATCACACAAACACACACACAGAAAATGGACTCTTAAAAAAAAACAACACAGACACAATGGTTTTAATTGCTTGTTTTTAGCAATTATTGTATTTCCCTTTTAACCATGTGTATTTATTCAATTTATTACTGCTTGGTTTTTAAATGAGTGTTTGAAAATGGAAAAAATGGGTGTTGAGATGTACAAAAGAAAACTGTGACAATAAACTTTTTTCGAAAGAAAAATCTGTTCTTATCAGTTTAATATCTGATACGTCCCCTACCCGGGGACTGCATATTAAATTGATTTTTGGATCACGGAGCTGGAGCCGGGGCTTGCTCCGTCCACTCCACGCATCGGCCTGGTATTGCAGTGTCTCCAGGAACGGTGTGCTTCCCCTTTTTGGGGATTGCCGCTTTTTGTGAAGAATAGCAGAGCAAATAATGAGGGGCCTTGCCTTGCCTTGCCTCGCCTCCCACGGAGGTCTGGTCTCGCAAAGCAGTCAAGTTACCTTTATTTACATAGCGCTTTTAACAATACAGATTGTGTCGAAGCACTTAACAGTGTCAAATTGGAAGATAGGGTGTCAGTAATGTATGATGGTAAGATTAAACACTCAATTTTCAGTTAAAGGCATTTCATTATTGAATTCAGAGATGTCACTGTCTAGCTCAGTTTGGTTTAAATGGTATCTGTGCAATCAAATCGGCGATAATCGCTAGAAATTAAGTGTCCCCAACTGAGCAAGCCAGAGGCGATAGCGGCAAGGAACCAAAACTCCCTCTGTGACAGAATGGAGGAAAAAACCTTGGGAGAAATCAGACTCAGTCGGGGGGCCAGTTCTCCTCTGGCCAGACGAAACCCGCAGTTCAAAAGTTTATATTTTGATTTTGTTGCAATTTCTAACAATAATAGTATTATGTAGTTAGTTTTTTTTTTTTTTTTTTATAGCAGTGGTTGCCGTTTATTGAGATCTCTCACCTGAGGTCTTGGAGTCTTCCACTAAGGAGCTGATGTGTCGAATCAGGTTTGTTTGATAAAAAGGGATCCTCTAAAACATTGGCTCTCAATTCCAGTCCTGGGCGCCATTTTGCATGTCTCCCTTATATAACACACCTGATTGAGATCACCAACTCGTTAGGAGAGAGAACTAACGAGCTGATGATGTCAATGAGGGGAGGGGAGGGAAGTTCAAAAGAAACCCGCAGTTCAAAAGTTTATATTTCTATTTTGATTTTGTCGCAATTTCTAACAATAATAGTATTATGTAGTTTTTTTTTTTTTTTTTTTTTTGTTTTTTATTATTATTATAGCAGTGGTTGCCGTTTATTGAGATCTCTCACCTGAGGTTTTGGAGTCTTCCACTAAAGAGCTGATGCTTCAAATCAGGTTTGTTTGATAAAAAGGAATCATCTAAAACATTGGCTCTCAATTCCAGTCCTGGTCACAATTTTGCATGTCTCCCTTATATAACACAACTGATTGAGATCACTACCTCGTTAGGAGAGAGAACTAACGAGCTGATGATGTCAATGAGGGGAGGGGAGGGGAGGGGAGGGGTTGGGAATTCCGGGATCGGGGTTGGGAATGCCGAATCCTTTGATAGGGGTGGGGTGGGGTGGGGTGGGGTGGGGAGGGGAGGGGAGGGGGAGGGGGAGGGGGGGAGTTCAAAAGAAACCCCCAGAGGCTCGGCCATTGCACTCCGGACGTGCTGACCCCTGCGAATTCCCCAAATGTGGGAATCTCAACTGCATAATTTATGGTAGTGGGGGATTGCGTTCGCGCTCTCCCCTGAAAGAGCTGGTTAAATAAATCTTTTTTTGCTTTTGTGTCTTTGTTCTTCTTTTCTTTCTTCTGGCTAGTCAGCGATCCAGAGAGTTGTAAAGTGCGAATGGTTCTGTCATATTGCGCGTGTGTGAAAACAAAGTTGCTGGTTAAAGAAAGCAGATGGGTCTTCTTTTGTTTTTTGCTTTTGTTTCTTTGTGTGTGAAAACAAAGTCGTTTACGCTCTTCAATAGTCGGCCCCACCCCTGATGGGCCATTTAGTTTCAATTTCTCACAGACCTCACTTTTCAAGTCGATCAGACTGACTGTTGCCCAGCTGTAGCTGTTTTCATGCTTGTTTGGTTGTCCTTTCTATATCAGTATTCTTCTTTTTTTCGTCTCGGAGCGCCACCAAGTGGCCAGCGCCAGCGCCCTTTTTCGCCTGACCACAGATTGGGCCCGTACATAGGTGTGCCGATTTGGGTGAAACAATCTCATTCCTTTCTCGAGTTATAGCCATTTTAGCAACCTCGGCCACACGACCTTCGAACGTTTTGAGGTCCCCTCGCCAAGGAGAATGGAAATTTCCACTTTTTTTGCTTGATTATCGACAGTCAGACTCCAGAGAATCTTTCTGCGCCGCTTCGGGTCGGACTGGGCCAAATGCCTGGTGCTAGTGTGCAAAAGTAGGTTTTCAACAAAATCCAAAATAGCCGAAAATTTCGTCAGTGCGACGAGCCGATCCGAGACCTGCCTCTCGTCCGGCTCGAGCCAAGGATTCCGATGACATAAGGCACTTGGCTCTACGACAAGCCGTTTGGGAGTTAGGAGCGATGCCGTACTTTCCGTCGCAGGCGTTTCAGGTCTCTGTGACGTACCGCGGCCTGGATGGGAATGGCTGTTTCTGGCTTCCTCTCCGCTGCGTCTTAGGGTCATCGCTTCTCGGCCTTTTGGCTAAGATCTCGCGGTCTGGTCGGACGGTTGGGACAGCGATCGCCTCTTGCAGGACCGTTAGGCTCGTGTGTGGCTTGTCACACGAGTTCTCACTCCTCAAGAGGTAAATCGACAAGCGGCTTTTATTGGATTCGACTCTGTCTGCGGAGAATCAACTCTTTTTAAGGTAAGGTCTTAACTTATTTATTGTATTAATTTATTTTTGTTTTAACGTATTTATTGTGTAATTTATTGTCTTTTAGCCGCTGCGTGCAGGTGGTGCCTCCACCATGTCGGCTGCTCGTGCCGGCGTGCGGAGGCACCACAGCGTGCGCTTTTTATTTAAAGAAGTTGAGGGGAAGCTCCTGGGGATGTCGCGACTCGATTTCTCCAGGAAGCTGATCCAACACACTCTAAATTTTAAACCTACGGATCTGAATTGTTTGATGACGCTTCCCTGGAACAAAGGTTTTGATGTGAGTTTTAGATCCGCTACTTTGTTAAAAGATTTCTGGCAAAGGTTTGATGCATCTAAGACCCAGTTCTCCATGTTTTCTGTTGAGAAACTTTCTGACAATTCACTTAAAACAGTGATTGTTAGAATGTTCAATGAAACAGTGAGTGGAGATGATATTGCTGTATGGCTGGGTAGATTTTGCACGGTCCGCAGTCAGCCAGTCAAGGTAGTAGACGAAGACGGTATCTGGAATTGCGCTTGGAGAGTTCCCATCAAACAATGGGAAGATCCAAGCGGATTCCAGGGTCTAAGTCAGATACCCTCAATGATTGTGCTGGGAGAGAACCGGGGCTACATTCACTATCAAGGAATGCCCAAATTGTGCAGAAAGTGCGGCAAAATGGGACATTTAGCCGATGCATGCCAGGAGTTAATATGCGGGAAGTGTAGAGGAATTGGTCATGTCTTTGAAGAATGTACCATTGGCAGGCGGTGCAATCTTTGTGGTGACACAAACCATCTCTACAGAGATTGCCCCAAGAGTTTTGCCAACAAACTGAAAGGCAACAAAATGGCCGCCCCACCAGAGGAGAAAACAATCACACAAAGAGAGGAGGCGGAGCCTGAGGTTTTGGCGGGAAGTTCGGTTTTCCCGCTGGCGGGAGATTCGAATTTCCCGCCGGCCTCGGGGATTGGCCAAGAAGGAGGAAGTGGGGTGGCCACAGGGGAGGAGTCGGTTTCTTCAAACGAAAAGGGAAAGCTCACCGGCGGAGAGGAGAGCGTGGAGGAAGCTGACTCCTCCCTTGAAACGGTATCGGACATGAGTGAGAAATCATGTGGGAGTGAAACTGAGTGTTCACTCCCAAATGCTCAGGTGCAAAAAAGACCTGCGGGATCTCCTCTGTTTGAAACAGAGGAGAAGAAAGCTAGGGCAGCACATCGCCTAGATAGTTCCAGTTTGGAAGATCTAGAGCGTTTGTGGCCCCTAGAATCCCCAAATGAGGTTTCTTTTTTGCATTTCAAGCTGAAATCATCGTCACCAAAGGAGTCGCAAGAGGGTCTCTCTGTGGCACCTGAGGTGGCGAGCACTTGCCTTCCTGATCCCAGTCCTTCTGGGGGAAAAGAAAGGCAAGTGCAACAAGACATAACTTGATTTTAAATGATACCTCTGTCGTTTTATTCTTTTAAATATGTCTTCTTTTATAGTTTATACCCTTTTTATCCCACTGCTCATGACTCTCACTATCTCCACCAT